>RHKH01000033.1:260746-326629 GCA_009829795.1 Lasiodiplodia gonubiensis
CGGTCATACAACGGGACCAGGCCGTTCGACGTTGGTAATGGGCAGACGAGAGCATGGCTGGAGGATGGTGATGAGGTAAACATCCAGGGGTGGGTGCATGATGCTCAGACAGGCGAGAGGCTCTTCGGATTCGGGAATTGTAGAGGTGTGGTTGTGCCGCTGCCTGAGTAAGCAGCAGAAGTAGGAACAGGACGCGCAGCCGGATGTCGGAGGCTGGGGCATCCGTTCATAAATGCGCAGAGAGCTGATAAAGTCTAAATGAACATGTTCCACTGCGTTACTAATTGTCGCTTTCCCCGCTTTCCCCCGAGGATTCTTGGATTGGTAATTCGGTAGTGAACTAGTCCACATTTGTCGATATGTCGGCCATTCCAATGCCGAGCTGACCAAGCTATCTGTCAGCACGTGCTGTCATGTAGTACAGCGCATCTATTGGAAGGATTCAGTATTGCAAGTGTTGGTGTATGCGGGGAATTGTTGCGGCTCTCGAGCAACAGTTGGCTTTAAAAGATGTTTTAGAACCATTCGAACGATGCTTTCTCTCATCACACCTTCACATCTGCTTCTTTGACCGAAAGCACAACCACAAATCCACCAACACCACAATGCAGCCCGTAATTCTTTACACCCACGGCCCTACGCCAAACCCCGTCAAGGTAGCCATCATTCTGGAGGAGCTCGAGCTCCCTTACGAATGCAAGGCTCTCAACATGGAAACTGAGCTGAAGGCTGAGCCCTTCATCTCTGTCAACCCCAACGGCCGCCTTCCAGCCTTGGAGGATCCAAACACTGGCGTCAAGCTGTTCGAGGTTTGGAGTCCCATGTCGCTGAAGCTTTCACCAGTTAACAAAGATCAAGTCCGGCGCCATCATTGAGTACCTGGTCAAGACCTACGATACGAAGGCGAAACTCCACTACACCACTTCGCCAGAGGAGTGGTTGGAGAAATCTTGGTTGCACTTCCAGATGTCCGGCCAGGGACCGTACTTCGGTCAGCGCTACTGGTTCTCAAACCTCCACTCGGAGGTAAGGAAAATCCCCCCTTGCCTTTGCCTCTTGGATACTACAGAGCATATATTCCCTGATCTGACCATTGCTAAACCAATAATCTACAGAAGCTCCCTTCGGCCATAGAGCGCTACGGCAATGAGATCAAGCGCGTGACTGGTGTCGTCAACGCGCACCTCAAGAAGCAGGGAACGCCCTACCTGATCGGCGACAAGATTTCCTACGCTGATCTGGCTTGGCTCCCGTGGCAGAACCTGTACGCTGTCATCGCACCTGAGGACTGGGACTGGAAGACCGAGTGCCCCGAATTTGCGGCCTGGCACCAGCGTCTGGGTGATCGCCCCAGCGTGAAAAAGGTGTACGCAAAGAGCGAGTTCCAGAGGAATTAGGATGTCCAAGACGATGCTGCATCGAGGTGTGCAATTGGATAGATGGAGAATGGAAACAGTGAATTTGCTTGCGACTCAGGATTCCAAGATGATCGTGTTAGAGATTGAAGTTTACCGTAGCGCTCGCAAAATCAATATGGTATTCTTGAAACTATGAGATGCGTTGAATTTGCGATCAAGCCCATCTGCTTGAAGCGGCGTGGTATGAGCAGAAGAGATCGGCTCTTGGCCGTTCCTTGTGCCTGCAATTACCTACTCCAACCGTCAGTGCCATCCGAGCGGACTATCCACTCTTAAAATGCGAACTTAGACCGCGAAGGTGATAGATTGCGTAACTTCCTCGGTGCTGTGGTTGATGGTCAAAACGGAGCGTTGTAATCTGAATATGCACTGACATGCTACCAGCGCTCCTCCTCTATCATAGAGGAAGGATACATTTGAATCAGCCCTGAGTATTGAATAGAGAAAAAATTGGCTACGTTTCCCAACGCTGCTGAAGTCCCGATGATCTTTCGGACTGCTAAAAAGCCCCAGAACTTGTTAATGAGGCATGCATATACAATATTGAGTTTTTAGAAGCGCCTCTTGTAGTTCAGGAACGGGGAATATCCTGTGGAGTCTGTAAGGAATTGAAGTACGGTTGCTGGAATGTCTTTCATCATTGAGGCATTATATATATCTTCAATATGTTTTCAAAGCCGATGAATCCATATCACAGCACTATTGTCCTTAGCAACGCCCTCGAACGGTCAAGACGCCGTATCGTAACTTTCAGATGAGACTCGCTTCATGAGTGTTTGGATGCGCAGCGAAAATCTCAACAAAAGCAATCGAAATGCCAGGCAAAATGTTTCAGAGTTCTTACAACTTACATAGCTGTTACGGGAGTGACATCATAGCCATCAATCTTTTCAGCCCACTCCAGAGTCATGACGTCTTGTCCATCCTATGTCTCCGCAACACTCTCATCACTTCACATTGATTGCTCACACTCTTCAAACCAAATCCGAAGATGGCATCCATCAACTAACATTTTACTCCATTATTGAATACTCCGTAGTAGCTGAACGGGCTCGCCACAAGCGAGTGAAGGGGTGAACGTTCGCTTGACCGACTGAGCGAGTTCGCCACCACGGTGGCCGCAAACGGCTATTGTACGGCCCGCGCGGGACGCTCCGTACATAGATGACACGCTGAAGGCAAGGGAGGGCAAAATCATTCCTTAGCCCTGCTTAGCGGCAAAGGAGATTGCTCCGCGCCAGATTCGGAAAGACAAAGAAGTAAACTGCGGGGAAATTTTTCTTTGTCCTCAAGCTGTTTACATGATCTTGTTTACTTGTTCACCTGTTTTGTTTCCACTGCTGGTGCTCAGAGTAGCATCTCCATATACCTGATTTGATCTTCTTTCAGATCTCAAGTGCTTTCCGGCATCTACCTTCTCCATATCCAAGCACAACGATTGCCCCCTTTCTTACCGGATGATAGTGTCCGAAGGGATGGAAAAATCCAGAACAAAGTGATCGTCAGGGTCTGGCCTTGCATTGTGCTCTATCAATACTGAGGTAGAGGGTCTTCACCGTACATCGACTCGCTGCTTGCAGGAAACGTCGCTGTAGTGTATGTTCCTCGCCTTGGTAGCCAGGGGTAGCCGGGCAACGTCTTGCTCTGGTGAGGAAGACAGGAGGGTGTTATACTCGTTGCGGAAGCATTGTCTTCGGACTTCCGCCAATTGAATGATGTCCTTCTATCAACAGCCGCTTTTCTAGTACCCGGGGAAACGCGAACCCTATGGCACCGACGCCACGGATGGTGTTTTCTTCGGCGACTACGAGATAGTGTAACTCCGTCGTGGGTCAGGAGGATTCGCAGAATATCGTCTAGACCACGATGTATGTACAGTTGGGTTTGGACCACCTGCCAAATATCAGTATATAAATGCGGATGCAAGTACCTATCTCCCAACCAGAACAACACAGCCTTCAACTACTCTCTTCTCCACTATTTCTCAAGAGCTCCAAGTCTCGCAAGTTCAGAGCCGACCCAGTTCAAGAACGAAAGAAGCGTGCTCAATTGCTTCGAAAGACTCCCATCGAATCCTACATCGTTTCGAACCTCTATCAAAAACCACCATCAAGATGCGTGTCACGTACATCCTCCCCACCATCCTCGCTCTCGCCACGCCTCTCTTCGCAATTCCTACACCCATGGCCCAGCCCGACGCAGATATTGGTGTCGGTGTCGGTGTCGGTGCCAGTGCCGATTTAGCCAGCCAGCTGAATGCAGCATTCGTCCAAGCAGCCCAGCAATTGGGCACCAGCATTGTGGCCCAGGCCAATGCTCACGTCGCGAAACGCACCGATCAGTCCGGCGGTGTGGGTGTTGGCGCCGGTGCCGGGGTTGGCGTCAACGCGGGGAATGGGCAGCTCAATGTGGGGTTGGGCGCGGGTGCGCAAGCTGTCGTGGACAATATGCTGAAACTCGGCGTTGGTGCTGGTCTTGGTGCTGGTGTTGGTGTTGGTAAGGGGAAGGAGAAGCGCGAGCCCGGGGCGGAGCAGCCGAATGTGGAGGCTACAGTGCAGGCCTGTCTGCAGACATTCTTGGCTCATTTCGCGGCTGCGTTGCAGGTCACCGCCAATTAGGTGGTTTGAGCTTGCTTGTTGGGTGAGAGGTGAGTGAACGAGGACTTATGGTTGAGACCGGAACAATCGCTGACATGCGCCAGACCAGAAGCACATCGGGAGGAGACGTAACCCATTTCGCCTTTCGAAAATTGGATATCAAGGAGTTGGTCTACTGGGATAGTTTTGTTTGTTTTTACTTGTTCTTCTCTCTCCTTGACGAACTCCATGAACGAGTAACGACGGTCTGAACGAGCAGGATCTCTCTTTTGGAATGACGGATATGATGAATACGAAGGCGTACTCAGTTTAACTTTCAATGAATACCTACTGTTCCGACGTTTGAAACACCTCTGCATCTGTGGAGAAGGACGTGCTATCGAAGGAATATAATAATGACGGCAGCGGCAACGAGGGCAATGACGTTCTTTTGACTTGATTTGAACCAGGTCCTCATTAACAGACAAGGTGTTTGACTCAGATTGACCCAAGCTCGGAAGGCTGCAGTGGAGAGTGGCTCAACCATTGTCAGCGATGCTGGGCATAATGCGAGGATATGTATGGGTTTTGAGCGAAGAATGCGGGTCTTGATACAGGTCGCATGGCGTGACTGAACGCGTGTACGAAGAGATATTTCTGGCATTGGCCGCAACAGGGTGTTGTTCAGATGCAAATGGGTGGTGTCTTGAATATTTAGGCGAGATGCGGCAAATTCGGAAGCACGACCGCAGCCAACAATCAGGTTCCGGAAGCTCGTCCGGGCGGTGCGGAAGAGGTTGCTAAGACGGTACGCCAAAATGTGATGGTGAGTCGTGTCGGTGCAGGCTCCGAGCAGACAGACCCTTCCCGAGCTGAAACAAGCTTGGCTGGTGGCGTTAATTGGTCGGCTAAGATATAGAAGCGTTAATTATCTCACATGCTAAGTTTCCGGATTTCGTCGGGCGACAGTTGGCACCGACCGTTTGTTGTTGCTGACACGGCGACGTCATGCCCACTGATTTCGCGCGGAAAAAAATTTGATGCTTAAATGGGTGCAAATTAAGTGACGTCGAGACCTCGTGGACTGGCCAGGAATGCCTGGCGGGTGCAAATTGCTTGGCGGACACGTAGGGCGCAGAAGAGGGACCGGTTGGAACCGGCAGGGCGGCAGTCAGCCTCAAGTTTTGGGTTGCTGCGCATGACGGCTCGGGCGAAGCGAGTACGGGGCGATTGCGCGGTGCGGTGGAGCAGAGTCGATGGAGGTGGGCAGCAGAGAGCGTTGAAGTTGGAATAGACCCTGCCCGACTGACTCGACGCGATCTGCCAAAGATCAACAACCCCGCGACGCGACGCGCCCTCGAGCGCGTCCAGGCTGCGACGGCGCCCCAACGACCGCCCGAGACCAACCGAGGGCGTCAGCTGGGCCTCCGGACCGCTGCGCATCATGCAGCTCGAGGGCGGGTGGGGGTGCAGCAGGCATCAGGCGAGCCCAGCCGCCGCGCCCGCTGCAACCAGCCACGCAACCCGCGTTGCCTGGGCTACTGCGGGAACGCCAGTCAACGCCAACGCCAGGGTCGGTCCATGTCGTGCATCCGCGTCGCGCCCATTCCATTGGACGCTTCCAGCGGCGCCGCCTGCACGTGGATCCAGACGCTTGAAGAAAAGAGCACAGCAGCCTGCTTGCGCAATGGGCCGCCCGCGAGGCTGGTTGCATGTGTTTACAGCGGCCCATCTGCCGGCCGCCCCAGCCTCTTACTTTCCATCTACCAAATCGCAACGCGCTCCACCGCATACCCTCCGCAAGATCGCCCACTTCGCCCTTCGAGTCGAGTCCGCATGATATCAGACTGCGCACGGCCTGCCGCTGCCATGTCCTGCTAGACGCCTCGCAACCGCCCACAAGACGCGACTTTACTGCGAGGGCAATGGCCAGCCGGACTCTTCTGTCGCTCCTTCTGCTGGCTCACTCTGCCCACGCACAGCTCCCTTACCAGCCCACGAGAGTCTTCCGCTCCTCCAAGGAAGACGGTTTGGTCTATGTCTTCGGCCCGGCTCCGAGCGCCTCCAACCAGGCCGAGTTGCGCTCTCTCGACGTCACTTCCGCCCTCGACCCGGCCAACCTCAAGTACAACACTCTCTACGCCGCTCTCCCCTGGTCTTCTGACGCCTACACACCCGTTGTCGGAGTCGATGGCAATTTTACCGTCTACGCCGGCGCATGTGCCGACCCCGCTCAAAATGCAAAGATTTGGACTTTCAAAATAGATCAAGATGCGGATGATGGGAATGGTACTTGGTCGTCGACGGACGTCATGCTCGGCGACACCTCCGGCTCCTCACTGCTTGCACCAAATTTCCTCGCCGCCGGCTTGTCCTTCTCGAGTTCAGAAGATGGGTCTAATAGCAGCTTCTTCGTCTTTGGCGGCATGTGCCCTGATGCCGCCGCCACCCAGGATGACTGGCAGGGCTCCGCCAATTACTCAAATACTATGCTCCAGCTGGAGCCCGATACTGCTACCCAGTACTCTCTGAACGTCGCCCCAACCCGTGGCCCACCAGTTGCCGAAGCCGGTTTTGCATTAGTAGGTCTGCCCCCGACTTACTCCAATGGCAATGATGGCGCCAGGGACCAGCAGCAAAACTTCGTCTTGATCGGGGGACACACGGAAACCGCCTACATCAACATGTCCCAGGTCGCTCTTTACTCGTTGCCACAGGCCACCTGGACCTTCATTGGAGTCGACCAGCCTGAACAGGAGCACACGGATCTGGCCAAACGGAGCGATGCCACCGAGGTCGAACCCCGATCAGGCCACACGGCTCTCCTAAGTGCAGATGGCTCCAAGATAATCGTCTTCGGTGGCTGGGTCGGCGACGTCAACACCCCGGCCGATCCGCAGCTGGCCATACTGAACGTTGGCGAAGGCTACGGTGGGGATGGATCCTGGACCTGGACGATTCCTTCAACAACAGGATCCGGCCTGGCCAACGGGGGCGGTGTATATGGCCATGGTGCTGTCATGCTTTCTGATGATGTCATGATGGTCACCGGTGGATATTCCATATCTTCAACCTCTTCGCGACTGAAATCACGGGCAGATTTGGCGCAAAATACCCAGAGCTTCTTCTTCAACGTCACTTCCAATACTTGGCTAGCTGAGTATCAACCAAATCCTGATTCATCCAACGACTCCTCCGATTCGTCTCCGTCTAAGGCCGGGTTGGGTGCTGGTTTGGGCATCGGGCTAGCTGCTGTTCTTGCTATGACTCTTTTCTACTTCTGGTACAAGCGCTATCTTAAGAAGAAGCGGGAGATTCGGGAAAAGGAGATCGAGAGAGATCTTTCTCGCGGTGGCTATGGCTTCCACGGCAACGAGTCTTATAGCAGTGGAGACAATTATGCCGATTATCTCAATGACCGTGAAGCAGCAGCGCTTGCTGTTGATCCATGGTTTTTGAACGGTCGACAGGGATGGAAAAACCAACGGGCTCAAGAGGCCGAAAGGACTGGATTGCTCGTCGAGATTCCCAGTCCTACACGGGGTCTGCGTCGTAGCCTTAACGGACGGGCATATCACCAAGCGCCCCGCTACGACGATAGCCGCATAAATCAGGGCTCGGGGGGCATACATCCAATCGATGAGGAGGACGAGATCGAATCGATAACGAACGAGCGTACGGGAATGCCCGAAATGAGCGAGCGGCCTCGTACAGCAGAGAACCGATTATCAACTTTATCTTCCGCCTCGTACACCCCTGGCCAGGATCCTTTCATAGACCCTGACCCCCTCAGGAGCCACCCGGTCCTCCCTCCGCAGAATATGGTCCACTTTCCAACAAGTCTCAAATCTAGTGGAAAGCAGCCGGTCATTCAGCCTGGACCGCTGTCACTAGCCCAGGCGCGGACAGCGGATGTGCGGTCTGTGTCGCCAAACTGGGAGCTTATTGCCAACGGTAGCTCGAGCTCAGGACGGTCCGATCAGGCCTCCACTCACAAATCCGATCGTACCGAGTCCAACCTTAGTGACCAAAGCGCAAGATCGGCTCTTTCCATGCTTTCTGCACGCTCTGGTGCCGCAAGCGTAGCGCGGACTCTTTCTAGTGCTTCAGCTGCTTTCCTGGCAACATTTACCAACCCTTTCAACACGCCAAATACCAGTCCTGTCAAAGAACGCCATAACTTATCTCTGCAGATTCCCCCCGGATCAAAGTTGGCAACTCAGCGTTCGGGCGAGAGCATTGGGCAGGGTGAACGAACAAATGCGGATGACGATTCCTTCAGAACTGCGAAGACGTCTTTCGCAAAATTACAGGCTGAAGGAGAGGCCCTTCTCGGCGGCCGACCCCGGGACGTCGACAATCTTCCCGCCCCAACTACCTACTCGTCAAGCACAAGTCCCGACAGAGAATCTCCGAACCTGATTCACACGCCAGTCGATTTCTACGCCGAAGGCTCGTTCGAGCAACCGAAAGAGCAACAGCAAACTGTGACGCCTCTGCATCAAAATACCGAAGCCCTTCGCAGGCTTACTCACACAGCTTCTTCCGACACTCTAAACCTTTCAACACCAATTGACAATTCCTTTGCTACGCAAGATCGAAGCAAATCCTGGATTCGCGGTTCAGTTCGCCTTGCACTCGCGCGCCGACCCTCGTCTAGCCACCGTCATAGCAATTCTCATGACCGTACTCAGTCACTTACTTCCAGCATCCACCGTCGTCGTCGTCACACAAACGAAGATGATGGATCAGGTTGGTTTGGAGGCGGCGGTGCAGGTGACCGCAACAGCGGAACCGGCAGTCCGACCAAACTCAGACGGCATAGAAGATCGGGATCCGGCGCTGGAATCGGGGAGTCAACCAGCGGCAGTCGTCCGTCGACGGGAAGCGATAATCTAAACCCACCTCGTCGTGCAAACAGCGATGCTTCCTTTTGGCGGTCCAAGCGTGGATCCAAGGCTTGGTCGGAAGATCCGGCGTCACCAATGTGGCCATCCGACACGCGGGATGAAGGGGACTGGGCCATTGCAACGCCTGACCCCGGGAAGAGCAGGGAAAGCATCGGTGCATATATGGAGGGCGAGGATTGGGATGTGGAAGCCGCCGCCGAGGGGCGTGTCGTCCAAGTCATGTTCACCGTCCCAAGGCAGCCCCTCCGAGTGGTCAACGTTGACTCGGAATTGGGCAGCGGTGAGACGTCGGACGAGGCAAGAAGCACGCGCATCTCGAGCGGAAGCAAAGGAAAGCAGCGCGTCGAGCATCTCGGCAACGACGACAAGGCCGTAACGGAGCCCCCCGCCGCGATTGCCGCCGCTGAGGATCTGCTCTCTGATCACGAGGAGACACCCACAGCCAAGGGCAAGGCGAGAAAGACGTCGCAGCCGCCTCTTCAACTGGCGCCTCCACCCCGGCTTCGCCCCCCTCCAGTAGCCATATCCTCCAGTCCTCCGCCAGACATGCAACGGCCCGGCTCGCTCCCAGACCTGCAACCGCTCCACCGACCTCCTCCGATCTCCCCCGCCTTCCCGCCATCCGACAGCGACAATGACGAAGAACCGCTGGTACCTCCGCCATCCCTCTCCCAGGTCACCCGGTCAAGCGGTGTGACGTCGAACACTACCGCGGCTTCGCTCATCTCTCCGTACGGTTCCAATCCTCGCGCCAGCAGCAGCTCGACGCTCGGGACGACCATCACCGCACCTGAGACGCCGACACACGTGCCCATGCGCGGCAGACCGAGCGAGAAGAATCTGCGCGAGCTGCGCAAGGAACGCGAGAGAAGTCGGAGCCGAGGAAGGGGTGTATTATTGACGCCGCCAGTCAACAGGCAATCGCTGGAGAGGCCAGGGCTCGGGGAGAGGAGCAAGAGCAAGACATCGATACGGAGCGAGGGCGGTGGAAGCGTGAAGGATTTGATCAAGGAGATTGAGTTGAGGAATAGGCGCTGAAACGTGAATCGTCCTCGATCGCTGTCGCCTTCATTGGATCTTGGTTTGCGGGGAAGGAGTTTGATTTCTTTCTTTTTGATCCTCTTACTCATTCATCCCTTCTCAAGCGGTATAGATTTATGATGCGATCATGATGGATGATTCCCTTGATCATGCTTGGAGTACATCCTTTTTCCTCCCTACTCTTAGCATTTTTTCTCTTTTTCTTGCTCTTTCCCCTTCTTAGTCCTTATCCTTGCCTTTTGGAGACTGGCATGAGGTTCTGTTTGGGTTTTGCAAGCGTAAAGGTGTTTTGGGTGTTTGCTCGTGATCTGGGCTACGGTGGGCGGGGATTTGCTGATTCGACTCATTCGGTACTTCGAGTCTTCTTTCGTTCTTGCTTGTAGTTCCATTCGTTTTAGTGGAGGCTATACCTTAGAGTGATTTTTAACTAAGCCATGGGATGCTGTGGGTCCAGAGGTGGCGTAGATGGTATCATGGGCGAGTTGTTGAGGAAAATGACAGGGCTTGCTGGGGGAGGGAGATGTTGGCGATGGTAGTAGGTAGGCAGGTAGGAAACGGATCAAGAAGATGACTTGAAGCTGGGCGTATGTCTTGTACAGTCTGGTGAAAGCTGAAGTAAATATGAAGCGAGAAGTCTTAATCCATATGAAGCTACTACACTTTGACCCTTGTTGCAGCAGTGGGGTATTCCAGTCGTCTATCCGTGAATAATCTCAATTTCCGACGGAAGCATGCCTAAGTTTTGGTATACTCTTACATTGAATAATCGATGCAACAGTGGCAGGTTAACCACACTTGTTGTAGTTGGGGAGCAAACAGGGATCAGTAAGGAGCGCTACGTCATCGTCTTACCAGACCGCCAATCACCCCACATGCGACTATGTTAAGTTACCCCAACCAGCCAGGCTGCAACATCCTTCGATCGCTCCGGAGCCAACCGAATATCCCGAGAAGACCCACAATGGCGCCGCTGGTGCCTACTTGCAGCACTACAGCAACTGCTTGATATATCACGCCAGCTTCATGCCTTGGAGTTGCCAAACGCCACCGAAAATGTCGTACCTCCCAGAGCTTCCCGACCCTCAGCCAGACACCCTTCTCATCGCATGCTTGTGCTTACCCACAGCATCAGATGGGCGAGAAAAGCTGGATGAAGCGCTGGAGGGATGCTTGAGTCCAAAGACAAGAAACGCACCTGAACTGAAGGTTGTGTCGGTCTTGGATTGCAATCGGCAGAAGAAGCTTGAAAAGGAGGGAAATGAAGGTTTTCCCACCCATTTTGCGACCTGCTGCCCGGTCTACGAAAATTGCAACGCTGACGACTCAAAGGGTCAACCTCTGAGCTCTACCTTGCGGGATGGAAGGCAAGAGAAAAAGGATGGACGAAAATCGGCATCGTCGACAACCTGACCTACCGCCTCCTCTGCGGCCAGAAGCGTCCCGGCGAGAAACCCGAGTGCTCGATGATCATACTGCAAACCTCACCACCACCTGATGATGATGAGAACGCCGAGGCGCCAACGGAACCGCAGCAGCCCGAAGTCACGGCGAAGCGCTTCCCCCTCGCCGAAGCCATCCGCATCCTCACGCATCGGGACGAGGCCATCCCGGTCAACCGCACCGCCGCGCCCTTCGAGCAGCCCGAGGCCGTCCACCGCCCCGTCGGCGTGCACGACAACCTCGGCCTCGTCCTGCACGACTGGTCGCTCCCGCTCTTCCACGACGCGGCGTCGGTCCGCGCGCGGCACGCCCACGAAAACACCATCGACCAGGCCCTCGCCGGCGCCGGCGGCGCCCCCGGCCGCCCCGCGCTCCCGCTCGAGCTCGCCGACGCCATCAAGGAAGAGCTCGCGCAGCCGCAGCCGCTCGAAGAGCTCACGGCGGCGCCGACGTTCCTGCGGGCCGACCCCGAGGTGCTCGAGGTGCACGCGCTGATCCCGCTGAAGGACCTCGAGGCGTCGACGCAGGCGCTGAATGAGAAGCTGAGGGCCGCAGCGGCCGCAGCTCCCACCGCCAGTCCGGATGGCAACGAGAAGGACAATCAGAAGAACGTGGTCCGGGTGGCGACGAAGGCCGTGATATATCCCTGGAAGCGGGAAGGGGTGCCGGCGTCCCGTCGCGACTTCTGGCGCCTGTGGCACCGCATCGTGCGCTGGAACGAGCAACTGAGAAGGCCGGTATCCCTCTTCTTGGACGTTGATCCCGCAGCGCCGCCGGCGGAGCGTCATGTTGGCGTCGACGCCGACGATATCCCCCTCATCCTCGCCGAGTTCCAGTGCAACAACAACCCCGCTATCGCCAGCCGCGTCGGCCTGTGCGCCGACGACCTCTCCCGCCTCTGGCCTATCTTCCATCAGCCCAGCTACTCCTACTCCAGCTCGCGGCCGGACCTGCGCGTCAAGCGCGAGAAGCAAGGCGGAGACGCCGTTCCCGTCTACCCGCTGACGGACCGCGTCGAGCTCCTCGTCCCGCCCGACGCGCGCTTCTTCCACGACCCGCCGCCCTGGAAGTTTGCCGACAACGGCGGCCTCAGCGACGATGCGCATCCGTGCTTCTTCCTGACCAAGGGCGACGGAGAGGAGGGCGGCGTGCAGGGCATGCTGGACTTGATGCATAAGGAGGTGTTTGAGGACTCGATGGTCGACAAGGATAGCGGACCATACGCTATAGTGCCGTGGGGAAATGATGAGGATGGCGGGACGGACGATGTATTGAGGTTGGCGGTAACGTGCTGGGAGGGTAGGCCTGGATTGGATAGGGGGACGGAAGAGGAGTACTGCATTTTCGTGGACAGGGAGGCATTCAAGTCGAAGAAGGTCTTGTATTCGATGTGAGTTGCCTTTTCTTCATACCTTGGTGGATGGAGGTCAGGCGGAGCGTGGAGCTCTTGTTTGGGTGAGCGAGGGCTGACTGGCTGACCGATTGGCTCAGGTACTCGAGACCGCTCGAGAAGGAAGACGAAGAAAAGTCGAAGGCGATCGAGGACGATGCGTCACTGGACGAGGAGACGAAGCATCGGAAGAGGTTTGAAATGTACAGGGAAGGCATCAAGGTCGTGCGGGCGAACATCTTGGAGGAGGAACTTCACCTGGCATGGTAAGTCGTTTAACGCCACCAGCAAAGTGGGCACGGGAGTAGTGGCCACCTCTGGCTCTATATGACGATCTGGAGGTATCGGAGTATGCGCTGACGCTGAACAGGTGCAACATTACCACGGCCAATTGTTTTTTCGACGAGTACTTCGACATGGATCAGGCTGAGACTTATGCGCGGCAATGGAAGTTCGAGGAAGAAAAGAGGCTTGCGTTCGAGAGATGGGACCGGACAAACTGGAGGCGCTACCTGTAGATCTGTTGCTGAATCCTCCCATCCAGAGCAGCCCGTACTTGTTTCGTAGATGCATCCGATCGGGCGAGCCTCAACGAAAGATTATGACGAAGGACGGAGGCTTGGTAGCTGAGCACAGCAGCATTGGCACCTTCCCCGTTTGTCTACGCAAGTATACAGTAAGGCAGCCTTTCACGTGCCAACCACTTTCAGTCTCTGACCCATTTCTGCAAGAGATCCACAAACACAAGTTACAGTTTCTCAGTCGTATGGGTTCTTTCATTTGCCCGTCAAGTTTAAGATCAAATTAAGGAAAATCTGGGTTGTGCACTTTTGTTGAAATGCGGGGAGAACACATGTGGCTTGCGTTTGTTTAGGCAGTAGCTAACATACCAATGCACAGATGGAGGGCCAGCGGGCTGCTGCTCGTAACGGCCGTTTCGAGCGGGTCATGATGTTAAAGCGGACCAGGCCACGTGCGATTGCTATGGTATTGCTGTGTGTAGACACATTCCTGGGAGAGGTCCTTCTTCACTGCTGCCGTGCCCGTAAGCCCGGGTGGACAAGGCTAATGGCTGGCGGGTGGCGACGAATTAGTGTTTCTAGCGCGACGCAGATGCTGATGTCGCACATTAGAGGCTAACAACGCAGTCGAGGCGCATATGGGATCGGGGAAGCGCATGTGTACCGGGGAGGTGCATACGGGGCCGGGGTCGGGGTCGGCGCCGGGGTATAGAGCTGTGCTGTAGCCCCGTAGAGCCTGTGAACAATTTATCACAGGCGGCGCGGTCATCGTATAGTAAGCTAGTGACCTCTTAAAACTCGCGATATGCAAGGCGCGATAACGTACAGTCGTGTAGAATGAATTGCGGCGCTGGAGTGAGCCGGGGAAGCTGATGCTGGCATCCCGACGATCGCTGCCAGGGAGCGCGCAGCTGGGGGACGGGCAGCATCGGCAGCATCTTGTCTACTGCGACAAGGAGAGGCTTGTGCAGTGCGCTCTTGCACAGCATGCGCGCTGCATTTCTTTTTGAAAATGTCCAATCGCTACCAATGAATACCTAGCACCGCAGCCACGCACCCTGATACTAGAGGCTGCCTATGTCTCCTTGCCCTCCTAAGCACTAATGAGCCTCCACCTAGGCTGAGCACTGGGCACTGACGTTGTTCAGCACATCAAAATTGGGCAAAGTTCCCTACAATCAGCCCCCCTCGAGTCATAAACGCTTCCTTATCTACAACACGCTGGCCCATAGTACTTTCTTGCAAAATTTCCCCCTTTTGGCCTTCACGAAGCCTCAGCTGCTACCATCCTACATCTCTTCGGAGCCCACTCATCTTGAACCCAAACGCTGGATATGACACCACCTTCTCGTACTCAGCCTTTCGGCAACTGTGAGAGCGACCTCGACGAAACGATTTGAATAAATGATGCTTAACACAACCAATCGTAGATACCATTCCCGCTCTCACGCCCCAAGAAAAGCAGACATGGTCAACTGAGGCCATAGTTGCTGTGGTCGGACTTTTTGTCGCTATTGTTCCGGTCCTGGCATTCGTCTGGAAGAAGAGTGAGTCTTATCGGGCTGCCTTCCTCCATCACGTATTGCAGAGAGTTCTCGTGGAGTCTAGTAAGTGGTTCTTAATAAATCATGGTATGTCAACAACATGCTGAAATTTTGTAGGCCCTGAGAGTACTTCTGAACTAGGCGAGATCCGACCAGCGGAGCGAAATCCTACCATGGACCGTGCTGCGACACTTTAAAACCCCTCTCCCGGCTCAGGGGAATCTTATCGGTTGACATACATGATTATCTGGGAGACAACCGTGCTGGGATATGTTGCTGTGCCACGCTCTCAGCCACAGAGCATGGATGCGATCCGGGAGGACAAAAGAAAGGCTGGCAACCCCGCATTTCGCCTCGGGCTGTCAGCGCGCACAAGTCCAGAATAAACCTACATTTGCTTATACTTGGTAGTTCAGAGTTCATGACACTTTTCGGCGCCTGTTTTTTCTTTTTGTTTCTTGTTCTCTAGATTAAAGAAAAAAAGTCCAAGGATCACGCTCAATCAGTCATTGATGAATAAACGTTTAACCAATTTCCCGTAGCCTAGAGCATACAAACTTCCCATCAACCTTCCCGTCCTTTTTGAAAAATCAATCTGAGCCACTTTTCGATCTGTTCTAATTAATTTTCACGTCAAATGGAGACTCAGTTCTTCATGCCTCCGTTGACTTCGTCATCTCCGGTTTATTCCAAACGTAACCCTACAGATGCATGGGCGAATATTCACTTGATTCAGTATTTCTTACCACTCCTTGTAGTTCTTGTTGAGGGAAACTGGAGTTGATGATCCCGGGCTGGTTGGACATGCATCGGTGATCGAGTATTGTGATTTGGAGCAGAGCTAAGAACAATGCACATGTCGATTGCTCATATTTTTTTTCAAATATCTCCAGCAGCATGCCTTCAATCAGTTCTCGATACACTCACTAGTGTTAAACATGCTAAATAGTACCGAAATGTAGCAGCGTATCAAAACCATAACACATCGGCATGCATCTCAAAAGCATGGACCAATCATGCCCTTGTAAGGCCTAGTGTTTTCATGTCCTGCACGTGACGATCTCTTCAACAAGGCACGCTTGCAGCACGCGCGTAGCGAACTTCACGAGGCGTTGTCAGCGGAGGAGCGATACCCCGCCTACATGGGTAATACGTGGCGGTAAGCATGATTTTTTAGCGATACTAATGTATGATTGCGGGCCCGCGCCTACTAACCACCGAGACATACACTCAAGCAACGATATTAGGTAAAGCGACGGATATAGTAGCACTCGTATAGGGCTCAGAAGGCTAGGTATTCTCTTTCCTACTCCCGCGGGCCAGGGGGACGTCCTGCTCTGCCTCAATTTTATGAGAATGCGGCCGAACGTTTTCGTGCGCCGCGCGTGGCCAGGGGGTGGCTGCAAGAGCTGCAGGCAGGCAGCAACAAGCGAAACTTAACAAGCTTACGGCTAATAAAGAACGTATATCGAAAAATTAGGCGTATCCGCAGGCAAATCTTACCTCCGCCTTGCATAAGACTTATACTCATTGGTGCGATCTGTGCCCAGATTTCCACACTTGGCGACTTTTTGGAAGACAGCGTGTAAGACCGGCGGGCTAGTCGGTAAGCAGCAGTTCCCATAGAATGTCTATAAAGGAAGCCGGTCCTTGTGATCATACTATGTTTTGACCCGCATCACCAAAGTGGAAGATTAAGAGACTGCCCAGTCTGCCATATTTTTCTTTCTATTGACTACAGACAACTCTGCTTATATTCTTCAAATCCTCTGCCTTTTCTGACCCGAATTTCTGCCCGTGATATTTATGCACTTTTTTGGTTTATACCTTCCTTTACCCAACCTTGAAGCCATCATGTCCGACTCGTCAAAGCAAACAAATTGTAAGTACTTTTGAACTTGGCCACACTACTTGGTCTGAAGTAAAAGGCTCACTGTTCGCCTTACTAGGTACTATTCCAGCCTTACAAGATGATGATAATCGGACGTGGTCGGTCGAAGCAATAGCCGCAGTGATCGGCATCATCATTGGGGTCACGCCGCTCGGTTTCTTCTTATGGAGGAAAAGGAACCTCTTTCGTCTTGCTCTTGCAGCAAAAATGGTTCGTGTAGTAGCTGGTAAGATTGGCCTTCCCTGACCACGTTTGGCGCGTATGGTACTCTCAACTTTCAACGAACGCGTGTGGTCACTAATCAAACTGTCGTTCAGATTTGACTGAAGCTGCTGAGCTGGGTAACATCAACCGAGAACAGACAGTTCGCAGTCTGGAGCGCGCGCGGACTTTTTGAAGTATTATCTCTCTGATCTTGGCGATATTCGGATGGCTGGTTGCGCATGAGAGAAGGTATTACTTTGTGATGATGCAATTAAATCTCTGTTAGACAGTGGCGTCGAAGCAGGTTGGCGGCAATGTATTGCTTAACTTTCTTCTTCTCTTCTCATTTTTCTTTTTGTCTGAGGCAAAAGCCATGTTAAACTCATATGGAACACATGCATCCCAACCACTACTGTAGCCCAGAACCTACCTTTTCCGCCCCCTCTCACCAGTATTCACACATTTTAGAGTGCTACAAAATTTCATCGAAGATAAGATAGACAAGTAGCCCGCCGGGCATGCTTTTACATAAGCCCAATGACTTGCCGATTGCTTGCTTTGCTCCTTTATTTCAATCAAACCGCTGCTTTTCTCGATTAGGCTTAGCTTGACTCGTTTGGTAGTGAAATATACCACGACGAGCGGCATTCCGTAATCGGCGTCCTTCCGCATTCCTTAAAAATCTAAGCTTATTCATATTACTATCGTAGTATTTAAGCTTCTAATTACCGATTGCTACGAAAAACAAGACTTTTAAACACGAGAACCTTAGCGTGCACGGTTCGAGAGTAGGATCTATACTTATAGAGTGGTGGCTGGGATTTGTGTATACGTGAACTGGCTTTGGTTTTTACCCCTTTCTATTATTTTTTTTTTTTTGGTTAAATCATTCCCTGAATGCCTTCTAGATGGAGCGGCGGCGAAATTCGCATGGGAAGTATTGAGCAGATTCACTTGTTGTTCTTGGATCGGCCAATTATTTGGATATGTGGGTGTCCATTTGTTGGTTACTGGTACGGTCAAAACTACCCCTGCCCCGGTTAAAAGTCATGCGTAGCTGCATATTCACTTAACAAGGTCGCACCCAACCTCCTGAAGCTCTTACTAAAAATATTAGTTAATCAAAGCGCACAACTTGCTCCGTCAACAAATCGCCCACCCAAAAGTTCATCCAAAACATTTCCCACCAATCTCACAGTCAAATGTCCGACCTCTCGCACATCCAGACCACCATCTTCCATCACCAACTTTGCGATCTTAAGAGCGCTCCTAGACGTCAGAAGTTTACGCCTGCTACAACGGAAGACCTCGAAAGGTTCGATACGAAGTACTGCCCCGTATGCTGGGAGAATTTCCTAGCATCCAAGGCTACCGACGCCGTCGAATGCGGAGAAGACGATGGCAACATCTGCAGCGACCCCTGTAAACTCCAGTGTGGGCATGTATTCGGCCGCGGCTGCCTTGAGTCCATCGCAGCCCAGGGTAAAGCATACCAGAAGTGCCCTACGTGCCGCGCGCCGTGGACAGAACCGACTCGCTTACCTGACCCTGACCTGGGCCCAAACTTCGATCAGGATTTAATACTCCAGGTTCTCTACGACGTCGCATTAAGATTTCTACAACTCTGAGATTAAACCATTGGCCTGACACTCACCCAGAAAATACTCACAAAGGCCTTATGTGGGTGGAGTGGTCATAAAGGTATGACTAGATCATGGATAAGCTCGAATTTGCGGAGGCAGCTGACATGGTTACAATTTTTCAGCGGAAATACCATCCGATAGGTAGACTGAAGATTCAGATGTTTAAGTGGGATTTGGCTTCTGCAATAGTGCAATGTAAAAATCAGACCGCACAGAGGAGACAATCTATTGAGCTCAAACAGTATACTCCTCGGTCAATTCTTACATATCTGGAATAGCCAGTGGTCAATAGTCCTATTCACTGAGATAAGTGATAGCGTCGTAGCCTTCCTTCATCCGCAATCGTGCTTTCCCCAAAGGCAGGCGTCCTCAAAGTCTCCACAACACTTCTGACCCGTCTCTGCTCACTGGTACACTCCAGACTCACAGTTCCCCGGCACAGATACCTTCACACCGAGATCGACGTCGATTTCCCGTGTTGACATCCAATGGCCACCCGCGAGTATCTTTCTTATTTTGTTGTACCGGCCAGCGTAGACGACAGGAAGAGATGGGGTGTAGAACATTGCAGCATTTGCATGGAGGATTTTGACAGCACGGCAGATGAAGAGCACGGAAACTCGACCGAGGGTGAGAGTCCCGCTAAGCTCTCTTGTGGCCACGTCTTCGGGAGGACATGCCTGCTCGCAGCACTTGGTGTCAAACTGGTGTGCCCTTTATGTCAGAAGAACATCAAAATCAACGCCTTGGTTCCATATAGACCGTTACCCAGCGTCAAACGGCGTCTTGTTTCACGTCTGCATGGTCGGATTGGCGTATGATGCAAATGATAGATGGGCGGTGTAAATGATGCTGCACCGGATATGGCTGGCAGTGTGGAAACCGATGTTGTCGCCGCAAAGCGACAAGGCGTGGACGAATCTCGAGACCGATATGAATGTTCTTGTAGCCGGATTGAGCGTTCTTCGAAATCCCGGCTGCTGATAAGAACTGATGTCGTGGAGCATAGTGGCAACTTTTGGACCCAGCAAAAATATGGAAGCATTGGACACAGAACATAAGCCGCTGCTGACAAGGAAAGAGAAACGAACTGCTGAATCACGCACATGTCCTGTGGCGCACCGCTATAACAAGATGAAGATTTCAAAGGTCTCGAAACGCAGTAACGAGGGGTATAAGGTCGAAATGGTAATGAATGAAGAAAGCGATAAGTACCGGCACCAGCGCAAACACAGCCCAAAAAAGCCCTTCGTAACGCCAAATCTTGAAAAATAGTTGTGCGGGCAAAGACTTGCCGAAAGGGAAAGAAAAAAGAAGCAAAACCCTGCACGCCTTATGCTCAGCAATGCGCACCTTACCGCAACCTACAAGAAAAAAACTCCCAAAAGCCATGAAATTGGACTCTGTCCGGCCTAGCTTTCGATCCAGAGCTTGAAATACTGCTGAAGTGGCTCTTCGGAATGGTCCAGGACCTTCATCCTCGTAACTTATGCTCGGCCGTCGAAAGTTTGGTCTGGGTCGGCAGATCTGGTGGTTCCAGGGACTCGGCTGTAGCCACGGTAGCGTGCGCCGTGGTCTGTTCGCATGGATTTGCGTATGGTATCGCGAAAGAGTGTTTGTGGGACTGGCATATGTCCTGCATCATGCCGGGGTAGTTTCGGAGCCGAGAGAGCGTGCGCGTTCGATAGTCTCTCCAAAAGAGAACAGAGATCCTGTCTGTCCTTTCAATCACCTCGTCAGCTGACCTTGTTCATCAATCGCACCGACCAGCCCGGCCCAAGCTCTTCCCCCAAACTCTCCACTTCCTCCCCCCAAAAGAATCAGAAGAGCAGCATACCTCACGAGATCTCTCAAAAATCCCTCAACCCCTCACTTGGCCCCCCCAATGTCCCAGCTTTTTTTCCCCACACAAAAGGTAGTAGTACCCCGACTTCCCCCGTTCACTCGGGCCCGCTCTCGGCGCCCCTCGTCCTGCTGGCGCTGCGGCTGCGGCTGCGCTCGCCGCCCGAGCACCGCAGCTCCTGGCTCCAGATCTCCAGCGCGGCGTGCTTGTCGTGCAGCAGCTTGATGCTCTCGTCCAGCTCGCGGGCGCCGCCCGTGGCCCGCGGCGTGCGGGCCTCGCGCTCGTGCCGGGCCGTCGTGATCTCGCGCACCAGCTCGTCCAGCCGCGCCTTGGCCGACTTCTTGTACTGCGTGCGCCGGAACGACCGCGCCCGGTCCGACGACGACGCGCGCGACGCGCCGACGTGCTTGGGCACCTGCAGGGCGCCGGTGGCGAAGCCGGCCGAGGTCGCGGTTGAGGCCATGGTGGTTGATGCTGGTGGGACGTAGGCCGGTACGTAAGAAAGGTGGGGGTTCTCGTCGGAACAAAGGCTCAGACCGCTGGTGCTGGAGCGTCGTGTCGTTGATGTGAGCAGCTTGGGGGGAGGAAGAGGAAGAGTTTGCAGGCGAGATGGATGAAAAGTTTAAAGGCTGTCGGTGTAGATGCAACGCCAGAGCGAAGTAATGATGGGCGGGATAATAGCGGAGATTCTATAACTTTCTGGCCCTCCAACCCCCCATGTCTCGTAAGTAGCGAGATGGTGGTTCGAGCACGGGGCGCCTTCTAGCACTTGGCGCTCTGGTGATGGGGGGAGGCGCAAACGGTGGAGCGCGGGTACGTGTGTGCGGCCTCGCATAAACCGCAGATCCCCGTAATTAGACTGTGCTTTTCTCTGCTTGAAATCAAAATCACAATTTCGTGCGAGTTTGGCGGCGAGCCCGAGACGCACCCCCTTCCGCGGATCGCCGACATTTGGCGAGGCCATGATGGAGGATGCAATAAAAACATGCTCCGAAGCTAACATGCTTGCGTTGCCAATGATTCACTTCGCAAGCCTGCTCATTTCACCAGCGGCACCATTCAACGCTCCTCCCGACGTGCCGCGCCGCCCTCCTTCCGCAGCTGCTAGCCGGAACGAGTATTGCCGTTGCTTTTCCCAACCCCAAATGGTGAAACAGAGACGAAGCACCCTCTTGAAACGCAATTTCAGAAACGATGCTCTAAAATTGTCAGCCCTACCCGCCCTGCCGCGTACGTAGTAAAGCTGTTGCGGAAAGAGAGGCGGCACTGATGCTTACTTTCCGGCGAGCGGACCGCCCTCCTCTCCGTGCGCTCCCTTGACCGGTCTCTTAGTCACCAGCCTCATTTCTCAACCCCCGTTGCCTTTCCATACAAATTAATTCCCTTTTGAGGGATCGCTCGGTTAGGCTCGCGCTTTTGAATGGCCTTTATTGAACGGCCCGCAGTATTGGGACCATCACTTCGCATTTACTGAGCAGTGGCCATCTCGTGCTTATTCGACGGACCCAGTAGTGCGAAGGCCCATTTGCCCGAAATATGTCGCCCCATCAAGCCCCGAGGCAAGCGGCAAGTCTGCTGATGCCATGTCGTTCATATGCTTTTGTCTGGCCACCGGGATGAAAGGACTGCAATCTCTCCGTGACAGACCTTGGAAGAACTCTATGAGCAAGGACCACCATCGACGTCAGGGTTCCAGCATGGTTGGGAACCTCAGGGGCATGGGTATCGATAGGAAAGCACGCGGGGTGGCTCGTCCCAACAGCAACCCACGTTGGCTGTCGTCAAACCCAGAGGCCATACGCTGGCCGAAGTGTCTTCACGAGATAAGCAAGCGAGGTGGAATGAGGTCAGAAGGAACTTTAAATCTTGTTCCATTATTGGTATCTCAATTGGGTTGCGTCTTGTGGCACCCTTTATACTATCATCAATGACCCTGTTGAGGGGTATCAGCTCTTATCCAAGCTCCTGCGGCGCATGTTGAACGCTGCAATTTTTTCCCCATCCGTTTCCCTGTACCGAAACGCCATGCAAAGTTTCCGTTGTTGAAAAAACGCCCATGTTGAATTCTCCACTCAACCCCACTCATATCATGCCTGTTGAAAAGACTTTTGATATCGTAACACATGAAAGAATCAGTCACCATTGCTGGTGCCTGTCGCAGCTATGTTGGAGTAGCTGCTACACGCTTAGTTGGCGTGCTTCTGGCGGTAGAACTTGGCAGCGTTGACCATGTTGGTCAGCGCCTCCTTGGTCTCCTTCCACTGACGCGTCTTGAGACCGCAGTCAGGGTTGATCCAGAGCTGATCGGGCTTGAGGTAAGCAAGCATCTCCTCGACGCGGTACTTGATCTCATCCTCCGCGGGAACACGCGGGGAGTGGATGTCGTAGACACCAGGGCCGATGTGGCGGGGGTACGCCTTGTCGACGAAGACCTTGAGGAGCTTGGCATCACTCTTGCTGTTCTCGATCGAGAGGACATCGGCATCGAGAGCGGCGATGGCGTGGAAGAAGTCCTGGAACTC
Source organism: Lasiodiplodia gonubiensis (assembly GCA_009829795.1). NCBI lineage: Eukaryota > Fungi > Ascomycota > Dothideomycetes > Botryosphaeriales > Botryosphaeriaceae > Lasiodiplodia > Lasiodiplodia gonubiensis. The sequence goes on from RHKH01000033.1 coordinate 283,690, forward strand.
GGAGTAGCAGAAGTGAGAGTGGATCTGGGTCGAGTCCTGGACACCGGCAGTCGACAGCTTGAACGAGTCGACGGCCCACGTGAGGTAAGCCTCACGCTCCTTGCCGGAGCGGAGAGGAAGACCCTCGCGGAGAGCGGGCTCATCGACCTGGATGACGTAGATGCCAGCGGCCTCAAGGTCAACAACCTCGTCACGGAGAGCGAGAGCGAGCTGCTGAGCCTGGACGGACTGGTGGACGTCATCACGGGGGAAAGACCAGCGCAAGCAGGTGATGGGACCAGTAAGCATGCCCTTCATGGGCTTGCTGGCCTTCTGGGCAGCGTACTTGGACTCCTTGACGGTCATAGGAGCGGGGCGAGAGATGTCACCGACGATGATCGGGGGACGGACGCAGCGGGAGCCGTAAGACTGGACCCAGGCGTGGGTGGTGAAGACGTAGCCGTTCAGGCGCTCACCGAAGTACTGAACCATGTCGTTACGCTCAGGCTCACCGTGGACGTAGACGTCCAGGTCAAGCTCGTCCTGGATGGCAATGACGTCGTCGATCTCCTTCTCGATGAACTTCTCGTACTCCTGAGCGGTGATCTCGCCCTTGGTGAACTTGTTGCGCTGGACACGGATCTCCTTGGTCTGGGGGAAGGAGCCGATGGTGGTGGTGGGGAAGAGAGGCAGCTTGAGGTGGTTCTTCTGCTGGGCGTAGCGCTCAGGGAACGCAGACTTGCGGTTGTGCTGCTCAGGGGTGACCTCGGACTGGCGCTTCTTGACGTTGGGGTCGTTGGTGCGGGCAGACGAGGCGCGCGACTGCATCGACTTGGCGTTGGCATCGATCTGCTCACGGACCGAGGCGGGGCCCTCAGTAACGGCCTTGGCGATGATGGCGACCTCGACCGCCTTCTCGCTGGCGAACGAGAACCAGTCACGGACCTCGGCATCGAGGTTCTTCTCGCTGGCGAGAGTGTGGGGGGTGTGGAGGAGAGAGCTGGAGGTGGCAACGATGACACGCTCCTTGCCGAGCTTCTGGACGGCAGTCTCAACGAGCTCGATGGCCCTCTTGAAGTTGGTCTTCCAGATGTTACGGCCGTCGACAACACCAGCCGACAGGACCTGCTGGGAGCCGAGCTTCTCGATGACAGGGAGGAGCTGCTCGGGGTTGCGGACAAGGTCGATGTGGAGACCGTACAGGTGAGAGATGGCGGGCAGGACATCGAAGTTGTGGACGATGTCACCGAAGTAGGTAGCGAGGACGAGCTTGGGGATGTTGGAGCCAGAGAGCTTCTCGTAGGCAGGCTTGAAGGCAGCCTTGACCTCAGCGGGGAGGTCGAAGACGAGGACAGGCTCGTCGATCTGGACGGTCTCGGCGCCGGCAGCCTTCAGCTTCTCGAGCAGCTCGACGTAGACGGGGAGCAGCTTCTCGAGGAGAGAGATGGGCTTGACGCTCTGGCCACGGTCGGCCTTACCAAGGGCAAGGAACGAGACCGGGCCGAGGAGAACGGGGCGGGTGACGATGCCAGCCTCCTTGGCCTCCTGGAACTCGACGACCGGCTTGGGGTTGGCAGCCAGCTTGAAGGTCTGGTTGTCCTGGAGGGTGGGCTTGACGTAGTGGTAGTTCGAGTCGAACCACTTAACCATTTCCTGGGGGCTCTGTCAGACTCCATTCCTCATTCGCGTTATGTGTGATGGCTTACCAGAGAAGGAACGTCGATGCCATCCTTCTGGTGACCACGGCCCATGGCGAAGTACTCGTCAATGGGCTCGAGACCGTGCTTGGAGTAACGCTCGGGGATGGCCTGCGAGATCAATTGTTAGCTGAATGCTCCCAGAGGATGGCGGGGGAGATGACTCACGTTGAACATCTGGATGTGGTCGAGGACGTGGTCGTAGAAAGCGAAGTCATTGCTGGGGATGACATCGACGCCAGCGTCCTTCTGGATCTTCCAGTGGGCGAGACGCAGCCTCTTGCCCTCGGCGAGGACATCGTCGCGCGAGATCTTGCCCGCCCAGTAGGCCTCGTTGGCCTTCTTCAGGTCACGGTTCACACCCATGCGGGGGAAACCGAGGACGGACGACTGGACCATCTTGGCGGGAGTTGCTCTGAGAATGGGGGAACTAAGAGCAGGTGAAGAGAAGTGATGGAGTAAAGGCTCCGACGGGTGCAGAGGCCTTTATAGATGGAAATGGAGGAGGTGGTGGGGAGGATGAAGGTGGACGGTCGGCGGGGAGGGGCGCGAGAAAAATATACTCGCGCCCCGCCATTGGCCTGTGGGCAGCTGCTGAACTAGCGCCGAAAGCGTCGCTGGCGTGCTCATTCCGATGTCGGTCACAATTGGGTGAGCCGAGAAAGTCTGCGCCGCCGACATGGTTGAATTTTCACAGAGCAAAAGCTCGCCGACCACATGGTGGAGAGGTCCCAAGCATATTTATACGCCTGCACCAAGCTGCCCCGCGTTCTGGGGGAGCTACCTTGATGGAGTCCGCGCGCGCACGCAAAAGTCGATCTTCGGCAGATGCCCCTCGGCATCGCATTCTGCCACGCCTCGCTGCCTGAGGCCACAACGGACACTTCGCACGCCTCGTTGGGCGCAACTGTGGCAACCAGCACGCAAAAAACATCGCCGCGGGGCAGCGCATGGGCATCGGTCGGCCAATGCTGTGCACCATCTCCACGCGCCGTCGCGCTCGAGACATGCTTGCCCCGGGGTTCTTCGGCGCATTACAGACCAGATTCTCGCCGATTGTGTCCGAAGCAGGTGTCCGAAAAGCAGCCAGTCATTCGCGCGAGACCCTGAGGCCAAGTCAACTCTGACATGTCCGAGCGCGATGACTTGCAGCGGCCGCGTCGCATCTGTGGATGCTACCTTGTCGGTCTGCGCGTCTGGGCATCAGAAATGGGCGATGAAGCGAGCAATCGAACGCAAGCGCAGGAGCGGAATGCATGGCAGATCCAGCCGGATCCCAGCTTGAATCTTGCTGGAAGCTTTGCCTCTTCTTGCAGCCAGGAGTGAGGTGGCCAGCCCCGTCATGCCTGCACATGCCACTGCGGTCGTGCGATGTTGAGCAGACGCGCCATAGAGCGCGTCAACGGCGTGCTGTGCTTTCCGCTGCTGCACGGCAGAGGCAGGCAGCCAGCGCGGCCCGGCAGTGCGCATGCGACAAGCTCTCCAGTCGGAGACGCATGCAGCAAGATAACAGCGAGCCCAGGCCAGCCATCGGCTTCTCCAAACGCGATGTGCAGAAGACGCGGCCGTTCTCTTGCCGTTGGAGGGGTGGAAGCGGCAGCGGGCACGCTCGGAAACTGGCGGTGGAGGGGACGGCACATGGCGCCGATTCGGCCACATACTTTTCCTGCGCGCCCCTTCTGTGCCTCGCCCCTCCGCACGCGTCTCTCGAACAATATCAACCCACGCCCGTTGTCTTTCCATCGCTGCCCGTCATGTCCAAGGAATCAAAGGACGCAAAGGAACGTCACGCGCCGCACGACATTGCCACGCGCGTGCAGGCGCTGACGCTCAAGGTCAATGGCTTCTCCGACAAAGAGATCCTGGAGCAGACGGGCGTTGCGAGTCGGACCATCCGGCACATCTACAGCAGAGCCCGCAAGCGCGGCTTCGATCCAGATGTCAGCAAGAAGATCGAGCTGAAGCACATCGAGGATGGCAAGCGCACCGGCCGCCCGCGCAAGGATGCAACCGCTACACCGAAGAAGCCCGATGCCCAGCAGTCGGACCAGCAGCAGGAGCCGCCGCAAGGTCCGCCGTCAGCTTCGCTCGAGGGCCAGCAGCCGCTCCCGCAGCTGTCGCCGCCCCACGAGCAGCCGGACCAGCAGCCTCAGCAGCAACCACAGCAGCAGCAACATCAATCCCAGCAGCAGCCAAAGTATGCGCCTCCGCCTCAGCCTCAGCACAGCCCTCTCTACGTTCAGCATCAGTTAATGTCTTTCGCCCCGCCCAGTGAGCACGAGACTGGCGAGCCGCCGCAGGACGTGGACATGCAGGAGGCAGACCTGGCCTCGCGCCTGCGTGAGGAGCTGACCCAGCCCGACAGCATCCCCATGGACCCGGCTGTTGTGGGCGACTCAGCAGGGCGCAATGAGGCCATGAGCGTTTACCCGCCGCCGCCTCCCGCGCCTGTTCCCTGACTGGTGATCTGACCTCATCGCGAGATCGGGTCTGTGCGCAATCTCCGTCGCGTCGCCGCACCAGTCGCTGTCCTGCTCACCTTACACACGTCAACTCAACTCCCAATGGCAGACATGGCAGGTCGCATCGCCTCTATGCGTGCGCTGCTCCCAGAGCTTCAGTCCGCGCTGCATGCCTTCACTTCCTCATCGTCTGCCTTTCGCATTGTTCGGACAATCAACCCCGCTGCCAGCGCCCCGCAGCCTCCAAAAACGCTGTACATACTAGATTCTTCCTTCAACCCACCCTCTGTTGCCCACCAAGCCCTTGCGACATCTGCTGTTACCCGACCTGTAATCAGAGATCCCGGCCCTCACCGGATACTCCTCCTCTTCAGCACGCATAATGCGGACAAGGCGCCCGCCCCTGCGAGTTTCGAACACCGCCTTGCCATGATGACACTTTTTGCCGAGGACCTTTCTGCAAGTCTATCGAACACAGCGTCCGCTTTCCCATCTCGCTCTGATGTGGCGATCGACATCGGCCTGACCAAAAAGCCATACTACACCGACAAGTCGATTGCAATCACCGCATCTCAACCGAATCCATACCCCAGTAACCCGACCCATGTACATCTCATTGGCTACGACACAGTGACTCGGTTCCTTGCTTCAAAGTACTACCCTGATCACTCGCCTCCGCTCTCAGCACTGGCGCCCTACTTCGACCCTGGCCACAAGATCCTGGCTACTTTACGCCCGTCCGACCCGAACGACTCAAGCTCTCAGGAATTCGGTACGACGGAACAACAGATTGCATACATCGAAGGACTGGCCCAAGGATCGCTGGCTGCGGAAGGATTCAAGCCGGAATGGGCTGGACAAGTGGACTATCTCGTTGGTCAGGAAAGCATCGGTGTGAGTTCCACACGGATTCGCAAGGCAGCCAAAGCACACAGCTGGGATGAGCTCCAGAACCTTTGTACGGCTGGTGTTGCGGCATGGGTCGAAAATCAGCACCTGTATGAGGAGGATGCTAAAGACGCGAAAATGGCTTGACGATGCCGAGTTAATCTGTTATGAATGGAAATTATGTAACGTCTGCAGACATACCGTTCCTGCAGTGTGAACACCGGAGCCTGTGCTCCAGCTTACATTGCACCTTTCACATCACCCATTGTTGCTATGCACTGCAGATGTACCTGCGAGTTGTCCTTGCGATTTGTGCTTCGCTCTGAGTTTCTTTACGTTCTGTTCTGACATGATTTTTGGTATTACACTGCGAGCTGACTACTCTGGGAAAGCAACTAGCGCGCCGTAGCAGGCTGTACCTGCCGGTCTTGATGTATCAGTTAGGCGCGTTGCGAGGGCACCAGCTGCCGCTTCGTCAGCTCTCTTGTTTGCTCGCCCCTTCCTGTCCCGTGTCTTACCGGTCTCCTGTCGCCAAACGGCTTTGCTCCAGGCCCGTTCATCTCACTCCTCTCTTATTCCTGCATTGTTCGACCTGGGGTCATATTCCCCAAGCATCTCACCACTCGTCCGGCAGCACCAATTCTGCGCTTTCAAACAACGATCGAGCCGCTTTTGCGGCATTGGGGGACATCGCTGTAGTTTGCTCGCAAGCAACTTCCCTTCTCAACGTCCTCTCATCAGCGCGTTCTAGCCCTTCATTGCACGTCTCGGACTTTACAGGGCAGACTGCAAGTCAAGACAGATTCAGCTATCATGTCTCCACCTCCTGCGGTCGCAGAAAAGCTCTGCTGTGCTGCACACACGGATTCTCGCCCCGGCTCTCCCTTGCCATTCCGTCACTCGCACCGACCGAAGCCTGGCGATACTCCTCACACTCGAGCACCGCTACTCGATCATCACGAACCCAGCACCTCGCACACCAGCGACGAACTCATCGAGCTGCAGCAGATCTTCGCCGAAGCAGGCTCGACCCTGCCGCCGTCCGCTGGACCCGCTTCCAGCATGGCGCTACTGGGCCAAACCCCACGTTCAAGGCCCGCTACAGCCACTGGTAGAACCGTTGACGAAGCCAAGAGCGACGCAAAGCCAAAGAAGAGAAAGCTCCTGAAGCGTCTGACGGGAGACCTGAGCAGATCGAATCTTAGCCTGTCCAATCTGAAGAAAGCAGCCGCAGCCAAGGAAAAGGTACAAAGGGAGCAGCAACAGCAGCAGCAACAATCGTCTGGTGACAAGAAAGTAAAAAGCAAGAAGTCTAAGCTGAAAAACAAGAAAGACGGCGATGCTGCTCTTGAGATGCACCCTGTTGGTGCTGAGGCACGAGAGGTCTTGCTTAGCCGGACGTATGACTCGGATGCGGCAAGCTTGCCGGATATCAGGGACAGTGTTGTTGAGCGTTTGACGAAAAGTGTGACGTTTCCGGATAACGACGAAGAAAAAGCTAAACTATCGCCTATCAAGAGCAAGCGCAGCACAGATAGGAGGGGTGATGTGAGCAGCATTGATTGGGGCGGAAAAGGTGCCGGTAGTGGGCCGTATGGGTGAGTCTTCGTCCAGTGATCAGGTTTCAGTGAAACTTCGGTACTAAATATCCTCAACTCAGATGGAGCGAACCAAGCAGCAGTGCACCTGTCCTGTCCGTCCGTATACCTGAAGGCGTCTCCGACTTGGGCATACTGCCCTCATGCAGTGGCAGCGTCGAAGACCTGCTTCAATTGTACCAGCCAAGCGGTAGGAGCAGCCCTTGGAAAAAGTTCGCAGAACAACACCTGCGCAGGCGTTCGAAGTCGGCGAACAATTTACGGCCTACTACACCTGACCTCAAACCCACAGAGCTGCCGAGCCTCGCTTCGTCTTTCAATAGCAAAGTCTGGTCTCTGTCAAAGGATGAGACCCCAGCTCTCAATCTTCCACTTAGTGAACCAAAGCACACAATACGCGAGGATAAAGCTCAGGAGGAAGCTCCTGACGATATCAAGCCCAACATCAGCCCAAGCTTTCCCAACAAGCTCCCCTTCGCTTCGTCTCCAATCACGAAACGTGGCACCGATACTACCTATCGCTCTGTCTCTGAAGCCTTACCTGATTCAGAGCAGCGTGCCCTAAGCACTGGCCCAGGCGCTGCCCGCCGTGCCTCTGTCAATGTTCTGCCCAGCAATATTCCTGACTCGGAAAGCGCGAGTGTGCATTTGCACGACATGCGCATATCCCAACACCTGCGCTCCGAAAGCACGTTGTCCGGATTATCGGCATCGTTGACAGCCGAAATGCAACAGCCACACCAGCGCTCAGCGAAAGGCAGTGCTGTGAGCGGTGTTAGCGGCGGATTGGGCGTGCCACCCCATCTCCACGCGAAACAAAGCAACAGTACGGTGAGGACGGCTCGAAAACTGCGCTGCTCATCGTCTGGGTTTGCGAGCGAGCGCGTGCCTGAAGGCTGGGGCAATGTCGTGTCGGCGGCACCGAGCAGTGTATATTCGCCCAGCTCGGTATACTCGACACGCCAGAACAGCTTGGCGAGTAGTAGCTGCACGCCTGTGGCATCCCCACAGTTGAGTGGCATCGCTTCTTACTCCAGTAGCGGACCTGGAACCACCGCCAGGAAGAGTGGGTATGAGGTGTTGAACTTGAGCGATGTGGGTGCACTGACCAGAGAGGACGCGCAACCCAAAGAAAAGGGAAACTCTGGTATCCAAGGGAACTCGGACCAGTCCTCAGCAATGCCCGGTGCCTTCCCTCCATCAAGCTCGACAAATTTACTCGATAGGGCGGACACAGGGTTGACTTTTCGGACGGCGAATGAGCGACCCGAGACGACCCAGAAAGGCAACATCAGCGCGAGCGAAAAGGGAAAACGGCATGCATACGAGGTTCCAGATTCCTCGGAACAGATGACTGATACAGGAGAGGATGTGCCTTTGAGGCCGAACCAGCAGAGCTCTGAAGAGACGACGGATAGCTCTTTGGACATCACTCCTGTCACTGCGATCGAGTCACCGGTATCGAGCGAGAAGTTGCCGAGAGAACAGCTTGTTACGCCGCCGCCAGTGAAGAAACCGAGTAGCGTCAAGGGCAAGAAAAAGACGCCTAGCATCAAGTCACCTAGCAAGAGATTCTCGACTTTCTCCTTTTTCCGCAGTAAAACATATGCGAATTTGCGCCGTGCGTCGCATAGCCATGCGCTGCATGCCAGGAAAACGTCGAGGTCTCAGGAAAATCTGGTCCTTGATGGCTCCAAAGACAAGACTCTCAAAGGAGCCCATGGTCTCGATACCCACACGGATGGGCCTTCGGACTTACATACACCTCCGCACTCTCCCGGAACCCCAACCACTCCGGATCACAAGGAGTCCATCGGGTCAGAGCCCATCGAGGAACATCAGCCTAGCCGACTCTCTCGCTCCTGGATCATCGGCGACGGCCGCAACGACCTGGGCCAGGGCGCCATGTGGGAGAAAGCTCTACAGAAACACCGCGAAGAGAAGAGCGCGCTGTTCCTGTCTCCAGAAAAAGGAGGCAAAGCAGAGGCGCGGGGCTTGTTCCGAGAACGTAGCGGAAGCGGGAGTGCTGTTAGTGCGCGGTCTCAGCAGAGCGACCGCAAGGGCAAGGGTCCGGTCATTGACGATGACTTCACATTTGGTGGAACCAGGCCCGGCCTGCAGAGGTCGCCGACCGTTTTGCTCGATCCATTGGAACTGGGAATTGGAGAGTTGGCGCGGCAGAAGGAGGAAGGCGGGATGTTGGGTGACGAGCTGAGGCCGAGCAAAGCGTCGGTCTCTTTGACTCCAACGACTGGTATCTCTCCTGGAGCGTCGATTACAGACGAGCCCAGTGTGGTTTCTATCGAGAAAAATCTTCACATCGACAGCTGGGGCGGGACAACGCTGGCAGACATTGATTTGGGTGATCTCGGTGCTTGGAGTCGCTATCCTAGTCACACCCGAGAGCAACGGACCGGACCTGCTGGCTCAGCAGATAACGTGAGGACCCGGGACTTCGCGTACGAGACTGTCGATGTGGAAGACATCGAGGATGAGAGTTCGACCGAGGAAGAGGACAACAGCAAGAGTGGAGTCCAACGGCTTGCTACACTACGACCGAAGAAGAAGACGAAGACTCGCAGCGGTATGTCGAAGAGTAAGAGCATGACCTTCAGCCGTAACTTCAGCTTTCTCAAGCATTACATTGGTCTCTTCAGGAGTCAGAGCGAGGAGTTCAGAAGGCATGGTCATGGACACCGCAGCTCCATTGCCGAGGGCGGCACGCTCGAGCATCCGGAACTGGAAATTTTGCCACCAGTGTTCTCACCAGCTTTGTTTGAGAGTTCAGGAAGCATGCATGGATTGCAAACAGATGGCGCTACTTCGAAAGTAGACCTCGTCTGTGTGGATGACGACCAAGCAGCTCCTCATGTGGAGGCTAAGGCAGAAGGAAGCAAAGACCGGCCTCGGAGCCCCCGGAACACCATGCCTAGTCGGCGTGAAGAATCCACAACAGACAGTTCGGACGGATCCTGGGCGTCTAACGCGCGGCTGTGGACGCGTGCTTTTGGCAGCGATGCCGATCGCGGGAAGCGCGCCCTCGGCGGGAAGGCAAACAGCTCGTCCGAATGGTGGAGCAATGCTCGTACGTGGACAAGATTCAGCACACCGAGCCAGGATTTCCAGGACGTCATGGACGATGCGCGGCAGAAAGCTGTCTTCACGCCCACACGGTTACAGAGGCAGACTGAAGATCTCGCGGAGGAGACTGCGACTGCCGTTCCAGAGAAGCTCGCAATTGAGCGTACCATGACAGCAAAAGTTCCGAGGCGGACGCAGCAGAGCTCTTCGGATGAGTGGCGTTCCGATGCACGTCTCTTTTCGCAGATGTACGAGTCTTGCGTCCAGATGCCGAACTTCGGCAGCTTCGAAGATGCCAATGCGTATGAGACGACCAGCAAAAAACCTGAGATTATTGACAAGCATCGTGATCTGTCGTCGTCCTCATTGGGGACGGCGGTTCGTCTTGCCAGTACAGGACACTTGGATGGCATGGTTGCGGAGGCCGAGGCCAACAAAGGCAAAAAGGTCAAGACTAGAACATTGTCAGGTAATTATAACGAGAGTGCAGGCAAACATAGTGAGGGATTTGCGAGAAACGACAGCTTCCTTAGTATCGGTAGTGCTGAGGGTACCACGATGGACTTGATGAGGTTCTTGCATGACTTGGAGGAGGATGAGAGAATCAAATTGGAGGGAGAGAGGGTGGAAAAAGTTTGACGTGGTCACGGCGCATCATTGTTATTGGGGCATTCATTCTTGTATAGTCTTGCGCAGTAGTACGATTGGGTTAATTTTGACGGAGGATAGTTGGAAGTCTGTTGTTCATGATGAATGTGAAGTGAGGCGTGAAGGTGATTTGAGGCCTGAGGCAGAAATACGCAGCGACCAATCAGCGCGTCGCTGACTTGAACTCCCGCCAAGACAGAGCCGCATCACGGTCGGCGACAGCACCTCCAACGTCAACGGCCATCCCAAATCTCCACTCCACACCCCCGACAATCACCACCATGTCGCAGACGGTCAAATCCGCCGCGGCTAAGGTCGCTCAGGCCGCTTCCTTCAAGGTGCGATTGCCCTCCCGCTCGCCCCGCCCAGCCTTCGACCACGCCTTCGTTGCCCTGGCCCTCCAAGCTCTCCGTCCGCTGCGGCCACCCGGGGTGCAGCGTCGGGGGAAGCCATTGCGACTCCCTACGTAGATTTGGACTAGCGTGAAGAGTAATTGACACAGTGCCGCGTGGGGAATAGAAGTACACGGTGCAGCCCGAAGGCATTTGGGCGCGCGTCTCCAACATCCTCGCCGTCGACCCGAAGCGCAGCACCGGCGTGCCGCTGAACCCGCAATTCCGCAACCCTCCCCCGGGAGCGCTTGACCCCAACACCTACGACGATCCGGTGACGATTCCGGCGGGCGACATCGCCGACAACCCGTACTGGAAGCGCGACGTGCGCCGCTCGTACCCGCGCCTGGCGACGGTCACGCAGGGCGATGTCGTCGGCCTGCTGAGCGTGGGCAGCGCTGCCAACGAGAAGGTCGAGCTGATCGGCGAGGCGGGCAAGAACAAGCTCGTCGCCGTGAGTGAGGAGGGCCAGAAGGGCGTTTCTGCTTTCTTCGAGAAAGACACGACTGCGGTCAAGAGCGTGCTGGGCGAGAACGGCCTGCCGCCGCTGCCGAGCGGCCACCACACGACCGGAAAGCTAGGCGAGAAGAAGTACAATCTGGAAGAGGAGCAGTCGTACGGGGGAAAGTGAGTGAGACCTGTTTCTTGGAATTCCTTTTCCGGCGTTATTAAGAGAACAGTCGTTTGCTGACCCGATTACAGCTACCCGTGCAGGGTTTTCACGTAGGAGTGAGTTGGTTCTCAGAGAAGAGAATAGAGATGTTTTGCTCGTGTAAATATAGCACAGGAAGAAGTAGTGGGTTCTGCTCGTGAGCCGGACTATTAAGGTGTGACGTGTGATTTAGGCCCTGAATAAGATTTTTATGCTCCTGCAAAACCGGGCTCCGGTAACGTTTTACAGCAAAGCTCAACAATCAAAGATTAGGTGCACGCGTTGGGGTGAACAAACGGCGGTGTTTAAAGGTGCGGATACTGCGTTTGGCAGGCACCGGGACAAACGCGTGCGTCAGGGTCCAGGCTGCATCTACCGCGTCCTCTCCCGAACCAACGCGACGGCGGAGCTCGAGAACAAACCATGGCGCTTGCACAACAGACGGAACAATCCCCAGGTGCTCTGGACGTCATCTTCACCTGCGACATCTGTCAGGCCAGCATCTCCGACATATACAGCAAAGGTCATCCTGGCGCGTCTGAGACAGACTTCCAAGACGGCCGATCCCATACATCAGACCGACGCGTTACCTGCCTCTGGCTTACGCAATGCATGCACCTGACGTGTGGCAAGCACCTCGAAGGTGGCGGTGAGTGCCGTTGCGATGGAAGATCATGCTTGGCCGGACTAACGAGCAGCCGTAGGTGCGCCTTTTCACCGCAAAGGCGAGCATCCCAAATCACCGTGCCCACTCTGCCGCAGGGAAAAGAAGGATGAGAGACCGAAGGCGCTTTACGCGGTGCGAGGCCTGCGGCCCGGCAATTTTGACCCCAATATACCGGACGTCTTATTCCAAGTACCACCAATGAAACTCCAAGGCCAGAGCGTCGAGAGAGAAGCTTTGCAGTTTCAATACTTGTCGCTTATCCGCTATGGCTCATCCATGCTCCACAGGCATAACGAGCTGCAGCAAGAAAGGCACGAGATCGAGTTACGAGCAAACAAAATCGAGTCCGAGAAAGTAGCATTGGCCACGGAGAATCAAGAGCTAAAACATAAGCTTTCATCATCTGAGAAGGACAATGTGGAGATCGGCAAGTGGAAAGAAAGGCTTCCCAAAGTCACACATTACTTGAAGCAGTGGCCTCTGGTTGTAGAGTGAGTTTCTTATAACGTCGCATATCGATACCAGCTCATCCGTCACAGGGAAGTGAATCAATTGCGACGACAGCTCACTGACCTAGGATACGCCGTACCGAAAACGGATTATTCATTCCAGGACACGCCAGGCAAAAAGTCAGCAGAGTCGAATCCACCCGAACTCACCGCCCGACGGAGGGAGACCTCAATGGCAAGAGTGCCCACCGACAATACGCGTACTGAATATAGGACAGGTAGAGATCAGTTACAAGTCTTAGGGCGTCACTGTTCTATGACGGCTAACCATCATGACTCAAAAGCGCGTACCCATATCTCCGAGTCAAGCTCCGGTCGAAAACGAAAACTTTCCGAGTACATGGACCATGGAAGTGCTACCGTGTACGACCCACAGCGACAGAACCACAATTGTGAAGACCGTGTTGCCGAGACCAGAGGGACCATCCAAGGGTTTCTTACGTCTGACACCACAAACAACTTCCGAGAAGTCCCGAAACTATCCAATACACTCCCCTCAGATCCGGAAAACCTTGCCGAGATACAGATATTGGAACACAGTAGACGTTATGAACATCCCGGGGATAAAGCGCCTCAGCGTATTCCAGAGACACTGAACATTGGAGCACAACCAGATAAATACCTCATGACCGGAGCTCTAAGAGGTTCCACAGAGCGCTTTCAGAACGCTACTGGAAATGCAGTCGCCCTGGGAAATGTTGGCGAAGATGAAACAACATATCATGTGTACGACAAGCGAGCGCAAACTCTCCAGCAGCCGGCATTCCAGCAAGTGCACCATCCGGCTACACGTGGGGTAAAACTAGCGGCACATGGGAACCGGCGGCCGGATGCTGGGCCATTCCGGGACGTTGGAAATGGTCAGTTGAGGGGACCCGACTTTCAGATGTATCCAAAAAAGCCCGAGAGGCGTCGGCTTCCCTACCATGAACCAGCCATCCCTTCGCCAAGTAGCCGTCAAATTTCTGGATTGCCACACGTCGGTCAAAACTCAAGTCCTTTCTTTTCGAGACACCCAAAGGGGATCAGCTCCGGCCTGAGTCCTGGTGTAGCAGGCCTGTCGGCGAATGCTCGCGTGGGGACTGTCTCCAAGAAACCCAACGTCTCAATGGCTCCTCCCCGGCAAGATTGGTCACAACCGCGTAGCCTCAATGGGCTTTCTTTCATCAGAGACTCACAGAATAAGACCAAGGATCAACCTTTGTACCAGAACAGCATTACAGGGGCGCCCTCCCGGAGCAACGCCAATCGTCCTTTTATCCCACATGATCCACAGCGTACTCAGGGTGGCTACTTCTTGCGTCCGGAGCAACCCAGGCTCTTGTCGTCATATTTTAGCTCTGTCCCGAAACCTCAGCAACCACACAGAGGCTCTGAAATGTTTCAGACGCCACGCGCGCAGATGATACCTCAGTATACTCCATCAGTCTCAACCCGGGCAGGTTTTACTCGAGATGATGCGCTTAATTTTGTCAGTAACCCGAATCATCATGGATCTACGTCTGTATCATTCTATCAAAACCAGGCGGGTGGAATAGGCTTTAGTGGCCCTGCAGGTGCCGGGGTTACAGGGAACAGGGACCTCTTTTCAGCTGCAGGTGGGAGACGTAATCTGAGGAGGTAAGGCAATGATTATGTGTAATCATAACCCACCTTTGCGACTCGCATTCCATAAAGTTGGTGCTGGCTGACAGAATTGCCTTTCTGGGCTTCATTGAGTATTGCTTTTTGTGGCGTTCTATGGAAGTCATGGCATCTTTTTGCCTCACCTGTAAAGTCTGCTGGAGTCTCTTGTAAGTATTAAGGAACACTCCAATTTGCTGTGCCTTTCACTTCGATACCTTTTGTTGCTTAGGAATTCACATTCGGGCGGAGTTCACGGGACGCGTTATGCAGCAGGCAATGTTCAGGCGCCCAAGCAGTAAGCCACGGATCCGCGCCGCTCGTCAGCCGCCGCGACACTTCTCCAATCAGCACCTCAGCTTATTTTCTTCCGACTGGTGGTATCTGGCCAGACCATCATGGCCGTGGACAGCCAAGCCTGCGAGACTGCGCCAAGGATGAGATCTTCGTTTGCACCCCGAAAGATCTTCGACTATCGTGCAGCAGCCGCAACCATATTAAGAAAGAAATTTTCACCGAGCTAAATTTATCGCTGCAAAGATCATATAGAAGGGTAATGCAAGCCGAAGGCTAGCGCGAATTTGCTTCTCTGTGTATAAGATGCCTTCTCTACGCTCAGGTTGTGGGTCGTTGAAGCTATCGTCCGGACGTAAATGTAAAATTATTAATTGTACATTCGCATCCGGACGGTAGCTTCAACTACCCATCAAAGTCGAATATCGTTCTCGGACTACAAATTGCGATCGTGGTCGATCATACCTTCGAGAACCTACCGTGTTGCTGGGGAACAATAGCCTTATCCTTCGCGCCAGCCTTCCGCTGCAATTCCCCTCTGTATGTTTACCGTAGGTTTTTGGCTTTTGCATCTTCTGGAACGAGAACGCTGTAAAGAGACAGACGCAATAGCTTCCTAAGCCGCCCCGGCATACGGCATCTCATGCATCAGCTCTGGATTTACCGTCAGGTTTCCTACCATACACAACGTAGCTGAGCCGGTCTGTCAGCATATATCTCACGTGGGGAATAGTATGGACTCACAACGAGACGTAACTGTGGAACTTGTTGGCCATCAGCTCCTTCCGCATCCGCATCAGCATCACTTCCATCTCCGCGCGCGATCGGCCGAATTCTCTGGTCATGCCTGGAAAGAAGAATCATCAGCACAGCTGAAATACAGTATCCATCCGGAATAGAAAAAGGAAAGAAAAAACTGGCTACCGTACCTCTGAGCAAGAATGCCTCTCCGCCCTCAAGCAGATTTAGTCTCTCAAGCGCGCCGACCTTCTTCAACCGCTTGTCCTTGGGCCACTCGGAGGTAGGAACCTTGAACACAACCTCCTCGACGTCCTCAAAGCCTTGCTCGAGCATGTATCGCTTGTATCGCCGCGGAACGTCAGCGTCGGCCCCGATTGCCTCGCCGATATCCATGAAGGTCTGGCATAACTCGACGTAGCCCGAGTCTTGGTCCAATGTACCGTCGTCACTCTGCGGGACGGGCCATACGCAGGAGAGTTCTAACCAGCCACCGGGCTTGAGATGGCTGGTGAAAAGTTAGTGCGAAGAGTTTGCAAACAGAGCGAAAGAAATACTCGTATGCTTGGCCAATCAACCGAGGCCAATTCCGGATCGACAGGTAGCAATCGCGGGTGTGAATGAAATCAAAGCTCGCCTCCTTGAACTGCCAGTCCAGCTCACAGTCGTCAACCTCGAAGTAGCAGTTTGGCGGTGTCCTGTTTTCATTTTCGGGTGGGACCGTTTAGCCCAAGTGGAAGCAGACCTGGGGTATGGCAAACTCGCGCACATACCAGTTTGGTTGCACCGGTGCGATGTCGGTCCCGATGACCTGGTGTTGGTCAACGGCTGCTCTCTCCCCCTCGCGTCAGGTGTGGTTGTGTGGGACTGACCTCGGCCGAGTGGAACTTCTCGGCCATCTCGATGGCCCAGATGCCGGTTCCTAGTGACGGGGTATCAGAGGAAGCGGTATGTGTTGAGGATTCGATGCCCACCTGTGCCGATGTCCAGGATTTTCTGCGGGTCGTCGCGCAGCGGAGCGAGGTATAGCTTGTCGCCCTGAAGCAGGGTGTATTTGTGGTGCTGCATGTCCATTCGGTCGAGCTCGTACTCGTCAACGGGGAGCATATATTCTAAGCTTGCCGTTAGCACGACGAGAGAGTCAGCACTAGAGCACTCCTACCTTGAGAGCCGTAGGCCGCGTATATTCTGCCATTCTCCTCGCGGCCTTTCTTGATTTCGGAGGCGATAGAGGTCAAGACACTCGAAGCGCTGATGGATTCCAGTCAGCAAGGGTGTAGATATGTCCTGCCTGCTAACTACGTGCCTGGACTCTGCATATGCCTCGTCGGAGAATTCTGTTGCTGACTGGTTTGCGCGTGAACATGGCCCTTCCGACATGATGGGGTTGGCTGGGCCTACATCGGGCTCGATTTCCTGCGGCGGATCGTATGCAGCGGCTTCTTCAGGCTTTAGCTCAGCCATGGTGATTGTTGGATGCAGCTGGAGGGAAGGGTCAGCAGCCTTTCCGTGGCGGAAGCGAGCATGGCGGAAGGCGGGAAAGGCGTCTTATAGCTCGTCGGAGCAAGACATTCTGGCTGGCTGGACGCTCCAAGCTCAGGGGATCGTACAGGACGGTAGCCATCTGCGACAATTGACGCAGATCCCACGCGGGCGCGCTACAGCTGATCGGCGGCGAGTAGGGATGTGGATCGACATGTGGGCGAACGCGGGGCGCCGGCCCGCCGTGGAATGGAGCGGCTGCGGGCCCGTCACACTCCACTCGCAAGCATGTGGCACCGCATCCACCGTGTATATTCACGCCGCTGTAGTGGCGAAGGATGATCAAGGGTCTGCTAAATTTTAGCCAATGACACCGTCTCGAGCCCCGGCCTCCTTCCTATCGTCGCCGCGTCTCGACTCGCGCCTGCTGAGCGGGCAGGCGCGATGGGCCCATGTCCCTTGGGACGCTCCACAACTCTCGACTTTTAAATCGAAAGGCGCATCTCAACTCCCCGCACCGGACCAATTTACTTTCCTGCACACACGCATACCTACCTCCCAGAGTCCCGGTTTCAACAATGGCCGATTCGCTCAAAGCTTTGTCCAATGATTTGTCCCAAGCGATCGACAGTTACACCGACTCGTCTGGCCCGGAAGGCTTCGCTCAACGCAAGAAGATAGTCGCGCTTGCTAAAAGAATCGCCGACGATGTTCAAGACCCGCGCGAGAAGCCGTTTGACTACTGCATTTCAGTAAGTTTGTGCATTGCTAACTACCCCCGCTCTTTGTCCTTCCGCGGAAATGTCCAGCCTAATCCAGTATACAGATGGCTGAGATGGGTTCTTTGCGCGTTTTGATGGACTGGCGCGCCTTGGAGCATATTCCACAGGACGGCTCCATCTCCTACGCTGATTTGGCCGCCAAGGTTGACGCCGAAGAGCCTTTGCTGCGTAAGTGCCGCACCTGTTTGGCAAGGGAATACACCGTGCAATTACACGGGTCCCCGGTGCATACACTAACCTTTCTCTAACAGGTCGGTTCGCATCGATGCTTGTCTCGACTGGACTTCTGAGACAGATTGGCGAGGACCGCGTCGCCCACACCAAGTTCTCCCCGATCTATGCAAACAACGTCCCTCAAGGCATGTTCTTCCAGATCATGTACGTACTTGACGCCTGATTGGTCACTGCTTAGATGTTCACAACCACCTAGGTTCGACGAGGGTCTAGTGCCCTACTCCAGGTTCTCAGAGTACTTCAAGATGTATGGTCGTAAGGAGCCCCTGGAACCGACGCACTCACCGCACGGTTTCGGCTGGGGCGTTCCGGAGAAGGACTTCTGGGAAGCATGCACAGAGCAGCGAATAGAGGCTGTCAATATTAGCATGCAAACGCTGGACCAGGTGCTACCCGTCATTGGCATCTACCCGTTCAGGTGGGTTATGGAGAATGCTGACAAAGTTGCGCCCGACGCCCCGCTCATCGTCGACGTCGGCGGCGGGAAGGGCCAGGTTCTCGCCCAGATCAGGGATAATCTTCCAGAGCTCCCACCTGAGCGTCTTGTGCTGCAGGATCGGGATATTACTATCAAGCATGCCGAAGAGAGCAGACCCCAGCAACTGAAGGGCGCAAGATTCATGGTCCACGACTTTTTCAAGCCGCAGCCTGTCAAGGGTAAGCAAAGAAATTACTCTGTCTCCCTAATATCTAACCGATAGTAGGAGCACTGGTATACTTCCTCCGCCGTGTCATGCATGACTGGTCGGACAAGTACAACGCCCAGATCCTTGGCCACTGCAGAGATGCCATGACACCCCACTCGCGCATCCTTATCATGGATCAAGTCATGCCCAATCCGCCCACATCGCTGCCATGCCAGGTGGATATCTGCATGATGAACCTTGGAGCGAAGGAGCGCACCATCGAAGGGTGGCACACCCTAGTTGACTTGGCCGGGCTGGATCTCGTCAAGATCTGGCAAATTCCTTCCTCCGAGGTATCGGTAATTGAGTGCAAGAAGAGAGATGAGGTGTAAGCTGCACTTTGGGACTGCTGTATATCCTACTGGACGGCGGCTGCATGTTCTTTTCCAGTACCTATACATGTTTATCTTTAAGATCAGCGTTCACACTCGCATAGCACGGCCACAACTATGCTTGAAACTTTACTTGTGTCTGCTCATGTCGCTTATATTGCATCCTCCAACTAGGCAATCACTACACAAATCTTTTGTATTATGATACACATTATCATTGTCAATAAACATTATTCTCTTAGTTCGAGCCACAGTAGCTAACAACCAACGGATCACCAACGCGAGAGTTGAAAATAGCAGCGCCTCCCATCTCGATGCCCTGCCACTTGGCAAAGGTGGCGAAGTTGACCTTGACGGGCGCAACGACGGTCTTCTTCCCGTCGTCCAGCTCGTCGACGGAGGCCTGGGCCCAGGCGTAAGCGCTGTCCATGACCTTGAAGGCGACGCCCTGCACGGCGTCGGCGGACGTGGCGTTGTTCTCGGTGACGTAGATCCTGCCCTCGAAGGGGACGGGCACCTCGAAGAAGGAAGTCGACTCGGCGGGGACGGGGTTGTCCTTGAGGATGTGCGACGAGTTGGAGCCGGTGCCGACGACGTGCGTGGTGAGGGAGTCGGCGTTCGCGCAGGAGCCGGTGTGGATTTTGATCATGAGGTCCGGCTTGGTGCACGCCTTTTGGTCGTCTGCTGCTGCTGCGGAGAGAGTGAAGAGGCCGGTGAGGGCAATGGAGGTGGCGGCGGTAGTGAAGCGCATGGTTGTTGCTGTAGCGATTGAAGGGCTGGTGGTTTGAGTAGTTGCTAACTTTGCCCCGGAAGTGAAAAGCCAACGTACGATGATGCAAACAAAGTTTTGGAGGATCGATGAGCTTATATTCATGGGTGATTTCCTCTGTGGACTTTCTTCAGTTGTCGGAACCGTTCGGCCTTGGTGGGTGCTTCGGCATTCGTATTTTGCGTTTATCTTGGATGATAGTGACTCTTGAAACGTCAGTGCTGGTGGCCCAAGTGCTCCGATGTGCTGGGTTTCTAGTCATTCCGAAATGATTACGATTTGATTCCATATTGACTGGTGTCTTGAAATTATCCGCCGGTTCTGTTTCTACTCTTGAGATCGTGGCCTATTTGTTGAAAGCGGCATGAATCCCCACAAATCGCCACCTTTGTATAGGCGTATAAGTTGTAACAAAGTATCCAAAGATACCGCATCCGATACGAAGCGGGATTGCATCTACATCGGCACTATAGCCCAAACAAGTGAAGTTCAGGGGTATTTGCCCGGCCTCGTCCCGAGGGCAACGCACCGTTTCCAGCATCGTGTGAGCGCGGCTTTCCCGGTGCAAAATAGGTAATATTCCCCCACAGTGAGTCTGCGCCCGTCCATAAGGTTGGAGCCGCATAGACATACTTTCTTTCTGTCCCTCATTAGACATCTCGTGATTGGACAGCCCTCAAATCGTGGGTCCCCAACGCACCAATTGCGTCCAAATTGCGCCGTCGTTGAGTGTCGTGCGTAGTTGTGTACACTTTCCTTCTGACTGCAGTGTCGAGACTGGGGCCCACCAGGCGCCCTTAGTATCCGAATAACCGCTCTGCGGCCCTGTCTGCACCAAGGGAGGACAGTCTGTCCTCGGTCGCCAGGTAGCATTCGGGTAGCGACGCGCTCACATCCTCGCCGCGCATCATGCCGGCCAGCGCCTCGCCGGTCAGCCAGCAGTTGCCCATTCCATACCCATTAAATCCGGCGGCAATCCACTCTCCTTCACTGGTGCGGCCCGTTGCGGCCTTCGGCAAGCGGCCCACAAGCGGCATACCGTCGGCCGTGAAGCCCATGATTCCGGACCACTTGCTCTTGACGTCCGGCCCTCCTCGGCCATCCTTCTCCTCCCAGACGTCGTCTCTGAACTCCTCTGGAAGCACGTTCTCCAACGTCTTCAGCGAGCTCTCCGAGACAAGACTGTCGTCACTGCTCAACAGGTCAGTGGCGCGCGCCGTCTCGCCGCCGATGAAGACTTCGCCGGTCACGGCGTTCTGCTGCATGTAATGCAGGCCGAGATCGAAGACTTCAGTCACGCAGTCGAACTGCACAGTACCGTAGAAGCTGAGGGTTCGGGTGTCGCCTTCTTTCGGAAAGGACTGGCCGCAGTCCTGCACGGTCATGGTTCCGCGGAGGGGGAAGAGCGTGCCGCGGAGCCGGGGGAGCAGGTGGCCGGCGTGGCCGTTGGTGCAGTGGACTACTTCGGTGGCTGCAATGGCACCGCGGGAGGTGGTGATGAGGTAGGGGTACGCGGGGTCGGAGTTGGAGGTGACAGAGGTGACAGGCGTCCGGGTCTCGATGCGAAGACGATCGGGATATTGGGTGAGGAGATGGGACCAGGCGCGAGTGATCATACGGTAGGGCCATAGTGCTCCTCCTTTGGCAATGCCGCCGCCTGCGACGTTACGAAGCTTGTACCTCTCCTCCAGTTCGACCTTGCCCACAAGCTTCATCTGTCCCTTCCACTTTGCGGGCATGTTCTTCTCGAATGCTTCCAGCGACCTTCTCAGCTTCTCCACGGCCTCGGCGTCCCGCAGCGCCAAAACCTTGTCCACGCGCCTCAACTCACTCGCCGCCTCAATTTCGGGCCCAAATTCCTTGGCGACCTCGAAGATGCGCTCCACGTTCTCCAAAGTGAAGCAGGCAATCTTCACCGCCATCTCGGTACCGAAGGTAGCTTGCAATGAAGAAAAGTCGGCGACAGCAGACGAGACAAGGTGGCCGCCATTCCGGCCAGTGGCGCCGCTGGATAGGTCACGGGCTTCGCAGATGACAATGTTTGCGTCAGGATCTTTCTTAAGCAGTGCATGGACAAGGCTGCAGGCGGTGATGCCCGAGCCAATCACCACGGTGGTTGCTGTTGAGGGAAGCTGGGTTGAGTCTGTTGCAGGCAGTTCATGAGGCGGCGACTGCCAGAATGCTGCACTTGGTTGGGGGTGAGGGAGACCTGGATCGGCTTCCAGGAGTGAGGAGACACGGAAAAGGAGGTCTGTATGGGATATCAAGTCAGTGCTGGGTTGTCTGGTGATGAGGTTGGGAATATGTACCTTCTGAAGCCATGACTCGTTGCGTCCTCTCGTTTTTGGAAGAACTTGGTCGGAAACAGATGTTTGTGAAAGGTTTGTGTGCAAAAGCACGGAAAACATCATAGGGGTTGGATCTCCACGTGTGTGATCTGCATGCCCGCGGGGTTTTGCGGAAGGAAGGAGCGGAAAGTGGCCTAAGTGCAGATCCAGATAAGCGCCAATCCCCGACACCTCCACCCTTAAGCGCGTCACCCGCAGTCTTCTTCTAGCCCCGCGCATCACAGCCGAAAGCATGGTAAGCCCTCTCGTCCTGCCTTTCAACATCTTTATTGGCGCTGATGGCGACAAGTCCGCCCCCCCCGGAGCCGCGGCCTGCCCGCCTGCGACCGCTGTCATGCCCTGAAGGAGAAGTGCACGTATTCCGCAGCATGCATGAGCTGTGATCGCTGCCTTCGTTTGCGCCACGATTGTCTCAGAAATCGAAAATTAACAAATCCCGTGGGTGTTGCAGCCGACCGCTTGAGTCAATTTGTTTTTCGCTCGTGCCATGGGTAGTTGAAGCTATCGTCCGGACGAAAATGTGCAATTATTAATTCCACATATGCATCCGGACGATGGCTTCAACTACCCACGTATGTTCCTTTTCGCTTTATAAAACATACTTACACTATGTTTTAGGGCGCTGCTATTCTTCGCGCTAACCATCGGCTGCAGCACCCCTCCGTATTGGGACCATCACCACCACAGCAGGAAGCCGCCCTCACTTTAACTAATTACACAACCGATCCTGGCGCACCAGCATGGCTGCAGTCACAATGGAGGTCTCTCGCAGGGTTGCTTCAACTCCAACCCCCATCAGATACTGACAGCAATGCCCCACCAGCATTGGAGAACGGGGCTGATATCTTGTCTTCTCCTCATTTTCAACGCCTTGCAGCTACTTTCATACAGCCGATGGTGCCGGATCTAGGATTGCCGCTCATCCCAAGCCTTCCGGCTCAGATATCCATGGAAAATTCCCTATTGAAGCCCTTCGAAAGGGCTCTTCTGACCCGCATGTTGGACAAATCCCAATTTGCAGAGCACATGGTCCTGGGTCCAACCTTTGCAGACATGTTGCAGAGGACACTATACAGGAGTCCCACCTACTATTTTGACCAAGTGAAAGACTGCTTCCTCGAATGCTACGAAAGCCTCACAATCGTCCAAGGCCTGCAGCTCGAAGGTCTCGATACTTAGGAGAATCTTCGGCGCGGGAGGCTGGCTGTCGCTAAGATACACGCTCATCGGGACACAATTAAGGACAATCTTCCCGTATGGATCATAATCGGGACTTCTGTGGTGGCTTTTGATCTCTGCGCTCATGGCACCGGCGGATCATACATCCGTCGCTTCGTCTTGAAGCAGATAGCATCTTACCAAGACATCTTCCCCAGATGCGGGTCCCCATCAGAGCTTAATTGCCTGATCCTTTTCGACATAAACGACTGTTTGTTCAAACGAGATGCCCCACTGGTTCGACCTACCAAACCGGAGCCTGGCTTCGTGGATGCATATGTTGGCCTTTGCTCCTCGTTGCTGCCTTACATGTATGATATATGCTCGCTGAGCCACATGCTTCATCATGCCGCTCAAGAAGACAAAAAAGAGATAATGCGAGCCATTGAAGACTTGGATGACAGTGTACAAAGCTGGCAGCCCGATGTACCTGTCAACTTCACTTCTCAGTACAAGACCAATGAGGTTGTCCATATGCTTGCACAGGTCCGGGTCTACAGAACTGCTATGTCCCTTTTTGTTCACCGGCTCAAGTACCCGTTCGACTCTGAAGATTGCACCGCTGATGGCATGGCACAAAGCATCTTCACAGAGCTCGAGCTCGCGAGAAGCACCACAAATCAAGGGCCGCGCTGTATTACAATACCCTTGATGCTTGCGGGCATAGAGATGTGCGGCGAGGATCGCCGCCAACGCTTCCTTGGCTCGGTGGATGCTTTTGTCGGTCACACATTTCCACTTCTCCGGAAGCAGCTCAAAAAATTCTTCAAAGCCCTGTGGGACATCCGCGATTGCTCAACTGGACTGTTCTGGCTTGATCTGATGCCCCATCTCCCACCGGTAACAGTAGCGATCTGATTAAAAAAAGCCTTGCCCTGTCGTCGCGCCCTTCGGATAGAGCTTCCGCATGCGGACTAATCGGATAGATAGCCGGATTGGCGGAGGCTTTTTGGGAGCGCCCCGATTCGAAGTTGAACTTCCTGGCCAATGGGATTGTTTTGCGCCGTGGGCGCCCGCCTATCATGATATTTCAAGATATCAAGATTTGTTTCTGCGATGGCTCGCAACACTTCCCCGCAAGTTAGTTGCGTGCAACCCCACCCACTTTTGTACATCCCCTGCATTGGTTCTTATCGGCGCCAGCTCAGTGGGAGCTTTGTAACCTACAAAGGTCGACTGCCCCCGAATGCTTCAAGCGGACGCATCGCTCCAGTGTCAGCTGTCAACAAAAGCAGTTGCTTAACATGTTGTCACTGAGCCCCAAATCGCCCGACGGATGGCCGCCTGGCACACTGAAGTTGGAAGACTGTAAGTAATTGCAAAATCGGCCTCATGGACCTATCTAACTTGTCAGTGTCGAGCCAAGGCCTGTACAAGAATTTGCATCCTGTTCCATCCAACGATCCAGACGAGCCACTGGTGAGTGTCCTCTGCAGACGCATCCATGCCCCAGACTGACGTTCAGGAAGAACTGGTCCAAAGCTCGGAAATGCGTCAACTTCAGCATCGTGCTCTTCTACTCCCTCATGGCATTTGTCCTGTATGGCATGACCTCTCCACTCGTTTCACGGCTTCCAAACTGACATAGTGAGCCAGCCTTGACATCGGAACCGTTATCTGGGGCGACCTCAATGCCGAACTCGGTATCTCCTACACGAACCTAAATAACAGCTTTGCTGCCAACTGCGCCGGCCTCGCGGTGGGCTGCATCTTTCTTATCCCGTATACCCTCAAGTATGGCCGTCGGCCCATCTATATCCTCAGCTGCAGCCTCATGCTTGCGTCCGCCATTTGGCAAGCGAAGATGCAGACTGTTACGGACCTCATCCTGACAAACGTCCTATCTGGTATCGGAGGAGCTGTGAGCGAAGCCATTGTGCAGATGACAATCTCCGACCTCTTTTTTGTGCACCAACGCGCAACCATGAATGGATTATACATTCTGATGGTCACGGCTGGCACATTCTTGGCTCCCGTTGCGGCTGGCGCCGTCGCAGTCAACCAAGGGTGGCGGTGGATATGGTGGTGGACCGCCATCCTTCTCGGTGTCTGTTTAGTCCTTTTCACCTTCGCATACGAAGAAAGCAAGTACGTCCCCGTGTTGACATCCGTTGAAACTCAAGCAGACACCGAGTCTGTGCCTGAGCAGGGAGGTCTCAAGAAAGATGCCGACTTCAGCGAACAACAAGTCGACCGTGAGCAGCCAATGGGCGTGGAAGGCTGGAATTACCCTCGCAAAAGCCTGCGTCAACGCTTCGCCCTGGTTACCCGGACGCCTGGGGATAGCATCAGCGTTCGTAGGCTCCTCGTACGATTTTCTCTCTGCCTCTTCAGGTTTCCGGCCGCGGCATGGACAGCGTTGGTCTACGCGTCGTCGCTGGCGTGGTTCTCAGTCATCCTGACGACCATGTCCACGTACTTCACCATGCCGCCGTACAATTTCGACGCTGCCCAGATCGGTCTGCTCAACCTGCCGCCCTTCATCGGATCGGCCATCGGGCTGGCATTCAGCGGACCGATGAACGACTGGCTGATCCTGAAGCTGGCGAAGCGGAATGGTGGCGTCTTCGAGCCGGAGATGCGGTTGTGGATGGCGCTGCCTAGTATCGTGCTGACGCCGCTCGGTCTCTTCTTGTATGGCTTTAGCTTGGTGGATGTGAGTCTCTTCCCCCCTTCCTCTGAGGCATGAAGGCTTCCGTGCTAACTGTGGTAGGGTCGACATTGGATCATTCCGTGCATTGGGACTGCGGCGTTTGGCGTCTCGTTCTCTTTGCTGGGAACAGTATCACTGACGTATCTCACGGATTGCTATCGAGAGGTATGCGTCCCCCGTCGTCGTCCAGTCAAGTGATTGATGCAGCACTGACGTGTTAATCGCAGCTAATCGGAGATGCGCTCGTCGGCGTCACGTTCATACGGAATGCCTTGGCAACCGTCATCGTCTTCGCTCTGACTCCCTGGATTGAGGCTATTGGACTTTGGAATATGTTCTTGAATGTTGGGTGCCTTTCCTTTGGTATCTGCCTCACAACGATTCCGATGATGGTTTATGGGAAGAGGATGAGATCACTTACGAAGGAAAAGTACTTCCGGATGGCAAGGCAATAGATTGAGCGCGCATTCTCAAAGCGTGTCAATTTGAACCATGCTAACAGGGTACCGGTTAGTGGTAGGACACCGAGACATGTAGAGGAGTATCGCAGCCGAAGACTAGCGTGAAGAATGGAGAGCCATTTTCTTCACAAGGAAAAAGAAGGATCGACGTCAGTGCTGGCTTGTCCCTGCAGCGGAACATAATGGCCGGCGGATCACTTCAAAAACTTCATGCACCCCATAGCATACCGCGATTCCCATCACACGGTGGTGGATGCTGCATGACCGAGGCCTCATCAGGCGGTCAAGATTTTGCGTGTCTTCCAATCACGTAGGGTGTGCTGGAGCTCACTAATCAAGAGACGGTCCGTGGGTAGATAAAGCATCGGCAAAGTACGTCATGGACAGGGAGATCGGCAAGCAAAAGTGCCGGACCGAGAAAACACCTCTGCGCGGCCGGACATGGATTTGCGATTTCGTTATCGGCAGCGCGGACGAAAACTGTTCACGGCTTGACCGCTTTGCGTAGAACCACCTGAAGATCATCGCGTCGGTCCCCGCCGAGCTCGGCTTTTCACCACTGTGGACTATCGGGTGCGGATCATACCGCTCGTCTGCTGTCACTAAGTGCCGGTCAATGCTCGAATCCAGGCCAAGAATGACGACGAAATGCCGAGTCTCTTGCAATAGAGGGGCTTGCTATAAAATGTCCTCATATCTCCTGCCTGAGATCAGCTAAGCCACCATGAAGTTTTCCGCATCGATATTAGCAGCAGCCCTCCCGCTCGCGGCGGCCGTCCCGGCGACGGTTAGGAGACAAACCAACACCACGGCAGCCTACAAGCCGAAGGTCATCCTCGATAACGACTGGAGTCCGGCAGGCTTCATCCCGTACCTCCAGGCTCTCGACGCCGGGTGGGAAGTGCTCGGCCTCGCGTCCGACACGGCGAACACCTGGGCTTTGCAGACGGGTCTCCACGGTCTGGCAACGCTGGAGGTCGGCAACCTCTCCAACTGCATCCCCGTTTACAAGGGGGCCGACTGGCCGCTCATCCACACGCCTGAGCGCTACCAAGCATGGAAAGCCGTGCACGGCGCTCTTCCTTGGTGCGTAGAATCACGAACTCCGGCCGCAAAGAAAGTGCAATACCTAACATCCAATGCAGGGAGGGAGCCTTCGCGGCGGAGAACCTGACGGCGGAGGCGCTAGGCTCGGACCCTACGTCGGGCAACCCGCAGCGCATCTCGCGGGCAGCCTTCACCGAAGGCTTCCCGAACGCCACCTTCGCGACCAACACCAACGCGGCCTACTTCATGGTGCAGCAGGTGCGCAAGTACCCGGGTCAGGTGAGCATCTACTCGGGCGGCGCGCTGACCAACGTCGCGCTGGCGGTGCGCATGGACCCGGAGTTTGCTAGCCTGGCGAAGGAGCTGGTCATCATGGGCGGCTATGTCGATGTCAATCTGCTGCAGGTGACGGGCAGCGTGCTGCAGGCGGATCTGAGCTCGGATGTAAGTTTGCCTCGTTCTCGAGAGAAAAGAAGTGTTGGCGGTTGCGGGGGAAGTGCATGCATGCAAGGTAGATCGTCGAGGCTAACACTTACAGATTAACCTCATGATCGACCCCGAGGCGGCCAAGATCGCCCTGACGGCGGATTTCCCGAACATCAGTAAGAAACAAGCTTTCCGGCCGGTGGAGCCCCGTTGCTAACTCACTGCGCAGCCATTGGCTCCAACGTAGCCAATCAGGTCATGTCGACACAGGAATTCCTGGATGAGGTGTACGAGGTCAAGAACCCGTACTCGGAGCTCATGCACGAGTACTACGGCACCGAGTTTCCCTTTTGGGACGAGACGGCCGCCGCTATCATGCTCGACCCGTCCATCGTGACCAACAGCACCCAGTGTAAGTTGCGCCTTTCAATGTTAGATCGCATGGGACTGACAATCACTGCAGTCTACCTCGACGTCGATGTATCCTACGGTAGCCCGAGCTACGGCAACGTTCACGGCTACCAGAAAGCCCTGTCTCCTCCCAATGTGCGCCTCGTCAACTTCCCCATTTCCATCGACGGGGACAAGCTCAAGAGCGCCATCAAGCGCGCGGTGCAGTACCCCAAGTCATGCGCGGACCTGCAGTAGAGATTAAAAGATTAGAAAAACAAGCATTAATGGAATAGCTTCGCAATAGCTTGCGCATACACTCGGCTAGGGGTGGCCCCGCTTAACCGATTGGGAAGGTGGGAGCCCGTCCTCGTGCTTGTGAACTGATAACAACCCCATCCTATACGCGCCCTCTCACACCATTTGGTGATATCCTCCGCAATATCGTATTCGAGAAGAAAAATGTCGAGTATAAAATCCGAGCCTAGAATCTGTTTTCCTGGCCAACGATGATGAAGTGGGGATTCCTCGTCGGGTGCCTTTTCGGCGCCGCCACCGCCAACGTCCTTCCCAAACACCGTTCGCTGTTCCGTCCTCCCCCACCTCCGGAGGGAGAAGTCGGTGTGAGCTTTCTGAAGGCCCGGAGCACCGGGACTGGGGTTTTTGAGCAGCTCATCGACCATGATGACCCATCTCTCGGCACTTTTTCTCAACGCTACTGGTGGAGCGATGAGTTCTGGGCCGGACCGGGTTCTCCAGTCGTGTTCTTCACCCCTGGCGAGGGCAGCGCCGATGGCTACGAGGGTTATTTGACCAATCGCACCATCACCGGCCTTTTTGCTCAAGCCATCCAAGGAGCCGTCGTCATGCTTGAGCGTCAGTAGAAGCATTCTCCACTCCTCAAAAATCATACTAATTGTCATTCAAGACCGGTACTGGGGTGAATCATCCCCCTTCGATGATCTGACAGTCGAGAACCTGCAGTATCTCACCCTTCCACAATCCATCAAGGATACGACCTACTTCGCCAAGAACGTCATCTTCCCTTTCGACACTAACGGAAGCAGCCAGGCCAGTCGTGCTGTGAGTTCTCGACATTGTACCCAAGTGCGGGTGATCTTGCTAACCGCAAAAAACACAGCCTTGGGTTTTCTCGGGCGGTTCCTACAGTGGTGCGCTGTCGGGATGGGTTGAAGCTGTGGATCCTGGCACGTTCTGGGCGTATCATGCCTCCTCTGCCGTCGTTGCAGCGGTCAGTGACTTCGTAAGTCTCCCACCCCTTAAACCGCTCATGGAGAAGGAAAGAAGAAGTAGGAAGCTAATGGAATTGACCCAAAGTGGCAATATTTCGTCCCCGTCCAGGCGGGCATGCCAGCCAACTGCAGCACCGACGTCTCCCTCGTCATCGATTACATCGACGACATCCTCATAAACGGGAGCGGCACCGAGAAGCAGGCGCTCAAGGCCCGCTTCGGCGCCCTCTCGGCGCTGGAGCACGACGACGATTTCGCGTCGGCGCTCGAGAACGGCCCGTGGCTGTGGCAGAGCAACCAGTTCTACACGGGCTACTCGAGCTTCTACCAGTTCTGCGACTACGTCGAGAACGCCGTCCCCTTCGCCACCGGCCCCAACGGCACCACCACGAACAGCACCGTCATCCCGCCGTCGGCGTCGGGCGTGGGCCTGGCGAAGGCCCTCGACGGCTACGCCGCGTGGATGCGCGACGTCCTCGTGCCCGGCTACTGCGCCGGGTACGGGTACGACGAGTGGACCGACGACGCCGCCATCGGCTGCTTCGACACGTACGACGCCTCGTCGCCCATCTTCACCGACCGCACCCTCGCCAACGCCGCAAACCGCCAGTGGAACTGGTTCCTGTGCAACGAGCCCTTCGACTTCTGGCAGGACGGCGCCCCCGCCTCGACCGGCCGCCCCTCCATCGTCTCGCGCCTCGTCACCCCGCAGTACTGGGAGCGCCAGTGCGCCCTGTTCTTCCCGCCCGAGGGCGAGTGGACCTACGGCCATGCCGAGGGGAAGACAGTGGGTGATGTTAATGCGTATACCGGGGGGTGGAGCCGCACGAATACGACCAGGCTGGTTTGGACGAATGGCGAGTTTGATCCGTGGAAGGATGCGACCGTGTCGTCGGACTTCAGGCCGGACGGGCCGCTGCAGTCGACGGAGCAGGCGCCGGTGTTTGTGATTCCAGAGGGCATTCATTGCTCTGATCTGTTGGCAAGGAATGGTGAGGCGAATGAGGGCGTGCAGAAGGTTATCGACAGTGAGATTGCCCAGGTGGTGACATGGGTTGCTGAGTATTATAAATGAAGCGCTGCATTCCAGTGACTCTGCAGCAGCTTTAAAAAATGATGGGGAATAGCTTATCTGGGCAGTAGAAGCTATAGTCTGGACGTGAATTTATAATGATTTATTCTGCATTGATGTCTGGACAGTGCATTAAGTACGAACTTAGGCATCTAGGAGCGGTTCTGCAGGATCTGGAGCCGTTCATGCTGCGCTTGCGAAGCATCCAGGCTTTTTAGAGAAAGACGCCTGTTCTTCTCTTACAAATGCTTGCTAAACTTATACCGAAGCTACATGCCATGCCTACGGAAAGTTTCAAGGGCTCCCGGTCTTTATTTCATACGCAAGGAATAGCATAGAACCGGAATTTTTTAGTTACATCCGACTCGACCTCGTGCTTTCATATCCTAAAAGAAACCGATTTATCGAGATATGGGATGCTAAAGTTGACAAATGGAACAAGCATACTAATAAATACAGAAGAGTTCATCAGGTTTTCACATGCATTGTGGGATCTGGAAATCCTTAAGAGCTATTCCAGATACATTGATACATTTCTTGCAAAGTCCGGAGTGCGCGGGTGAAAAACAGAAGTGGATACTAAAACAGTTTCAAAGAAAATACAAGGGAAGCTATCAGCGCAGCTGCATGGTCCTGTACAGGGTTGGAGAATTGACCTTAAAGAAGGACGAGACAAGCACAACATACTCTTCTTTGTTTCTGTGATCCTGATGAGGATTTTTATCTTCGGAGTTGTATGTTCGGCGGTGAAAGAGAGTGTTTAAGGTGGCTTCGGAATAGCTGCATGTTGGTTAACCATACTTGGGATCTCGTTAACGTAAATGGGCATGAGCGGTGTTTGATCCTTTCGAGCGGAATGTCGTTTTCTCTCTCTATTCTTTCCAGGATCCGCTAGTGTACTCTTCTCTCTTCCTTCTCGTCAACTATCATTTTTAACTTAAAAAGACTATCTTGTTCTATTTACGAGTAATATATAAATCTACACGTAAAAGGGATAAGTAGTGCCAGGATAAAAAGATGATAACTCGGTAGAGGCATTTCAAAAAGATTAGAAAAGAAAAGGAATAAAAAAAATTGTCTCATCGCCAAAAGACCTACCCCGTAAGCTCGAATGGCCCATCCTTTTCTCTGCGGACCTCCGGCAGCTGCGGCAGCCTCCTATCCGGCGGTATACTCGGCACCCTACACCAAAAGTCAGCAAGCAACGAAGCCAACACGAAAGCAGAAAACTCACTGATCCTTCCGCAGCTCCCCGTACGCGCTCAGCTCGCTCACCACCGCCCGCCTCCCCGTCTGCGCCTGCCACACCGGCGGCGGCGGCGGCGTCCACGGCGGACTGACGGCATACGGCCCAGCACTAGTTCCGACCATCGCCCCGCCAATCGTCATCATCGTCCCCTCCCCACTTCCTGGCAACTCCGATATGGCCACACTTCTCGGCGTTGTCGCATCCAACTCGCTATACGCCTTCCCGCTGTTGCCGCCGTTATCTCCGCCGTTCGACTTTCTTTGGTGCTGCTCTTCTGGCATGTGGCGCTTCCGCCAGTGCCGCAGCGACCAGATACCGGCGCCGACGACGGCGGAGGAGACGAGGCAGCCGATGGCTATGCCGGCGATGGCGCCGGGGGAGACGGATTTGGAGGAGGGGGGAGATGTAGGGGTGGAGGTGGCAGTGGTGGACGCGGTGGCGCTGGACGAGGAGAGGGTGGAGTCTTGCGGGAGGGCTTCGCCGGGGCTGAGGGCGAGGGTGGCGGCTGCTGCGGCGCGCTTTTGGACGGCGAGCTGGGTGGGTGATGCCTGGTGCCGGACGCAATCCGGATGGTTAGCTAGGCGAACGTGGCGGAGAAAAAGGGATGGGGGTAGGAATGGGGGATGACGAACTGGATTTATTACCCCAACCATCTGGTACTTGGTGCAGGCATCGGGCGCGGAGTTGTAGAACCAGAGGGGCGTGACGCGGTTGATGACTATGTAATATGCCGGCTGTTGGAGATTTCATTTGTCAGTACGGACAGCTCAGAGGAAACGGGTATACTGACTAGTTCTGTGATGTTCACTTGTGCCAAATTCGCCACGATGGGCTTGAAACCGGACCAGAAGCTGGATTCAGCGCGATTCGTACCCGTGAGCTCGTACGGTATGCATGGGTACC
This sequence comes from Lasiodiplodia gonubiensis, assembly GCA_009829795.1. Taxonomy (NCBI): domain Eukaryota; kingdom Fungi; phylum Ascomycota; class Dothideomycetes; order Botryosphaeriales; family Botryosphaeriaceae; genus Lasiodiplodia; species Lasiodiplodia gonubiensis. The sequence goes on from RHKH01000033.1 coordinate 316,223, forward strand.
CGAAGTCGGAGCGCGCGACTGAGTTATTGGTAGGCCAGAATTCAAACTTAATGACATCGCCCACCTGTGCTGTGACATTCTCCGGGACGAACATATTCGCAACCCTGCTTACTGTGATTGTGATAGTGGCTGAGCCACTTGTGGATGTTGAGGTACCGACGGTTGCGGCTGCGACATCCTTAGATGTCGTTGTGGTTGGGGGGAGGGTTTTCCCGAGAATGCTGAAATCGTTCTGTGCTGAGACGAGGGCCCTCAGGTACGCTAGTATCAGGGCGATAGCTACAAGGACTAGCTGAATCATGATGTGGTTGTCTCTCTTGACGGTGTTCCAGCGGTACTGGAAGTTGAAGTGAATCCCAATAACTCGGCGTAGTGGCGAAAGAACGAACAAAGAAGAGTCAGTGCTTAAAACAAGCCATTTACCACGTGAAATATGTTCTGAAGTGTGGTGATGACGTCTTCTTTTGGGGAACAAAGAAAGAAAAATCAAAGACGAAATATCGTGATAGTAGATACAAAGTTACTTTTCCTTCCATCTCTTTCCATCATTCTCATAAGCATCAGGAGTGCTTGGGTGTAGCGTCCACGACAAAGGTGCTCTCCGGCGGCGTCCCGATCTGAATTTCTGCATCTACAGACTCTGTTTTCAGTCTCCGCTGTTCTCTGTTTCAACAGTTAGCAGATTGCCCTTCGGATACCGGTTGCCAAACTTACTCCTCTCTATTATGCAGATGTCTGACAACAAAGGTCATCAGTATGGTCGCAATAGTACTCGCCAGCACGAACGCATAACCTTTCGGATATCGGGGCGCCTCGACCGTCTTGAACATCAGCAATGGCGTCCATGCGGTCGTACTTTGCGCAACGGTGTTCATCACGATCAGCGTGAGTGCTCGTTCATCCGGATTGTGGCGCATGATATCGTTGGCCCAGCCGTAGAGAACCGAGGACATGGCGACAGACGAGTAAAATGTGTTGAACGCGAACCATTTGGCTGACTCGGGCACGTTCCAAACGCATAAAATGATCATGCCGATGGAATTCCAAACGTACGACAGCGTAATTGCACCAGTGCGGCCGAGGAAAAGATCAGCGCCGAAACAGATGAATAAGACATAGAATATCCCAATGGCTGGTGCGGTTGATCCAAGTGCGTTTACGGTCGAGGACGAGTAACGCTTCAGGCTCTTGATCCAGAGAAGGTAAGCGCCCGAGCTGGTGTTGATGCTTGAATTCCAGAAGAAAATACACCAAATTAGAAGGTAATACAGTTTAAAGCTGCCGAGGACGTTCTTGACTGTGCGCCAAGTCAGTTGGCCTGAGGCGCGTGGGCCGTCTTTCTCCAGACGTCTTTTGGCCAAGTCGATGTCATGGTCATTGAGGACTAGCTTGTTCGGCATGTCAGGTGTTCCTGGGAACAAGAAGAAGCCAATGATGCCCATGAAGAAGGTCATGCAGGAGCAGATGATGTACATCCAGCGCCAGCCTGAGAGGCCGTGGACACCTTCAAGGGTACTGGTTGCGGCACTTTGGATCAGACCGGCGGTCAAAGTCCCGAGTGTTAGGCCGACGTAGAAGACTCCTCCTCGGCGACCAAGCTCGTGGCCTCTGTAGAAGGAGCCCAAGACGAAATGAACGGCCGGGAAGTATGCACTCTTGAAGTATGGTCAGTTCTGAAACTGGACGTAAGCTTGTGATGACACCCACCTCGAAAAGTCCGACTAAGAAGCGATAAGCCATCATCTCCGAGTAGCTATTAGCCCGGTACTGCAGGAGGGTGAAGACTCCCCATGCGAGATCCATTCCTGGGAGCAGCCAGTGCATCCGGACTTTTGTGAACAGCCATGCACATGGGATCTGCCCGACGACAGCGCCGACAACGTACATCGTCTGCAGGTGCACCAGTTCGTTTCCATGGAAGCCAAGCTCGTCAGAAAGACCCGCGACGTAGGCATTATCTATCAATGCGGTGATTAGAGATCATCCAATGGACGTCAGCCATATCGATACTCACTGATGTTTGCCTGGTCAAGGTACCTGTGGTTTCCTGTTAGAATCAACCGAGATAAGAATTTGAGGACTTACTTCAACCAATAGACCAAAAATGCGTATGGCACAATCAAGAGGTCCAGCTTGACAATAAGCTTCCGCTCCTCAGGTGTATCGTCATCCGCAAACCAATTATACCAGTGCTTCGCGCGCTGAGGCACTATCGACGGCACAATGGAAGGCGCCGATACCATGGTTGCGGACAGGTGCGTTACCTTTTTGATGGAGGGGTTGGTGGTGATACAAGCAAAAAGCAGGATGCGCCTCCGTTCTTGAATACCGGCGATCTTGTCCTACTTGCGACGGCAGCCTGCAAGGGCAAGCAACAAAAATTCCGGGCAAAAGGGAGCATCTCATCGCTCCACTGCAACGCGCCATCATCTGCGGCGCCGCGCATGGCTGCACCAAGCGGGAGGGATCGGAAGACGGGACGTGCAACAAGATAAGAGCCCGGCACAGGCATGCTCGCTGTTACGGCAAAAGTAAGCAGATCCCAAGTCTCGCTGGCTTTACCTTTCGAGTCAGATCTGGTACATGATGCATAGGCGTGAGGAGAGGGTGGGAGGATCCACCCTACAGGAGGGTACTGCAGCCGAAGAAAATAGCAGGGCCTGAGAACACTGCATAATCAAACGTCAGCTCGTCTTCTTCTTGATTTTCTTTTTTTTAAATAAAAAGAACATATGTGTAGTTGAATCTACCATCCGGATGCAAATATGGCATTGAAATTCTACATTCACGTCCGGGCCATAGCTTCAACCACCCATGGCATGAGGGAAAAACGAATTACTAGCGGGTGTCGTGACCGCCGCCCTATTGCGTTTTTGGTAATTCGCCATCTCTGCCCACGAGCACACAATAGCAGCCCGGTAATTTGCCAAGGTGCGGCACGACCCACGATCGGATAACTCCAGTGGCGAAGGATGGTGAGGTGGGTCCTAAGAGGGCTGTCTCTACGGATATTTGCGTCCTGCAGCTGCCGTTCGGTCAATCACCCGCTCGTGCAGGAGTCAAGTCGTCCAGTGCCATCGCACGTGGCATTGATCGCACGGTACTGCATGCAGAAGCGTGTCGCATCTGATAATCAACTCCAATTTGTTAGAATAATGGTACTTGAGCCTCTGAAGATTTAATCCAGCATTGCCTATTTTAGTTTTCCCCTGCACTGCGCCAGATATACCGCCATTAGCGCCAGACAAGCATCGTCGGGTAACGTTTAACATTTACGAGGGCATCGCAAGCCCAAACCTGTCGATAGGGCGCTTAGCTGAATCTTGTTCGAACCATTGTCATACCACCTGTTGGTGTGTGGCTGAATAAGGGCGTCGATTTTTGAGGCAACCAACAATCAAGGCCCACAATGGAGTCGTACCTGACTCTCAACACCATAGCCGAAATCCAACCAGTATTCCGCTCGACCGAGGACGCCTGAAGAGCAACGCTTTTTTTCCAGCCTTACTGAGCCCTATTTAGTAGCTCTGAGAATCGACCACGTGGGTTGAGGTTGCCATTCCGGTCATACAGCTCTCCATCATCACTTTCACTCTGACTCGGGGGTCCATAGACTTGTGACGGGAAAGAATTCCAATCCTCCTGAAACGAGGCCGGCACACGCCCGCAGTTCCTCGGGCCAGCCCTTCTCTCACCCCAAAACTCTATGACTTCGCCGTAGAGGCCGAACAATCTACCTTCGATCGCGCCCGGTTCTGGAAACACCATCTCGCCATTGCAGCCTCGGCCAAACCTGACACGATCGGTCAAGAGATCACGCGCACGCCATCCGAGGGTGACTGGGTGAGGCGAGTAGCTGGCCGGACCAGGGTTCATCTGAATGACTCCAGAGAACGGGCCCCAATCGAAGCTGGCCCAAGATTTTGAAGACCTGACATCGCGGTAGAGCTGAAGCATCAAGTTGTTCTGGGTGTCGAGGAAGTCATCCTCGAGGTGAGGACATTGAATGTCGTAAACGCCAGTGATTTGACCAATATCTACCTCGGAACGAGTGCCCGACGGTGAGTTGTTGTAGTAGCCGTCAGTAGGCTGGATGTAAGACGTTCTTCTAGCAGCGGTGTTAGCTGGCGTAGATTTTGGTGAGTCTGGCTCTTCTTTGATGTTCTGCTTTCCCTTGGGCGGGATATCTTCAGGAGTGTCGACAGGAAAGTAACGCGGCTCAGCGGGTTTACGAGCGGAGAAGGCGGGGTTCTTGGCGAATTGACCGATCGGAGGCCTTTCACCTTTGGGTATTTTAATGCCAGGTCGTCCAACCCAATCGTTCGTGGTCGCATAATCGTCCCACTCGTGTTGAAAACTCAACGCATCGCGAGGACAGTGACGCGCACCACTTGCAACCTTCCCTTCAAAGGAGGTCCGGTAGTCGTAGAGATTGTAGAAGGTTCCAGCAATCTGCTTTGCATCTAAGAAGTGCATGTCCCCAAGACCGGTGGCGAACTTGACTCTGGTGGGATCACTGGTGTCTGTGCCACGCCAAACGAAGCGGAACGTCTCATCACGAGGACCTTCATCGACCAGGAAGACGCCATAGAAAGGACCGAAGGTGTATGAGCCCCACAGGCGGTCGGCATCAGGACAAAGTAGGATCTTGAATGACTTTGGCTTGGCCGCGAGTGCACGCCATTCGTTGGCAACGGCAGGTACAGCAAGAAAGTAGACACCTTTCTTGCTGTCAAAGGTAGGTTTTTTCGGGTCCGAGGCGGCAGCTTTCTTTTTCTGCGGAGTGGCTGCAGTGCGTGCTTTAGCGGGCGTCGCTTGAGTCTTCTTCTCTGCTGGCGTCGCCTGGGTCTTCTTCGCTAGCGTCGCTTGGGTCTTCTTTGCTGGCGTCGCTTGGGTCTTCTTCTTTGCTGGCGTCGCCTGGGTCTTCTTTGCGGGCGCAGCGTCTTTAGGGGCGTTGTCATCTTGTTCGTCCCTCTTCCTCTTTTTTGCCGGGGTGGTAGGAGCTACCGGTGTCTTGGCCTTCATATCCGCCCTTGCCTTGCGGACGGCAGCGGTGTATTCCTTTTTCATGGCAGTCTCCAGTTTCTTGACGTCGGCAGGCACCTTGAGTTTTCCCGTGTTGAGGGCGTCGAGGAGGCGAACTTTGGCAGCATTCTTGTCTTTGGTCTGGGGCAAACCATAGTGCTTAAGCTGGGCGACATACCAATGGCCCACTTGGTCCTTTTGTGACGTGTTCTTGGATGAATCGTCGGGCCGGAGCAGGGCAGTGAGATCGGCTTCAGAAGCGCGCGGGTGTCTGTTGAAATTGCCGACATCGGCGAGCAGCTGGGCCTGATAGACGAAGCCGTCACGCGCGATCTCGGGTGCGAAAGCCGACATGTTGGCCACGGTGCAGTGATAAAATCTCAACGGGTCATGAGTAGAAGTGCGGAGGGAGCGGGCGGGTTAAGACTGTGGGGAATCAAACGCAAACGCGGGAGCGGCGCAGCTGAACCAGCGGGCCGAGTCGCGCATTCACGTGACCCTTGCAAACGCCGCCCGTCTTCACCAACAACTCTACAAAAGGGTGTCATTGCCAAAGACTAGCAGGATCTCCAAATCTATGGTAGTTATGCTTCAAGTTTTTCTCGCAAAAATATGTAAAAACATATGGGGAGTCCCAGCTATGAACTTTTGACGTGTTATTGTGATAAGAAAAAGACGAGGCCTACTAGGTATCTTTAGGCGATAACACTCTGCACGCTGCTCTCTCCATCCCAGCTACATCACACTTCGCCCGTTTTTCGGAACCCGCTGAAAAACTTGCGCTGTCCACTCATGTCGACATCATCCTCAGCGTACACCTCACCGTGCGCAGCCGCCTTCAGTCGCAGCCGCCTGATTCTGCGGATGTCGTGCTCGAGATCCTTTGTCAACCACCAGCTCCAAGCGATAGCCAGGCACGTCGCTCCGCACGATGCTGCGCAGATGGCGAACGGAATCTTGTATCCGTTATACGCGTACTTCTCCTGGAAGAGCTGCGGCCCTACTACTCCGCCCACTTGCCCCACACAGTTCTGGAATGCCAAGCCAAAACTCGCTCCTGTTGCTCCACTGAGTGTCGATGACCGCCATGTAAAGAATGGAATGAAGAAGGCCGCTCGGATCGAGTCTCCAACCACGATGGCCGAATAGATGGCTGCCTTGTCCGACACGCCCGCCAAAACACCGAAGAAGACCAGGACGATGATGTTGATGATCATGATGAACATCGGTCTGGTCAAGTACGCTTGCCTGAGAAACCATCCGGCGAATATGATGCAAACCACCGATCCTGCCGCCGAAGGGATATTCAGCAGCTGGTTCCGCGGAAGCCCGGCATATCCAAGCGCTGTGGTGATGGTAGGAAGCTGCCATGACAGCGCGTACCCTGCCATGTTGGTCGTGAAATGAATTGCCATGAATGAGTAGGTCCGCCAGTCCTTCAACGCCGCCGTGACCTCCGTCTTCTCGAACGACGGCTCGTGTGTCTTGGGTGCGTTGTCCGTCAACCGTGCTTCCAGATACTCTTGCTCTCGCGGTGTGAGCCAGCTGTTTGATCGCGCTGACTTTGGATAATCCGGCAGCACTGCCCACACTACCCCACCGAAGAGAACGGTTGCGATGCCCTCCAGCAAATACACCCTGGGAGTCAATGTCAGCTTTGCTCCTGTACTCGTCACCACTGGCCACTTACCATCTCCACGCGCTAAGGCCACCAAGCCCATTCATGTAAGATACTCCGTACGCAATCAAGGATCCTACGATTCCCGACGTGTTTTGAATCGCAAACATCCACATGAAAGGCTTCTGGATCTCATCCGCTCGATACCAAGAGCACAGCTGCACAGCAAGGCCAGGAAACATACCAGCTTCCATCATCCCAAGGAAGAAGCGTGCAGTGTAGAGACCCTCTTTGCTCTTGACGGCGGCGTGACAAGCCAGAACAGTTCCCCACGACACGATGATGCGCGTCTGCCAATTACGCGGACTCATTCTCTTCAGAAGCAGGTTGCTCGGCACCTCGAAGAGAATGTACGAGATCTGCTAATAGTCAGTGCCGGCTCGTAAAAGGGAGTTTCGAAACGCACAAAGTAGATGGACTGAACCCAGTTGTACTGGTTTGCCGACATCTTGAGCTCATTCAAGACATTGCTCGGTTCGCCCACCTGAAGAACCTTTACACTAGCTGCGTTGGTGTAGTCGACCTACGTAGTAGTTAGTGTGGTATAGTCACGCATTGCCGCCGCCGAACTTACATTTTTGAAGAGGTATATTATGCCGATGAGGAGAAGGAACTTCCGATCAACTTTGCGCCTGATGGCTTTGTCCTCTTCGGCTGTGAATGAGGCAAGAAAGGCTTTTTTGCCTGCGGCAGTGCCATCATGAAATTCATTGGCGGCAATTGACGACGCCGCTTGGCTGTCCACCACTACGGTGCCCGTGGCGGTAGCGGTCTTGCTGTCCGTCATCGTCAGTCGAAAGAAGGGAGATGGGGAGCAGTGTGTAGGTCTCAGCAGGGCATGATTGGAATACTAATGCTTTATCGTCGATGCTCCCCGCTAACCATGCAACATGGCACACTGTCTCACGGCCACCACACTAGACGGAAGAGAAGTCCGTAACAAGGTTACACCGAAAGCGTCATCGCAGCGTCCACTCTTGGCTGTCTTGGATTCCACTGAAGGGCATGCCGAGTGTGGATCTTGTATCGAAGTGCCATACAATCCTCCGGGCACGCCATAGCTTATCAGTGAGATTACGGCGAGGTAATCCCATTTTTTCAGTAATCGGACGCGCTGGGCAGAAAGACCCCGCATGGCTCATGCAGGCACTAAAGCGGGGAGGCATTAAGCTATATGCCCCCAGTATGGCGTGCTTCGCTCGCCCGCTTCCGCTGACTGACTAAGCGACGATACAGGAACATCCGAACCCAGGTGCGTGGATAAGAAAGCTGGAGCTCGGCAGATGAAATCTGATTTCCTGCGGTGTAGTGAGGCAAGAGCAGCCAAGTTCCGCCACTCCACTTCCTTTCTCGTCTGACGGCCACTTCTTGGCGATTCAAGCCACAACCTTAACCATGGCCGCATACACCAACGGCTATCATGCCGAGAAGAAACATATCCTGCTCAATGCATTTGATATGAGCACTGTTGGCCACTTGTCTCCAGGTCAATGGAAGGTTCGTCCGGTTGGTTATTTATGCGCCGTCTCAAACTCACGTGTGGTCCACAGAACCCCAACGATCGATCGGCCCACAAACGCAAACTGGATTATTGGATCGACTTGGCCAAACTTCTTGAGAAAGGGGACATAAACGCCCTGTTCTTGGCCGATACATACGGCGGCTACGATACGTACGAGGACAGCTTGGACAATTGCATTCGGAGAGCTGCACAATGGCCAATGACAGACCCGACAATTGTGAGTTCGGAGAACATGACATTGAGACCCGCTTGTTCGTTCTGGCGATCACTCACAATGCACTAGCCGATATCTGCTATGGCAGCCGTGACCAAGAACCTGGCCTTCGGCATCACTGCCTCGACCACATTCGAGCCCCCCTTCTTACTCGCCAAACGCTTCTCCACCCTTGACCACTTGACCAACGGCCGAATTGGCTGGAACATTGTGACATCCTGGAAGAAGGCAGCTTTCAAAGCAATTGGACTAGACTCACCCATTGAGCATGACGAGCGCTATGTCCAGGCAGACGAGTATCTACGAGTCCTTTACAAACTCTGGGAGGGATCCTGGAGCGACGATGCCATCGTCGAGGACAAAGAGAATGATACCTACGCGCTCCCCGAGAAGATCCGGGAGATCCACCATCACGGCAAATATTTCAAGCTCGACACCAGGCATATCACCGACCCCTCCCCCCAACGGACGCCGTTTCTATTCCAAGCCGGAACATCCTCGTAAGATTGTTACCCACGCTGACCCACACCACCTATCACTGATTGGATAATAGTGCCGGGTCTGAGTTTGCCTCGACCCACGCGGAAGCCATCTTCGTCTCTTCTCACAGCCCCATCCCACTCCGTCCCAAGGTCGACAACATCCGACGCCTCGCCGCTGAAAAGGGGCGGGACCCGCGTTCGATCAAGGTCTTTGCGACCTTCTGCCCCGTGGTAGGCCGCACCGACGCCGAGGCACAGGCGAAGCTGCGCGAGTACCGCAAGTATGCGTCGACCATAGGCGGGCTGGTGCTGTTCAGCGGGTGGACGGGAATCGATGTGTCGAAGCTGCCGCTCGACGAGGACCTGACGCCTGCGCACTCGAAGGAGGCGCACAGCGTCAAGTCGATCCTGTCGACCCTGACGGCGACGTCCAAGGACGTGCCGAAGGTCACGACCCGCGTCGTTGCCGAGAAGGCATCGATCGGTGGCCTGGGCCCCGTCGCTGTCGGTAGCCCGGCGACGGTGGCGGATGAGATGGAGCGGTGGGTGCGCGAAGCAGATGTTGATGGGTTCAACCTCGCCCACGTCACGACGCCTGGCACGTTTGAGGACGTTGTCGAGTTGCTGATTCCCGAGCTCCGCCGGAGGGGCTTGTATCCTCAGAAGATTGAGGACGGTCTTACTGCGAGAGAGAAGGTGTACGGAAAGGGCCAGTCCAAGCTGAGGGATGACCACGAAGGGAGCAGGTACAAGTACGACGTCTACCGGGAGGACCCGCCGTATGTACCGCCAACGGAGACTATGAACGGAGTGGATTCGAAGGCGGCGAAGGCTGTCGCATATGACCTTAGGAGACAGCAGGAACTTTTCGCATGATCGCCTGCGTAATATCATTGGCTCTTTTAATTATCACTCAATCTATGCAAAAGTCATTTCATTTTATCAAATACAACTGTTTTACCTTTTCAATCCAACTCAATGGCCAATCTGCGTCCAGAAATTTCTCCCCTTCTCATCCGATCCAACGCGCCATTCACGCCCGCCAATCCGCCCTTCTCCACCACGACCTCGGGCGGCGTCAGCAACCCTTCCTCCAATAACCTCTCCAACCAATCCATGGTCGCCCGCCCTATCTCCGGTACCTCGTGAAACAATTTAATCGGCACCGAATGCACCCTGACCCCCTCCTTGACGCCCTTCGGATTCGACGCCAAGCCCACCAGATGCGCCTGCCTCTTCCCCCCACCGCCCAGCACACCCGCCAACGTCGCCGCCGTCTCCTTCCCGACAAAGTCGACCCCGAACCTGCACTCCCCGCCCGTCACGCCCCTCAGCACGTCGGCCGCGCGGTCCGGATCGTGGCTGTCGACCCAGACGTCGACGTCGCGCTCGCCCGTCGCCACCAGCCGCGCGCCGTGCTTGGCCACGTCGCCGACGGCCGCGACGCGCAGCCCGGCCAGCCGCGCCAGCTGCAGCGCGCACAGCG
>RHKH01000079.1:0-10687 GCA_009829795.1 Lasiodiplodia gonubiensis
CCCCCCCACCACCAGCTTGTCTCGTCGTCCACAGTAGTTCCCCCTCTTATAGCTGCACTTGAATCGATCCCTGCGACCATCATGGCCACGTTACTCATCCTCTTGGCCGCTTCCAGCCTCCCACGTCCACCTCTTCACCTTCTTCCGCCACTAACGGAACCCGAAGCCCATCCCCTGGCCCTGGCCCATGCCACTTCCTTGTTCAGCAAACATTCCGGCCCATTCCTCTCCTGTAAAAAGATCATCGATATTCATGGACCCCGTGCCGGCCATCGCCATTGGTCCACCCATGCCCGCACCGCTCGTGGCCGCCATGCCATCCTGCATTCCCACACCAGCCCCGAACATTTGGCGTCCATGCGGATGCGGTGCGTGCATCGCGCCAGCGTTCATGCCAAACTGGGTTCCGGCAGCGAAGACGAAGGGGCTTGGGTTGTGGAGTTCGACATCCACGGTATGGGGGTCCGGACGTGGGGCGGCGTTTGGCGGCATACCGAAGATTCCAGAGTTCCTGTTACTGCCGGCGCTGCGGTTGGAGACGGGTGTTCCGGCGCCCCCTGACCCACTGAATGCGAGGAAGGCGTTGGCAGCGTCGCCAACCCTGTTGATGCTGCTGAACCCGTTATTCTCAAAAGTCGTCATGGGTTGGTTTGGGTAAGCAAGCGGGTCACCGGACGGGAACATCATCGCGCTCAGGTCGGGAATTGGAGGGTTGAACCCATTGATGCGGTCGATAAAGGTGTTGTGTGCGGGTAGGAAACCGAATTGGGGCATCTGCGAATGTTGTGCCTGGCGGAATACTGGAGACGGCGTCATATTGTGCTGCACGCCCTGCGGATAAAAGCTGTGAGTTGTGGGCATGCTATGAGGCAGGGCAGTCCCAGCTCCAAACTGGCTCTGCGGCGCGTCGTCGAGATCAGGAGGTTGAGGGAAGCTAGGGCGGAAGGAGCCTCTCGCACGAGGATCGTCGAGGTTCTTCGGAAAGGTGTTGGCACGCCGAGGAGGAATTGCCTGGACATCATGTAAGTCTGGCTCGGATAAACCGGACATAGACTTGTCATCGGGCTGGGGTGACGGGGCTTGTCGGCGCTTGCGACTCGCGGCGGCAAGTGCCAGCTCTCGGCCGCGTTGGATGCGTTCCGGCAGCTGGTCAAACACAGCCTGCGTTTGTCAGTGGGTGTACGTAACAATGAAACCTTCAAACCTACCCTGAGGGTGCTCGTGCACCTATCTGCGGCCATGCTCCGCTTGGCAAGACCTTCCAAGACATCCTTTCCTTCATATGCCTCTTTCAGCACATCCTGACTCGTGGGAGACTCCGGGTTTTCGAGAGCGAAGTAGACGAGAGTCATGATGGAGAAGAACGTCGTATACATTGTGAACCAATAGCAACCATTGAGCATCCCTCTCTTTTTCATTTCGGCAGTGATGTGGATAATGTTCCGGGACACGCTGATGCAGGCGGATGCACAAGCGTACGCACGTTTATCCAAAGAAGCGCAGGTAGGCGACTTCGAAACGTAGTGAACGAATGGGCGGTAGAGCATCATCTGCGTATGAGCATATGCCATGCGAAGGAGCTGCCGTACGCTGTCTAGGGTTAGTTTCGAATCATTGTTTCCGATCGGAGTCTGGCGCTTACCGAGTGACGAGGATGGATGCCTCCCCACCAGGCTTCAGCGCCATCGGCAGGTGCTCCATCCACTGCTGAAGATCTCTCTCGAGTTCCCTGATGTCAGCGTACGAGACAGTGTAAGACATTATCTTCTGTCCCTGGAGGATGTGCGTCTTGCCCTTGATCGGGTAAACGACACGGACTACTTTGGCGAGGATGTCAATAAGAGTAGTATGCGCATTGCAAGCAGTGATGAGAGAAACGTGGCCAGGAGGCTGAGTCAAATATTCAGTCTCCGTAATGTACTCGTCATCAAGCTCAGCCGGTAGTTCCTGATCAACATCCTCGTTGCTCATGGTATGAGGCAATCCCAGGAGCGCTCCTACGTAGATATCCATCTTGCGGATGACCCAGAAAATTCGCTTACGAGTCTCATTCTCGATGGGGTTGAACCGGTCGTTCATAGAGCGGTGCAGGCCCATGCGCAGGGCAGAGCGGAGGGCAATCCCAATGTAGGCGTAGCAAGTGGATAGCTTGGCAGAAGATTGCAGAAACAGAATCATGAAGATGACGGCCTGGAGCGCATGCAGATCACGGCACATGGCAATGTCCAGGATGTTGCGGGCGGCCTTGAAGTATTGTACGCTGTGAAACGGTGAGCATGCTGAACGGCACGGCGGGGCACGGGACGTCGGCTTACCCTTGGTTAATGGCGTTCTCGTAGCCTACCTCGTCCAGGTCCTCAGAAGTGCGTGAGAACAGGGTTCCTAGGGCGAGGACAGTGTACAGCAAGGGCAGAAAACTATTCTCGGTAGCACCATATTCTTCAGGCGACTTGCTATACAGCGTCTCAAAGCTCTTCCAGAAGCTGGGCAGATGCACAACACGTAACAAAGCGCTGGCATCGTTGAGAGCGGTGTCGCACAGTTCTCGGGCTTTCTCCTTAGACGGCAGTTCGGCACCACCGGGCACAACATTGTCGAGAGTAGCAGGCGAATCCTGTACAGACTTAGGCGACTCGAACACGTGGGAGAGTGGGCGGGAAAGGGGAAATGGGGAGGATTCGCCTTCGCCTCGGCCCATGAAGTCGAACCTCTCACGCATTCGACGCACGAAGCTCAAGCCGGACGAGTGGCCGTGGTAATCCCAGTAGCCGTGTTCATCAAGGTCGAGTTGGCCGGTGGCGCGCACCATCGACTCGAGCTGTCCTTCCTCGGACTGGGCTTGCGGGTTCATGGTGTCGACGCGCATCGGGCGGTCGGCTGTCTGGCTGTCTGGCGCCGCGAAGGGGCGGGCCTGGGGCTGGGCCTGGGGGAGGGGAGGCAGCACACCTTCCTGCAAGCTTGCTACGAGGGCTGGGTCGTCGAGGTCTACGTTGGGCAGGATGGCGCCCAGCAGGGCCTCGGCGCGCTTCATGCGGTTCTCCAGCGCCTCGACGTACTGCGGGGCCGCATTGCGGCGGCGGTTGGAGGGCTGGTCGTAGGTGCACTCTGCGGGGTGTCAGCTCTCAGGCGGCTCGGGGGGGAGGTGGTGTGGGGACGCACCGTAGCTGTAGACGGTGCAATGGGTACACGGCTGCTTGCCATCGCATTTGATCTTCTTGCGCCGGCACTCATCGCAGGCGCGGGTGACGCGGCGGCGCTTCTGCATGGGCACCTGGGGCCGCGGCGCAGAGGCGTCGTTGCCATGGTCGGCGGGGCTGGGCTGGTCCTGGTCCGGCTGCTCAGAGGCATCGCGGGGCGTGTTTTCCGGCTCCTGCGTGGTGGTCGGCGTGGCCCACGGCGTGGTGCTCGAGGCCGACGCACTCGGCGCGTCCTCGAGAGCCATTGTCTCTGAGGGCGTGTGGGCGGCCATGCAGTGCTGTGTGGGAGAGGAGGTCTAGGTCAGAGTCGACTCCGCGGCTCGGGCGAAAATCCGCTGGGGGAATGGGTTTTAATGTGACCAGGGCATATCACAGGCTGTGGAGAACGGAGCCGCCAAGGGCGTTCGGTGGCGGTGATCGCGGGCGCGGCGGTGTTAAGGAAGCACCGAGCGCGGGCGTGCAAATCGCCTGCGCTGGCGCCAAGCGGGCGTCCGCCGTTGGGGGCTCGCACACGCAGGAGGCGCCCCGCAGGTCGTGGGTAGGGCTGCGCCGAGCGAGGCCAGGGCCGGGCGGGCTGTGTGACTGGGAGATCCACCGGGTAGGGAAGGACGATGTCGCGGCCGCCGCGCGCATTACTTCAGCAGCGCCCTATTGCCCAGCGCTACGTAATGGATGAAGCTTGGCCTCGCTTATCGAGGGATAGTGTGTACCTCCCGCTCCCCGACGGCCTGGGGTGGGCCAAGCAGACGCGCGACGCCGTGTCGAGAGTGGCGGCGCTGCGGCGTGCCGAAGCGGAGTGCTTGGCCGCGCATGGAGGCAGCCCCCACCAGCGCTGCCGCTTTTTCCAGAACCCTCGAACCCGGCCGCCGTTGGCCAATCCCCGCCGCGCCTGGCGGCAAGCATTCCGCAGGCCCGCGGAAATAAGCGATCTGTGTGTTCGCGCCGAGTCAGCCGCGCCTCGCTCCCAGCCGCAGCCAGCTCACGTCGGCGGACGCGCGCCTCAGGCCCAGGAATTGCTTGGCGCCGGCCTGCGCTGCCCGTCGCGCACCGGAGACGCTTGGCGCCCAGCGAGCACAGCAGGGTGGAGCTGCCTGGGGCCACACACCACCGCCGTGGGCCCCATCGCGCGCTGCGCCTTGCAACGTACAGCGGACGGTCCCCGTGATGTGGCGCATTGTCCACCGCAGCTGCGCGTCGGGGCGCAGTGGGACGTCAGCTGCCCGCCCGCCCGAGCTCCCAAGCAATTCCCGTGCCCTCCGCCAGCACTCGCCGCCGTATTGTTACTGACGGCGCGCACGCACTATCAGGTCCTGCTCGTGGGGGGAATCCGATAACGCTCCTCGCCCTTCCCAGGCGTCTCTTCCCCGGCCGCCAGATCTGCGCTCGCATGAACTCTGATGCCGATCCGCAAGCTTACCGGAACCCAACCATGGCTCGAGCAATTCGTCAATTGCTGACGCTGCCTGTAAATGACGCTGCATCCGGCCCTGCCCATTTGATGGCCCTCCCTGTCGCTGCTCTAGCGCCGCCCTAAACACCTGCTAGGGCTGATCGGCAGGGACTGATGGAGCCGTGGATGGACGCTTCGCGCGTACAGCAGAGTCTGGCCCATGCTGCTTTTGACTCAGAGCCGTCGCCCGCCGCCGCTATAGCAGCACTGCTGCATCATCCCGGGCTGCACAAACAGCTGTAGCCTCTTCAGGCACGTTGAAGTCCGTTGCCGCTTCCAGCTAGCTCGCCCCATCCATGGTCCCGGGCGCCGTCACGTCCACAACGCGAATACGTGGGTCGTCGGCGTGCCGGGACTTTGCGTGCTGCTTCCCCACTGATGGATTCTGCTCGTACATAGACCACTCCGTGTCATGTTTCCGCTTGCCGTGAAGACTGCCGTCGTGGTTGGCCATGATTTCTCCTCGGTTTCGCCGAGAATGGATTGAAACGCATATACACAACCCTGCCATGTGGCTGCCAGTCTCGGCAAAACTCGACCGTCGGCGCACTCACTCTGGCATTGGCAGCTGGCCCGGAGATGACCATCGCAGCCTCGGCACGGCGACTCCAAGAATAGTAGTGTCGGCCCAAAGATTGTAGGGTGACGAATGGGGGATCTTGCAGCACGCGATGGCCTTGGGAAAGGATGACGCGTGTTCATCCGTCACACAACGGCAAATGAGGAAGGAAATCTGACCTCGGAGCCAAGCAGCAGCAAGATCCCACATGGGTCCCAGGAGCCAGTGTGGCGAAGGCAGAGCAAGGGAGGGGCTCCCGTTTGCGCCCGCCAAGGCCAGACAATCATGATGTCTGCTGCAGGTCACAGAGACTGGGCTGCCCTCCGGCTCGAGCCGTAAACGCGGAGCTAAGGACGAAAGGCCTGGCGGGAGCTCGCGACAAGCTGGGTCCAATCGCAACGTGTCTGGTGACCCGGGCGGCCGTCTCTGGGGACGCTGACGGCTATTCTTCCCTCCCTGGCGTGGGTTTGGCGAGGACTTTCATGACGGGCCCCTTTTGGGAATACATTACGGCGTAAGGACTGGCAGGCATTGGCCGGCAGGGACGGTGCTCGAGGATCCATACCCGGCGCAGGCGGGTGGTAATCTTCGGCAACAGCTCAGGATGCAGGCTCGCTTGGCAAGCGTGTGCGGACAGCACCACTGGGTTCGGCAGCTCCGAGGCGTCGCACATGTTTCGAGATACCGTCATCCGCGACGTGAGGTCCAAGCCACGCTGGCGTGCGGGAGCAGCCCCGCCTGGAGAGGCTCATGCAGTCCAGTGACCTGCACAGCCCCAGCGGAGGGTAGGACTCATGCGCGGGGATCTCGCTGGAGTGTGGCGAAGTGCATCTGGACCCAGTATCTCGTCGCAGCAGGCGGGACATGGGTGCATTCCAGGCAGCGGGCCGCTGGGTACCGGGCGTGGCTGGCGGCGGCGCTCTGGGGAAGGCATGGGCAAGGGCGGCGCGGAAACAAGCCTCTCGGATCAGGTCAGCGGTGCGATCTGGGTTGTGCGGGCGGACAGAAGTGCGCGACGTGGAAGGTCTAAGTGTGCCGACTAACCGTGAAGCTGTTGCCATCGAGTCGCACACCAGGTCGCTTCGGCGGAAATGTGGCCAATCAGGGCGCGGCGCGCGCACCCTGATGGCCTGGTGGCCCCGGCGCGGGCCCGCCGCCTTCTAAAAATGCAGGCGGGCTGCGGATGATGGGTCCATCGGGCAGCAGATATATCTGAGGTCACGTCAATAGCTCCAAGAGGCGCCGTCGGGGGCACACTGCGGAGCGTGGCCCGGCCGGGAGCGCAGAGGCGCACCTGTAGCTGCCGGCCTGGGGGGCCGAGTCTGGAGCAGCAGCGAGGAAAAAATTTTCGGGGCAGACCGGGCTGCGAGTCTGAGGCCGGGAGGAGCGCTGTTCAGCAGACGGCGCTGGCAAGTGCTGAGCGGCTTGGTGATGCGTAGGGCTGGCCGGCAGCGGCGCGAGGTCGGGGGACGTTGCGGAGGCCAAAGGCTTAGCCTCTGCCGCCAGGCACGCAAACGCCCTACGTCACCGCGGAACCATACCACGACTCGCCGCCGTCGCCTGCCCGCTCGGCCTGACCCTCCGTGTGATTACGCAGAGAGCACTGGTTCGTGTCCGGAAACACCGGCAGCTGCTCTCTCTGCCTGATCCGCAGTCTGCCCGACGGCACTCTTCACGTGCTTTTGCTTGGCCAAATCCGATGCGCGTTTGGGTTAGGTATCTCTTATAGCTTCCGCGCCCTTCTCAGGGCCGCCGCCTGCCCCAACCGTGGCGTCGCGGTCTAGATTGCTGCCTGATCAGCAGCGCGGGTCAGCGCCGGAAATCGACAGTCGCAGCAATGCACGCCTGTCCTCTGTTTTCGTCCAAACCATTTGTCGAGAGGTTGCTATGGCGCTAGAGCGCGTGTGCAATGGGCTTGCGGCTTTGAGCTAGCAGGCGGATACGGCGGTGCCTCCGATCCTTCGTCCACTGCTTCCTCCCCAAAGCCATCCTACAAGCAAACCCCCGACTCGCCGAGCGAGCAAGAGCAAAAATAGAAGCAGCCGGCTAGTCAATGCAACAGTTGCGGCTGAACGAAGTGGACCGGCCATTCATCATTGCTGGTTCGATCGTTGCTGTTTATGGCGCCAGCTCGTCGGGAGTAACGGCACGTAGCTGCAGGGGCGTTGTCGCCGACGGCCTCAGCTAATTCGGCCTCCATGGCGAGAGCGGTCGGGAGCGCACAGAGCCAGGGCTGAGAAACGGTGTTTGTTGAGCGGCAGGCGAGTCATCATGTCGCGCTTTCCTGCTCTGCAACGATGCTGGATCGAGAACAGCTCCCAACCATTGGCCTTGCGCGCCCTCTCCCTCTCCCTCTGAACCCTCATGTGCCGGCTTCGTCACCGCCAGCAGCAGTCTTCTGGCGCCCGCTAGCCAGCTCTCCTACCCGTCCGGGACTTCAGCCCTCCAGACTTTGACACCTCCCGCTCCTTCCCCACTACCCAATTTCGCAATTTGCGTCATCAACGCTCACCTTTACTAGGCGAACCACAGTGAAGCCCGACTAGCCGCCCCCGACGCGTAAACTTTGCACTGTCATTACCTGCTCATCCTCGACCCGTGCCCCATGTTGCTCGCTGCCACCTTCTCATACGGCACTCTCGACCCTCACATCACTCTCCATCGCCCCACCTGCCGAATAGATGCCCACGCTCGAGCCATACACTTGATACCTCTGCGCCGAGCTGGGAAGAGTAGACTCGTCAATGCACGTTTCGAATGTGATGCCATCGCCAACTCGGTCCTATTCTTTGACGATAGGGGGCCCGCGAGCTGGTGATCCAAATATGGCACGCAAAGGAACCTTCCAGCTTGGCAACTGCCAGAGGCGAGCTCATGCCCCACCAGTGTAGCTCTGCGGCCAAGCCCACACCATTGGATCAGGGGGCCTGAGCAGAAGAGCATGATACAATGAATGTCACAAGACAGAATATCAGAGTGCACGCTCAAGGGCCTAGGGACACACGCACAACAGCCACACTGGCGCTTTCCGAACGGATGCGCCTCGTCCGTGCCGCATTGGAGATAACTCCTTGCGCAAGCCACAGGAGGTTACGTGGCGCATTCCATGTGCGTTGAGGCACAGCGCCCAGTCGTACAGAGCCTGCATTCTTGGATGCACAAGAAAGGAGACATGAGGGGCTGTGTTCGATGTGGGCGGTGCTGACAAGGGTTTCGTTGCCCATGCCTAGCGAGGCATGATGATGGCCAGACATGCTTGCTGCGCCTGTGAGGCTGTGCTCTGCCAATGCCAGGTGATAGACTGGCGCCCAATCCGGCCGAGGACGCAATTACCGGCGTCATGTACCGCCTTGGTTGGTTGGTCTACTAGAGAGTTGAATCCGCAAGGGCTCCTTCGGTCAGCTCCGTGTTGCTAGCCATACGTTAAGAATGGCGTCGATTTGATTCCAGAGAGGATGAGTTGGCGAGCTTTTCAACTATTCCACAATTGTTGACTCCTACGGATGTGAGTTGCAAGCCATCTAGGGCACTGCTCTGAGAACTATGCTATGGTTTTGCAATAGTCAGGATCCATCGCCTTCTATGTGCTGAGCAATGTGTACTAAGCAGATTAGAGCTGTACAGAGTCCTGGCGCACTTGAGCGCTCCTTCTCTCAAAAGGTCAGCCCATCGTATGGAGCGAATTCGTCGTATTTGAACGGCGTTATACGATATTTTCACAAGAACACAAATGCAGACCGACAGCTTCCACCCTCCTATAGCGATATCTACATGTAAGAATTCCTTCAAGCATCGGTCTTCTTCATGCTAGGCCAAACTACCCTCCATATATAAAATGCTAAAGTGTTGGCCACCAGTCCTCGCGCGGCAACCCTTTGCCGTACGCCAGACTTCCTTTCCTTACAGCTTCCCACGTTATCCCTTTGCCTTGGATTCGGATATCTCGATGGTATCGGACGGGAGGGTACGTTAGCCTAACTAGCTCCTCGTAGAGTGCGTGCTGAACGGTACTGGCGGGACCGGTTGCTGTTGTCTCTCACGGGCATCGATGCGCTGTGCTGGGATGATGGTTAGTTTGTCAGTAGATACCTGTAAAGCGTTGTATGCAGGGAAAGCCATGGTCGCTTGTCTATCTTGATACTCTATTCGCCATCACCCAAGGCAGCCACACTAAGAAGCTTGGATTGGTGAGCATTGCGCTTGTTTGGCTGCTGGCTGCCTTGTATATTCCTTCGAATCTAGGCTCTCGGTGCAAAGCCTGAATGGTAACAGCTAGCTTTAAGGTGTTGGATGAAAGGCACCCCTTCGAGCCAGCCATGGAGAGCCTAGCAGACTTGGATCTAAGACTTCTCCTGCAGCTACTTGACCACTTGAGCAGAGTTCAGCAGTGCATTCTTAGGTATAGCAAGTGTGGTTGGGTATCCTAGCACACTTACAGCTGTCGAATTGGATCGTCTTGAGCGGCAGCGGAAGGGAGGTTACGATAGAGAAACACCGAGCGGGCCTTCAGAGTATCCTGTTGTTGAGGAATTTGCACCTGCGGGCTCATAGCCAACCAGGGGCCCCCTTCAAGCGCCACAGCGTCTCACGCCAGGAGCTGATCCAACGAGTATCGCAGACCAACGGAAATCATTCAGTCGTTATTTCTGACGTCTTCGGAATGCCGCAGGATGTGAGGTAAGAAGGCATAGAGCCGTGTCTACACAGAACAGTATTCAAGGTCTTTTGTGGACTGGCTTAACGCGCTGTGTTGCTCTTTGTCTCCCCAGCCGCGGGAAACCGGCACGGATGACCGGAATATAACACACTTTGAGCAAGCACTAAACCCGAAACCGCAAATGCTAAGCGTGAGTAACAAAGTGGGCTGCCGAGATGGTCAGAAAGGATTTAGCGCACGGTATCCCCGTTGCTGGTGCCTGATTTCTCGATTTGTTGCCGTGGAAAGTTAAGGTTGAACCGTTGACGCGTCCAAACAGGTGGATACAGCGCAGCGCCTCCGTGTGTTCTCATGATGGACTGACTTGGGAGAGCTATGAGTGGAGAATTAAAGAAGGCGGAGAGCGGTACTTTGCTGTACAGCGTCATGGGCGGTAAGTGACGGCCCTGGTAGACATCGATGGGCCTAATGGCAATAGGTACTAATGGTGCGCCAACCCAGTTCACAAGACGTTTCTTGAGGCCGCCACGCCGCCTGTCCATACACTCGAACCTCATCTCGTAGTCTCGCATACGATGGTCACCAATCAGCCGACGACATTGCAAATCCAAGACAAACTCTGCACCAAAGCACCTGGCGTGTCTCCGGTCGGTTCGACGAAGAAGTGATGATAAATCGCCACCAACAAGGTACAAGCCCAGATAAAATACAAAAAAAAACACGGGACAACAATGGAAGAGAAATTGTACTTGTAAGAAGATTTAAAGCAGGATGGAAGGCCCAGGAATTCGAGAAAAAAAAAAAAAAAAACTAAGAGCCGGGCA
>RHKH01000079.1:10827-115414 GCA_009829795.1 Lasiodiplodia gonubiensis
CAGAAAAGCCCATAAAGGCTCCATTTCTAGCAAGATTGCTCCTAAGAGATGCTTTAATGTTAGTGTACTGCAACGGACTACGTACAACGCCTCACAGCAAGGCTATGAAGTGATGTCAGAGAGGGCCCACCGTTGAACTTTATTTATTCTTAGCTCTTCAGCCAGCAAAGATACATACGGACTCATTTGAACGGGAATAGTCTTTTAGGCAATACTATGAGCCACTAAGATGCTCGCTCAAATATCATTCGTACAGAAAGCCGACTAGTTTCCTGTACTGTTATCTCCTGTATAACACCTCGATGGTTATAATTTAACCTATCCGAATCGAACATAGGATACGCCCATGAGCACATGTGCTACAATCTAGAATGCCCCCATTATCAATCAATTTCAATTAGCTAGACAACATAACTGTATGCCGCTGAAGGATATAGCTTCTTCGGATGCCCAAAGTCATCACTCGGCGGCCAGGAAAACTGCTCCGTATGTGTATCAGAAGGCTGGCGAAACGGATTAGCATTTATTAGGTTACGATTCTTGGGACTTCTCCTGTGTAGACAGCTGTTTCCTTCCATCAAGATATCCGCCACAAACAACACATCGTGGAACCTTTTCTGTTCCCTTCGTTTTTCTTTGCGCAAAATCAACATTCAGCTAGAAATGTTACTGTAAATATGTAATGGATTGTATCATTCCGTTGCTGGCACGTGGATGAAGCAGCACGTCCGTGGGACTTCTCGAAGGCGGTCAGGGCACGATCTGGACAGCACGTTCAGCATATAATTGATATACTTTAACATCACAAAACTATTCTGAGAATATCACACATGTGCCAAGTAGTAGGTTCTATTGACAGTCTTGCTATACTGAACCGCCCTCCATAGAACACAGCAAGCCGACCGGTAGTGAGTTGCAACCTATTCAAGCCCGCTGAACCCCGCCGGAGGACATCCCACTGTTCCTAAAATTATATATGTTCGGGTGTAGTTTTACAAGTATCAACCTCAACTTATGCCCGAGTGCTTGCTACAACTATCTACTTAAGAAAAGCGCGGTGTCACAGCGGTCCTAACTATTTTGCGACCAAGTGCGAGTCAGTATACGAAGATTTGTTAATTAAACAACTACATGCTCGGTCCTCACGCCATATCTGCTATGCATTGAAGAACAGAAGATAGCATACCCGCCAAATGTAACCAATTTTATGGAGATGAAGCCAAGAACAGAAGAGACTAAAAAGGCAGTATACAGACTGTTCCAATGAACCATGCCGCCACTATTAAGATCGAATGAATATTCTCTATCCAACGGGTAACAAAACAGACAGACGATCGAAGTGTCTGGTTCAGACGTGCAAACCAGGCAAGTGGAAGAAGATAGAAAAAGGGAAGGCAGAGGGTAGAAGGCGCGCTGGGATTCCTGGTCTGAACGCCTTCTTCTTCGCTTGAACGCTTGCAAATGCACAACAATCGGGAAGGACTAACTTTGAGGAGAGGGCATCAAAATAGGCAAGAGACAAGGTATAAAGAAATACAACAAAGAATAAGAAGAAGAAGACCGCACAGGCATCGATGACACACATCCGGATCAACTTGCTGCCCAGTATTCCATCACCTCGAGCCAGAAAGAAGGCCCTTTCCCCATGTCCGGTTTTCCCTATCCGTTCCTTTCCCAGTCATTGCCATGCTCGTGTCGTGTACATGAGTGCCCGAATCTCGCGTTAAATCACATCGTCCAACCCGAAAAGAAGAAGGTCCGACCGCAGTTATGATAGCCTAGAAGCTTCGATTAAGCGCCCATCTTAACCCTTAGTGACCTCCCACCCGTCCCGTTCCATGACCCAGAAAATAAGAGGAACCGTCAACCGCAGTGACGGGATGTCTGCGTAGCAGAGTAGCAGAGACGGTCATTGTCTATCGCTTCACAACCTCATCAAGTCTTGAGAGCATGTTATTGCATTCCTTGACCAGCTCCTTGCGCTTGGTTCGTGCGGCCTCATCGCCCTGCGTCTCAACAGCATCCAGCTTTAGCAGCACTTGTGCGAGGACCGTCTCAGTCAAGCGCTTGTGGTCGAACTCGAGTTTGGCCGTCTCCTGCGGCGGGTTGCTCAGGAACTGCACGCACATGGGCACGAGCGTGGTGTGAAACTTGCTGGACAGCTCCTGAAGCTTCTCCATGGGCGTCTGCGGGAGCTTATGCGGCGGCGTAGGACGATTATTCGACGACGAGCTGGACGGACGAGGCGGCACAGTGGAGCTCGTCGGCACACCCAAGAACTCGGACTTTGCACCGCCGCCGACGTAGGCATTGGCCGGCTCAGGGGTGGCACTCTCGCTGCGGCCACCGTGGCCCTTCTTGCTGTGTTTCTTCCCGCCGCGGCGGCGCTTGTTCTTGCTCTTCTTTCCCCGCGTCCCGCCGGGCGTCGAGGAGCCGGCGTTGTCGTCGCTGCTCTCGCCGCCAGACTCACCGCCATTGACGTCGTCTCCGCGCTGCGCGTACGGACTCTCGTTCTTGGACGAGGAGCTGAACGGCTGGCCTTCGCCAACGACACACAGGATCTCGCTCTCATAGTCGGAGCGCAGGCCCACAGAGCGCGCCTGCTGGTCATCCTTCAGCTGGCGCCCCTTGTAGAACAGCTTGATGCGGCGTGGGTCGTCGACATCCATCTTGCGCGCAGCTGCGTCACGGATGTGCTTGACGCTCAGCTCGCCCGCGTCGATGGCGCCGCGGGCGAAGTGCACGGGGTAGCTGACGCGCTTGTGCTTCAGCACCAGGATGTCTGTCTCGCCGTTCGCGTTGCTGCGGCCGGAGGGCGCAGAAGCAATGTGATTACTGGCGGCGTCTGGGTTGGCGCCAAGGTTCTTCTGGCTCGCGGCAAGATCCTCGCTGGTGATGTAGCTGAAGTCGGCATCAGACACGGTGGTGCTCGTTGTGTCGCCGCGACCGAAGGGACTGAAGCGGCCGCCCCACGAGCCAAAGCGTGAACTCCACGACATTCTCTTCAAGCCAAACAAGCCAATCAGTATTCCCGCTAGGAGCGTCGCGAACAGCACAACCAGCGACGTGGGGTCGTCTGTGTACCGTTGGGCGGCGGCGGCAAGGTAGTCGAGCGGGCTCCCGGGCGGCGAGGGGGCGGGGTTGTCGCGTAGCAGCTTCGGAAGCGGGAGATTGTAGGTACGGACGAAGTCGTCGAAGGCTCGTTGCAGGTGTACTATGGACCGGTGGGCGTTGTCCAGGGCGCGAGGCTTGGGGGCAGCAGGATCGCGCTGTTGGATTGCCTGGGTTACGCGGGACAGCAGTTGTGACGCCACGGTTGCGACGGTTTCCGAGACAGCGGGGGAGGAAGTTGGGTGATGTAGGCTAGGAGCGGCGATAACGCGACTCAGAGACGACGATGGCGGGAGGATGAGTTGCGTCGACGGCTAGTTACGGTGGGTGGTGATAGGCTGGTAGCAAGGACAAGGTGAGGCTTTCTTACGCCCACTTTTTTGGGATCGGCGCCTTGCCGAGCAGCGGGTCCGCTCAGCCCTGCTGCCGCCCAAGCGCTGCAGAACCAGAAGTCATGGCCTCCCAAGAATTTTATTTTGCTATCGACAATCTAAGAACCGAGCAAACTGAGAGGGAACCGTTGTCCCAAGCAGAGCATTCAAAAACAAAACCCCAGCAGCGCCCGCTTTGTCATTAAATCCGTCCGATGCACCAGACCCAATCCGTGATTAGCCAGAGTGAAAAAGAAAAAAAAAAAAGGAAAACAGTCCATGATGAAATAAGGCACCGCGTGCTCCGGCGCCAACGCGGAAATGCTGCCATTGACGAGCGCCGCCCAACGTCAAGCGAGCGGATCCTCAGCAGGGTTCCCTAGAGCATGATAACCACCGCTCGCAACAGCTTCCCGGTCAGCCATCGCTGCACGCGAGAACCACAGAACAGACATCAGGCCGTGCCAAACATCTCACCGAGCACGCTCTGCGGTCGATCCTTGAGCAGAGAGGCCTGTACCGTAAGCCCTCGTTTTGTTTACTCCACTTTACCAACAAGCCACAGAAGTCAAAGCAAACTGCCGAAAATGCTGTCGTTTCTCGTATCAAACAGAGACCTGTACGCCTGTCGATGAGTCTTTTTCTCGCGGGTCAATACCCTACCTATACCCTGCGCTTGGGCTGGGCCAAGGCATTCAGCCTAGCCTGGCTGAGCACTCCTCGGCCAGCTTCTCTGCGCCGCGGTGTCTTGTTGCGAGCCTCCGGCTTCTTCGGAGTAGCCTTGACCGCCGTCTTGGCCCGCTTGGCCCGACGGCCTCCGTCCTCATCCTCGTTTTCCTTCTCGCTCTCCGTGATCGCGCTGGGTACGTCCACCTTCCGTTTCTTAGCAGATGTGGAGGTGAAGGGGTCGGGCAGAGCAGATGAAGCGTTGCTGTTTCGAACGTGGCGGATGGTAGGCCCCTTGATTCCGGAATTGAACTTGATGGTCCTGTCAGACCGGAAGGTGAAGTCTCCTGTGCCCATTGTGTCACCGTGAGCTGGGGACAATTCTGGCAACTCAGGGTACTTGACTTCGGACGGCGCCCCTTGCGGAACCTCTGATGAAGCGCGAACATTGTTGGGTTCATCTGCTTTCTCAAGTATGCTCTCGCTGAAGACGACGTGCTTTTGCACCGGGGCAGTTGCCGGAGCCTCTAGCGGAGCCTTGTTTAGATCCGGCGGAGACGTCATGTGCGTTCCGGCAGCAATCTTGGCCGGATCGTTGGAGTACTGACGGACGGGACTGCGAAGAATCGACTTCATCGAGGGCAGGCGGGACATAGTCTGGCTTGCCTTACGGAGATTATCCATCAGGGATGCCGGCG
Organism: Lasiodiplodia gonubiensis; assembly: GCA_009829795.1. Taxonomy (NCBI): domain Eukaryota; kingdom Fungi; phylum Ascomycota; class Dothideomycetes; order Botryosphaeriales; family Botryosphaeriaceae; genus Lasiodiplodia; species Lasiodiplodia gonubiensis. The sequence goes on from RHKH01000079.1 coordinate 15,674, forward strand.
TCTTAGAGGGAGTCTTGAGTGCCTGTGCAGACGGAGACCGAGCCAATGTAGGGATATAAGACGTCTTCTTCAGCGTCTTGACGCTCTGGGAGCGAGCGAGAGAAGCCTTTGTGGGAGTGGTGAGGTGAGACAAGGAGCGAGGAATGCCAGTGTTGCCGCGAGCAATTGTAGCACTCTTTTGCTTAGCTGATTGCTGGGCCTCACCATTCTCCACAGCATGACGGACTGCAGATGCATCATCTTCCTTACTGTGCTTGACCCGCTTGGCTGGACTACCGTTGCTGTCTCCGTCTGCCTTGCGAAGGTCTGTAGTAGACTTGGGGCGCGGCGTCTTGCCGTTCGTCTTTTCCTGGTTGTCCAGCTCGGCCTTGGACGGCGAGCGCTTAAGTGCAGTGGCGGCAGGTTGAAGATGATCGCGGTTGGCGCGGAGGGCCGATGGGTGGTTGGCAATGGAGTCCATCTTCTTGAATTCAGCCATGTGAGCAGCGCTGAAGCGGCCGGTCTTGCTTGTTGGCGTTGCCATTCTGCGAGCAATATCCTCGGACTTCTCAATACCGAATTTGTCTGGGTTGGCCGACATCTGAGCCCGAATCTTCTCCGCCTCCTTCCTGCTCTCCTCCATAACTTTTTTGGCCTCGGGACTGAGATCGAGCGACGGACGGCGGAAACGGAACTTGAACTCGGGCGTTGAGAAGGTAGTAGTTGCCATCGTCTGTTGTGACTTGGTGGGGGTCGCCTGTGTAATTGGGATCTTGCTAACACCCTTTTTGACAGGCTCGGTGGCCGCGCCCATATTGAGAAATCCTAGCCACCGCGCCTCGTCCAGAGGCTTGGCGGTACTATGCTGATGATGGTGCGGATGCATCTCGATGCCGCTGGGCTCAATCTGTGTCTTGCTGGTCGGAGTGCGAACAGCTACCTTGGGGACATGCGACGCTGTACGATCAGAAGAAGCCTCGGAAGCGGCGGCTGGCCCGGGGCTCGCAGTCTCAGGCTGCTCGTCGACTTTTTCGAGCGAAGGCATCTTGGGCGTCGCAGCAATAGTGGGCGAGGTTACGTCCTCTGGAACATTGTTGTTTGCACGGCGCTAGCAGATGTTAGTCGTTAGTCTGCGTGTCAAGCATGCAAGCGCGACCAGCTGTGTTGGTCGAGGCGTCATTGATGCCGGATAGACGAATCGCGTACCTGCGGAGTGCTTCGCAGCCTCGAGGACTGGCGACGTGTATGAACCATTGCGGAAGCGTGCCAGGTGATCGCCGTCCGAGCAAGATTTGCGGGCGACAAGTGCAGCGAAAAGGGCAGTGGATCTCGCAGTCGTTCGGATCGGCAGTGATGTGATGTCGCAGAGAACGGACGCGGGGAGGTAGATGGTGGAGAGATGGAGACTGGGGTGACGCAACGGTAGCTGTAAAGAAGGTTCGGGCCCGTGTTGCGCGGTCGGCGCCCTTGTAAACAAGCGGCCGCCGCGAACCAAGCGCATCGCCACGTGACCCTCTCAGCCCTACTGCCATTCACGAATCATCATCCTGCCCTCCTGTCGCAAGTCGATCGTCCACATCTGCTGTGCCTGGATGCCGTGAACCCAATGCACGTCATCCCCCGTGGTGGAGTCGCGCCAGGACCCTCGCAAATTAGACACCCTCCCTTTTCCGGCCATCGGTTTCCATGCTTGTCCATTGGCATGAGGACCAGCATGTTTGTGTCCCCATCTAGGGCATGTGCCGTTTCAGGTCCATCCTAGCGTTTCACCCACACCATGCGCGTCTTCCTACACGTCTATGCGACGCTTTTAATTAGTCTCAGCAGGGCTCACGGTGCTACAGAGGTGTGCTTGTACTGTCCAATTCATTGATTGGCTCCTATGTGCAAAGAAAGAACTCAGGACCCAAAATTAGACGAAGAGAATGGGAAATGCCCTCGTAGGCATACCCACTTCCCATTGTCCATCCCATCCCACCTGGTATCTTCCTTGAATCCCCTCCCTCAGCACCGTCTGTTTGTTTCCCACAGTAACACCAAACGGTAGACATGGGGCGTCTCGACACGCTCCAATATACACGTACCCAAAAATCGCGCCAGGTTTATTTATTCGTCATGACCGTCAGGAAAATGAAAAACAGGAAACGCAAAAAAAAAAAAGATAAAAACAAAAAAAGAGCAAAAGCAGCGAAAACAGCTAGACAAGGGGCAACAAGGTGTGATAAGGATGAGATAAGCGAATGTAGACACTACGATTGTAGGTGTGGTGGGCAAAGGCATTCTTCGTGCCTGACGAGATGTGAAGCAAGCAAAGTCCCAAGAAAAGGAGAACTTTCCCTTTTGAAACGCCAACGCTGTCGCTCTGGAAAGGCCAATAAGAAGCGCGCATCCAAGAAGCTGAAGCAGCAACCCGAGAAAGAGAAGGTTGGAAAACTCGGACATAGGAGAACACAACCAGAGGAAATAGTAGCGAAGGGTTGGCACCGAAGGCCATGTTGAGAAAAGAAATGTTTGAAGGAAAACTGGTAGTAGAGGGAAGTTATTATGATCGGCCTCGATGCAAGTATCTGCATTATTGCTCGAAACGCTGTTCCCGCCACATTGAGGCGGAGTTGATGCACAGGCCCCGGCTGTGGCGGCCCGTTAGGTTCATGACGCTCGAACATTGGACCTTCGTTCGAAAAGATGGAGACCTTGACCTGCACGGTGCTGTGTAGCCGCAGTAAATTGAGACGCGGCCCCTGTCATCCTTGGCAGGAAAGCAACCATGCCGGTGTACGGACTCTGAGAAAAATTGTCTCGGCGCCACAGGTCAGATCAAGACCGGCGAAATCCCAGCTACAGTCCAGAAGACTGGTGGAGCTGCAAATTGTGGTTGATCCGGCTCTAGAGGACAATCACAGGACATCCCAAATGTTCCTTGTGATGGGGCTTACACCCGATTGCGGCGGGCTCCGGGGGTCAATGTCCGTAGGGTTTGGCGTACTGCATCTTTGGACTTCCCAATTTTGACTTGGATCCTCTTTCTGAGAATCAAGTACTCGGCTAGTCTGAACTGGCGGAGGAGAGCCGAATGCTTCCTCCAGGGTGAAGTGGAAAGGATTTTGAGTGAATTCATGTGCTCTCGGAGACATCAGCGTTGCGGTTTCATTTGATGTATGCGAGCTGTTGTGATTCGGCAAGCGTGCCTCCATCTCTGTCTGAAAAGCGCGGAGACGACGCTGCGATTGCAGATCTGGATTCGAGTACTTCGGTCGAAGCTTCGGTTCGGACGTGGATAGGTGATTGTCATTCTCGTGGAGATTCCACGTGCTCGGCTCGGGGCCGTCTGTACGCGCGCGGCGAACGCCTGCCATTGGACTTGGTTCTTCGGACGGAGGCTGAGCAAATTTCGATGCCTGTGGCGGTGTCGCTGGTCGCGGCGAAGGCTGAGAACCTAAGAAGCCGAATCCTTGGAAGGGTGATTGCTCGGGAGAATCGACTTCCGTAACCGGTGGAAGAATTGCGTGCATGCGAGTCGGAAGTCCTGGTGAGACTCCTGGTTTACTGCTGGTTGCCTGATTTTGAGTTTCAGGCTCAAGTCCATCGAACGGATTCTTTGGAAATTCGAACCTTGTTGGCGAGAGGAGACCAAAGTCCTCGTCACTTTCATCCTTTGTCACAATCGGAGCCATGTGGAATTCCTCAGAGATGGGGGACCCAGAGGGCTCATTAGATGCGCTCGTCTTATCACCCTGGGGAAAGGATCGGCTTTCGTTGTGGCGATCATACATCGATATGACTGAGTCATTTGGCCGCACCTGCCTTGGAGGGTTGTCGAAGGAGAAATTAGCTTTGAGTGGAGAAGCCAAGGGTAATGTGTCATCCATTTGAAGGGGTTTCAGAAGGGAGGAGTCGGCTCGAGGCCCGGGTTTCTTGGATGCAAAAGGTTCTGCAAGCGACTTGATCTTGTTCTGGCGCCGCTCCTGTAAACTTGATTTGCGCGGGCTTAATGGCGGAACCGCCGCGTGTGATGCCTGTGCGATCTTGTTCGTCGGGACGGCGGAAGTCAACCTATCCAAAGCTTCCTGTTGATGTCCAGCTGCAGCGTTGCTTCCAATTACATTAGTGGTTTGAACAGCGTTCGTGTTGTCATCATAATCGTCATTTTGCTGTCTGATCGGCAACTGGCGTGAGAAATTCGGAACCTGGCGCAAAGTAGCATCGCTGTCGGATCTGCCCTTCTCCTTGATGAACCTCTCTTCCCGTTCTGGCTCGGGGGTTGAACGAGTCGGGTGCTGGATGGTGACGACCGGAATGACATGGCCCTTGGGATCGACAAATGGTTGCTCGATGGGAGAACCAAGAGGAACATGTGCTGCATCCCAAGTGCGACGGAAGCCAGGCGTACCCCAGTTCAGGCCTGACGGAGCGGAAGTGGGGCCTGGCGAAATGGGTATCATGTTGCCCGTACTCGCCCGTTGCGGCACAGGGTCGGGGCCGTAGTCGGGTGGCAAAGGTGCTGTTGCTGGAGTCCGTGAACCAGACGAACCCGCGTCATATCCCGATTGATCTTTGCCCCTAAGGCTCATGGGGTTCGGCGAGAGCCTGCGGGGGACACCAGCCTTGTAACCCTGGCTGTGTCCATTGGCACGGAGCAGGCCATTCCTGAACTCCTGGAGCTGCATGATCAAGTTCATGTTGGGCCCAATCCACTTGCTTCGCTTTTTGACGGCATCGTACGCTTCTTGAACACTGATGCCAGGATTCTTGTACAAGCCGTAAGCCACGATCAAGCTGGCTGAGCGGCTGACACCGCATTGACAGTGGACCAGGACACGCTTGCCCTGCTGAACGCGGTCGTCGATGATTCTGACTAACGTATACAGGTCGGGTACAATGTCGGTGTTGTGCTCCCAGGGGATATGGATGTACTCCGGTTTCGAGGATGACGTGCTTGGCGTGGATCGCTTCTCCACCTTATCTCCGAAAGAGGATGTGGCTTTGGGGGTTGTCGGGGAACTTCCCTGTGCCTCTGCTGAGCTCTCAGTGGTTGCTTGTCCTACCGGTCCATCGGCTGAAGTGCGGTCGGAGGGTTGCGTCAGCTCGGAGCTTCTTGGCGACGTCGGGTTTTCTTTTGAAACAGCCTTCGCATCCCTTTTCGCATCCTGGGCGGCTTTCTTGAATGGATTGAGGACTTCGCTTGCCACATTGAGCACAACATCGTAACGGGCAGCGATTTCGGCGGTCGGCTCGTAATAAAGGTCGACACCTGATTCGTAGATGCAAATTGGACCGTTGGGATACGCCTCCGGCTTCTCTTCGCGTGATTGAGGAACATCAAAATTCGGTTCTTGCTCTTCCTCCTCGTCTTCCATCGGAATCTCGGCAAATCCCTGAGGCGGCGCTTTCGCCCGCGGTGGCGGGGGCAGCTCCATGCCACCAGCAGGAGGAATCGCAGGCGAACATAACGGGAGTGACGGAGAGGACTGGAAGTGCCGTAATGTGTTGGGCCTCTTTATGGAAGGCGTCGGCGGGATCGAAAGCGTTGGGAGCGGGCCCTTTGTGTTGGTTTGCAGGGTCAAAGCCAGATTGCTGGGTTTTCGCCTTGGCGGAGTCGGAGGCTTGACGAAAGAAGGCGACGGCGGAGCAGAAGACGATGCAGGCGGGTTTTGCACAGGAAGTGCAGCCGTGTTCGCAGCCCGTCCAAGGCTGAGAGTGGACGACGTGTTTACGGCCAGGTTTTTCAGATTGCGAGGCTTTTTCGCCGGCGTTGTTGGTCGCTGAAGCTCGAAAAACTCGCCTTTGCTCTTATCGGTGGAGGCATTTCGTGAACGGAGATCTGGAGAAAACGACGAAGGAGACGCTTTTGCCGCAGGAGAGGCTGGCGAGGGACCCGGCGAAGGTTCGGTAAGCGAAGATCCATCCATAGTCGAAATAGTCGTTGTTGGAGATGAATCTGTTGATTCCGAAGCGGAAGTGGACGTACTTCCCCGATGTTGATGAAACCCGGTGAAAGCGGTATTCGGGTTGTAGAGCACAGCGCTGCTCGTCGCAGGCCGCTTTAATAAGTGGTTGTGCGCGACGGGCGCGTTGCGCTCCCGGTAGTCTGGCATCCCTCTAGTAGTCTTTGATTCCTCTCCAAAAACTGACATGAAAGACGGCAAATGGGTAGCATGGGATCGTGAAGATGTCTGAACGGGCATGCCTGAAACGTACCCAGCCGGGGTTGCGCTTAAACCTGCCGTACCACGTTGCCCGTGCTGTTCTTCGAGATGACACGCACGGTACGCAAAGCGATATGACGCAGACGGAGGGCGGATACGGTAGTTGACGCTCTTGGGAGCTGAGAAATTAGACGTTATTTCTGGGTAAAAGGACCTTTTCAGAAGTGTGTGGTCAGCGCAATTGTTCGAGGCGGCGGCCGACACAGCGTTCGGGAAGCACGTTGGGCAAGATGACAGAGTATGAGAGGAGCTATCGAAGTGAGAGAGGCACAGCATGAGCGATGGCTCCTCAAGGTGCTGCTGCGCAAGTTGTGCAAACAATGCTTGTGTTGGCGGAGTCGGCAGGCCGGCGGCCAACATGCTGTGGGGCTCAGCGCAGCGAGCGTGAAACGCTGAGGGCAGCAGGTGTAGTTGGCCAGAGGAGCGACGGGGGGCGGAGGCGTGCGCAGGCGTGCGGGTATACATACTGGATTGTTGGCGGTGGCTCTGTGGGCGGGTAGCTTGAAACGAGATGCCGGATCTCGAATAAGCGCTTAAAGGAATGACTGGCTCAACGGAGGCGCCGGTGCGCGGGGCGCGGTGCGCAGAAGGGAGGGATGCAGTATGAACAGATGCGGCGGCGACGTTGGCTTTGTCGAGGAGCCGCGCTCACGGCGGAGTTAAGCAGAGTCTCGCAGAGACGGCGGCGGGCTCGCGGTCGGGCGCAAGGAAAAGGGGAGATTTCAGCGGCGGCAAGGCCTGCACGGGGTGCTGACAGCAGGCGCTGCAGTGCTCGGCATCCAGGACAGAAGGGCAGGGTGGTGAGGGGGGCGGGCGCGCGGTGGGAATGGGTTGATGGAAGCAGCAGAGAAGGCGGCGCGAATGGGTTTCCTGACCCAGCGCCCCGAGTTCCAATGTGAGTGGGCGCCTACGGCCTACGCAAGGGCTATTTTTGGGGCGGCCCGTGCGCGCGCGCAAAAGCGGCGAATCACGCCCCCAGGCATGCAGAGCGCTGCAGCGCCGTGGAGACGGGCGCTGCGTCGAGACACGACTGCGCCCGGCGTCGCGCGCTGCGCTCCCCGAACCGCGAGCTGCCCTCGAATCGCCGTCTGCTGGCGCCGCTCGCCAGCGCCAGCCGCCCCCCTGCGCGCGCCTCTCGTGCGTGCTCGCGGGCTGGCTGGCTGTGCCGCGGCGGCGGCCCACTGGCGCTGGCATCAACAAAGGCGCGCAGGATCGCCCACCTGAAACGGACAAAACTCGACTCGGCCACGAGACGGCCAGGAGCCTCATCTCGCAGCCGAGGGCTGGCGCATGCGGCGACCGGGGTGCGACGCCTTCATGTGCCGGGCGTTGGTTGCCTCTTCCGCACCATCCTGCGAGTAGGGCGTTTCAATTCTCGAGCCCGATAAACGACGCCGGTCCGGACGACGCGCCTCCTTGCTAGCTCAGCGTGCTGATCGCTATCTGTCCGCGCCGCCTGCGAGTCTAAAAGCTTGTGAGATTCGATTGCGCACTCCGCCAGGAGCCGCATCTCAGCAAGGCACTGCTGAGACAGATCGGGAGCAGCCCAGAGTGTCAGCCTGTTGGACTGGCGGCGCCCCCGCCACGCTGGGTTAAGTCATCATATGTGGCCCATTATGTGCTTCCCGGAAACAGAAAGCGATCATCTGTAACGTCGCGCATTGCGTAGCGAGATGCTCGGTGAGGCGAGCCGGACGGCTGCAAGTCCAGCCCTCGCCGCAGACAGGAGCCTCTGCCAGAACGAGCCACGTGAAAGGAGAGCAGGCGGCGCGCGGTGCCTGGACACCCTCCCGCAGTACAATTACCTGCGCACCATGGCCATTTCGCTTACCGGGGCATCCCGCGCGGCAGTGGACAAGGTTACATGTGCAAAGGCATGGCTATGTGCCTGTTTTGGTCATGGCCAAAGGAGCAGACTCGTGCGTCCAATTTACCATCCAGATAATTTGCGCGGGAGACGCTCTGGGGCCGTCAAATCGACAGAGTTACAGCCTGTACTGCACACAGCCTCTGTGCACCGTTGGCCGGGTGGCATCTGGCGACCCTGACTGTGCCCATGACGGGCTTTCCTCCGTGGCAGGATTGCGTGCCGGGCGGGAGCAGTCCGGGAGCCAGAGGTTCGGTGCTTCTCATCTCTGCAATGAGAATCTCCGAAGCTATTCGGGAATGCAATGGAAGAAATGCGATCTCGCCATCAGCACGCGATTATGTACAGCTGTCAGCGTGGGCTGGCCCAGGTGAGACCTCGACAAGGCGCAGCACCGGCCAACGCGTCGCAGCGTAGAACAGATGACGGGCCACCAAGCTAAACAAATGACATTGAGACGGATTACGATTGCTGGGTGCCGCCAAGGCAAACCAAAGGCGTTGTCGCGAGTCGCGTGCCTCGTATGTCGCGTTGCGGCGCGAGCAGTGTGGAAGAGTCGTGAGACGAGCCTCTTGCACTGAGGCAGGAGCAATGCACGCCGGGCTTGGCGCGCTAGCCCCGATCCAGCCCCATAAGCGAGCTCGCACCACGACTCTCCTTCCTAGTCCACCGCGGCAATTTTCGACCTGCAACCACGACGGACTAACCACCACCAGCACAGCAAAGATGACGAGCCGGCCTGTTGTCACTATTATCTCTGCCGATGGCAAGGCCAGCGAGCAGACGCACCCCCTCCCGGAGGTGTTCAAGGCCCCCGTCCGCCCGGATGTCGTCCAGTAAGAGCGCAGCGCAGTGTTTTCAACATCCAGCATGGCTGACCCAGCGCAGGATCGTCCACGCCGGTATGGCCAAGAACAAGAGGCAGCCGTACGCCGTGAGCGAGAAGGCTGGCCACCAGACCTCCGCTGAGTCCTGGGGTACCGGTTAGTACACACCTTGAGCGCAAAATCCTCGAATTCCGGAAATTCTCGAAAATCGCGAATTGAACAATGCGCGCGTTTGAAATGCCGGAAGCAAGAACACCAAAAGAATGTAGGCTGATGGAGAACCCGCATAGGCCGTGCCGTCGCCCGTATCCCCCGTGTCTCCGGTGGTGGTACCCACCGCGCTGGCCAGGCTGCCTTTGGTAACCAGTGCCGTTCCGGTCGCATGTTCGCTCCCACCAAGGTCTGGAGGAAGTGGCACCAGAAGATCAACCTTGGCCAGAAGTGAGTTGGTTGAGAAAAGACGCGGTTTGGAGAAGCATAGCTAATGATGACCATAGGCGTTTCGCTACCGCGTCTGCCCTGGCTGCTTCTTCCAGCCCCGCTCTGCTGCTGGCCCGTGGTCACTCCGTTTCCACCGTCCCTGAGGTTCCCCTCGTTGTTTCCTCGACCGCTTTCGCCAACGCTGCTGTCTCCAAGACCTCCGCTGCCCTCGCTCTCCTGAAGGCTGTCGGTGCCGGTGCCGATATCGAGAAGGTCAAGGCCTCCAAGAAGATCCGCGCCGGTAAGGGCAAGCTCCGTGGCCGCCGCCACCGCCAGCGCCGTGGTCCTCTTGTCGTCTACGATCCCGAGTCGGATGGCAAGGAGCTCGTCACCGCTTTCCGCAACATCCCCGGTGTTGAGACCTCTTCGGTCTACTCTCTCAACCTCCTCCAGCTCGCCCCTGGTGGTCACCTTGGCCGCTTCATTGTCTGGACCTCCTCCGCCTTCCAGGCTCTTGACAAGATCTACGGCTCCTCCACCGAGCCCTCTGCGCTCAAGAAGGACTTCCTTCTGCCCGCCCCTATTGTCAAGCAGGCTGACATTGCCGCCCTCATCAACTCCTCCGAGGTCCAGTCTGTCCTCCGCCCTGTCAAGGGTGCTGCCATTACCAAGCGTACTGTTGTCCAGAAGAAGAACCCGCTCGTCAACAAGCAGGTTCTGCTCAGGCTCAACCCCTACGCCAAGCAGTTCGCTGCCCAGAAGCTTGGTCAGGAGAAGATCGAGCAGCCCAAGGCTGCCAAGCCTACCAGCGAGTTCATCGCCACTCTTAACGACAACTAAGGGTGATTTGACGCGGTGTCTGTGGCGGTCCGGTTACACTTTTTCCTTTCCTCAGTCTATGGTCTAATGGGGTCCAGAAAAGGCCTCGTCAGGTAGCTGAAAAAAGTTTAGTCAAAATGGGATGACTAACCAGCTCAATTATGATATCCACTGTTACGTTCAATGTTCAAATGTTTTGTGTGATGCCCAGGCTGAAAATCGGCATGCGTTGCCCCCATGCGTAACTATGATCATAGACCTGATATGTATGTGCTCAACACAACGTTCATCGACGTTTCAGCTCGGCCTTTAATCAGGTTTCTTGTCAGCTCCTTAAGCCTTTCAAGGAAATAGCAAAACCTCTATCAGAAGGCTCGCACGACCAGCACATCCCGGATAGGAAATCGGTTTTACCACGCTCATGCGAATCTACCAACACGCATGGAGAGAATTCTCTCGACAATTCTGCGGTTGTGCGAGGCACTGAGATATTGTAATATTGCTCGAATACGTCGTAGTCGTAGAGAAGGAAGCAAGACGCAAGGCAATCCAATGAGGGATAACGAATGCGCAAAAGATTGGCTCGCAACTGGTGTCTAACCACCTTTTCCCTGTCCAGCTTAAGCTGAAAAAGCAAACTAAACTACTAGCTATCATCTAGTGTGTATCATATGCCGCGAGCGCTTCAGTCGCAATGCCAAATCTTTAGTCTCCCTTCCTACGGCACCCAGGGTTGAACAATTACCCATTTTGCAATCCAACCAGCCGATTATTCCACAGTCTCCATGTCGCATGCCCGTCTATGCATTTGGCCGCCACCTGTACACGAATTCCCCACCCTTTTCACTTGAATAACCTTCTCCCGCCCATTCTACCCGCCGTCCTCTCCCTCCCTTCCAGACTCAAACCCAAGAACCCCATGGCTCCACCTTCGCGATCCTTCTTGTACCGCCGTAGCGCCTCCCGCAGGTGGTCTGGCGTCAGCGGACCGCGGTCGCGCTCGGCGAGACGCTCGCTCAGTGGCGTGTCAGGGGGTATGGGTTTGCCGGCCTTGCTGTCACTGCCGTTGCCGTCGGTGGTGTTGGTGGTGGTGGCAGTGCCACCGCTGGATGCCGGAACAGTGGTATCTTGTGACGCGTTCGGCGTAGGTGTCTGTGAAGAGTTGGGGTTGACCGTGCCGTTGGTGTTGGCAGCGCCTGGCGCCGGACTAGGAGTACCGCTCGTGGCGACAGCCGGGGCGGGTGGAGAGTGCGCGGCGGCCGGAGGCGCGGGTGAGGTGCTTGCACTTGGTGGGGGAGGGATGCGGATATTGGAGTAAGGATTCGGGTTATAGGAAGGATGAAGGTGTTGGTAACCGTAGGGATTATGGTAGGCTCCGGGTGTCTGAGCCGGGGCCGGAGAAGGAGGCGGCGGCGCCTGTGGTTGCTGTTGAGGTGTAGGTGGAGGGGCTTGTTGCTGGGGCGATGATTGCTGGTTCGCAGGAAGACGGGGGTCGTCTATGGGCGCATACTCGGCTACGGCCTGCCATTCTTGCTGCACGGTGCGGGCGCGCTCGATCAATGATCCAATGAATACTTTGGTGTAAGAGTTGATAGTGGTCACGACTGATTGCGGCACGGATTGGGAGAGTGTCTGGTTAGTGATCTACATGGTACAAGAGCCGATTAGTATGTCGTTCTTGAAAAAAAGGGAATTAACATACCTTGCGGACGGTCTCCTTCTTCAGCTTGACTGCGCGGTATTTCGCGTATCTGTCTGATTGGTCTGGATCAAGCCGGTCCACAAGCATTCTGTCACTGGTTTCAGTCGCAACGACTCTATCGAAAGTCGAAGGAGTGGAGTATACCTCAAGTGCTCTTTCTCTTGCTTCTCATCTGCCTCGCCTTGGCCTTCTAGTACAGCATCGAGCGCTTCTCCGCCTTCCTCTTGATCTGCTTCCTCCTCTTCGTCTGCCTTGTCTGCACCATCGCCGCCGCCCGCTTTGCCTCCTCTGACGCTGGTTCCCGTGGTGCTCCTCACGTCGTCGTCCCCGCCCTTGCCTTTCCGGCCCTTCTTCTTAGTGGTATTTGTGTTCGTTGTATATGTACTGTCAACACTGGGAGAGCGCGAAAACTCAGCGCGCCCGGACTCCTCGGGTGGGAATGACGTCTGGCGCAGACCGGAAGGACCTGTCGAAGGCTTGCGACGTTTGCTTGGGTTGGCCGGCAACGGGCCACTGATCGAGGGGCGTTTCTTCGATAGGTTATATCCAGATGGCGGCGACGCCATGGCGGGCAGTTGAGGATGAGAGTTGTGGGTGGGGAGGTGAGGCAGCGGCGATGTTGTCGGCGGCGGAAGCTGTCGAGCTTTGGGTGACGCGCAGTGTCGGAAAGTGCAGGCCACCGCGCGGAAGTGGAAAGTGCCGGTAGGGCTGAGGCGCGTCTTCTGGACACCATTTTAGTCCACAGAATTGCCTCCACTCTGAACAGACCAAACTCTTGGGAAAATTATGATTTGTTTCTCTCGTAACTACCTCATCAATTTTAATTAATCGGTGGAATCTGTCTAAATCAATTCACCTTAGGATATCACCAGCATGTGCTAAATACGGGCTTCGGGGTCTCCCTCTCTCAAATCTGAAGACATTTAGAGCTCTCTATACTGGACAAGAACCCTCTCCGGATGCTCCCTCAGCTGGAATCATCGACCGTACCATCCCAGGCACTTCTCTGCCCGGCTCCACGCCAAGAACCTCAAACAGCTCCTCCCTTTTGAACATCACTGCAGTGTCCTTCGCACTCGGAGCTCCCGCATCTGCGTTTCCGCCACTCTCCACCAGTACCTTCACTACCTCTCCGTGCCCTTTAAACACCGCCCCCGCAAGCGGGCTCTGACCGCGGCCGTTGATAACGTTAGGATCGGCGCCCTTGCTCAGCAGCGTGCGCACCGTCTCAGGCCGCCCGTGGTACGCCGCAAGCATTAGAAGGGTGTCGCCTTGGTGGTTCGTCAAATTTGGCGGGATGCCGGCATCAAGGTAGGCCTGGAGCGTAGAGGTCTCGCCGGCGCGTGCAAGGTCGAAAAGCTTTGCTGCGAGTTCTAGAGCGGCGGGTGGAAGCTCGTTAACGTCTCGCGGTGCCGAGTCGCTTGCAGTTGATTCATTCGCGGGTGGCGCGTTGCTGCCGCTGTCTGGCAGGACCGTTTGTGCTTCGGTGTTTGCGGGGAGACCCATGATGGCAGTTGTCTCGTAGCAGCCAAGTCTTTTCGAGCGCGTGATAGTCGTGGAGGAACAATAAATGGACTGATAGGTGGTCTGTAGGTAAGTGAGTTTGACGTCAAAGTGGGACTATGGGAAGGAATCTTACATAGTCGAAGGCAGTACTTGGCGCTACATGGTAATCGCAAAATGCGATGATGACATGCGCGGGGAGCTCTAGGCAAGGTCCAGAACCTCCGCTCTCAATAAGCCGCTCCACATCAAAGGTCGTCGTCTTCCACAGCTCCGCAAGTATAGCGTTCGCCGAGAATTTAATGTTGCCGTAAGCCACCCCATAGTTGGACAAATTGTTCGGCACAAGCTTGCTATGCAGAGTCTGCGCTAGTTTATTTTCAGACACCGCAGCCCGGTGTGGAAGGGGCATGCACATTAATAATCTCATTGGCGATGCCGCATGTTCTCACTATAAGTACTTGGTAAAGGGAGCCGTTCTCCACTATCGCAAATACCAGTCGCATTCAAGAGGATTTAGAACGATCGTCTGAACACAATCTTGCTCTATCGCCCTCAACGAACGTCCCATTGCGACGGCCTGAGATCTCTTTAACACCGAAATCAAGAACGAGCGTCGAGGTTCAAGTTTTCAATTGGCTCGAAACTCCAGCATAACAATAAGTCCACGAGTCCACAGATATGGCCACCAATCACATTTTGGACCTCCCATCCGGCTATACTTTCCACGACGCCCCACCCCCGCTCGAGATCTACCTTTCCCTGCGGCAGGTTAGCGGCCTCTCTCCCAAAACTCCGGCGCAAGGCGCGGGTGCGCTAACCGGCAGCTGGGCTTGGTGCACTGTCCTTTATTCTGGCACCTCCTCTCCTTCACCGTCAGACGACACTCCACCCAAGCCTGAGGTCGTTGGCATGCTCCGCACCATCGGCGACGGCGGATGGTATTTCCATCTTGCGGACATGGCAGTGTTCCCCGCGCATCAGCGTAAAGGATTGGGGGAGGCGCTGCTGCGACGTATGCTAGCCAAGATCAACGAGAGCGCGCCGCCCGGCGCACTGATCTCACTGTTGGCGGATGCGCCGGCGAGGAAGTTGTATAAGAAAATGGGTTTTGTGGAAAGCTCTCCAAGAAGCTTGGGGATGTGGTTGGAATCTGGTCAGGCATCTTCAGAGGGACCAACGGAAGGAGCAGAGGATTCGAAATAAACAAGGGACGATGAAGTGCAGCCACGGCTGGCTCCGCAGAGATTGGTAAAGCCCGTGGCAAAGCGATGGAAAATACCACTCGATTAAATCGCCAACTGTTTGTACTTATGCGCCGCTTTTGGAGGATACAGACCCACTGTACGCCTGCTGAATGCTAAAAACCTGGTGTCGACCGTCCCGCAAATGGTGCTAGTAATGACCTGCAAGCTTCTTCAGTCATCATCTTCAACCCTGGCCCGCTTGGAAGACCGGCCGTCAGGCTCATCCACGCCGTGTCTCTTGCCGCTTCCAGCAGCACCCTTGGTAGCCTCCGAGATCATCTGGTTTATGTTGAAAGGGTCGTCGGTGTCTTTCTCGAACTGAACAGGCCCTTCACGTTGCTGTTGAAACTGTAAGCTTATGCTATGCTTTTTTAAAGTTGATAAGTCGGCTTACCTCGGCGGTGTCCGCGCCCTTGAAGCCCTCCTTGACTTTGCCGAGCACCTCGAACCTGCTAGTCTTCTGAATCTTGTCCAGAGTCTCTCCATTATCGTCGTCATCGTCGTGGTTAAGCTTCGGTCGGTAGATGCTGTGAAGAGCATCTTGAGCCGCAAAAAGAGGCTTATCGTAGGCTTGATCCTCGTTGAATCCGGTATCGAATCCACTCGTTTGGTTGAACAGCCGTGAGTCGTACATGCTCTCCCCCGACGCACTCGGCTTCGCGATTCCAAGTGCAACTTTCTCAGAGATGTCGCGATTCTGCTCCCTTGCCATCATCTGGATCCTTCGCTCAGTTCCCATGCGTGATTGCCGCAGCTGCTTCTCAGCCTCTCTGCGACGCTCTTTACGCATCTCTTCTCTTTCCCTCATAGCATCATCCCCGTCGCTCTCGGACCTCGATGAATATTCGGAAGGGCTTCTGCTCCTCGAGCGAGAACCGGCATCTCGTGAATCCCTCCTGGAGCTGCCTGCAGCTTGCTCGCGTGCTTTCATGGCCAGTGAGCGCAGATGCTCCTCCTTCTGCAGCTTCTCCTTCTCGGCTAACTTTTGCTGCATAAGAGCGCGCTGTTTGACCTCCTCTCTCGCGTGTCTATCCGCGGTGAACAAGGCCTCGGCGAACTGCGCAAACTTGTCGTTGATGGTGACATCCTGCATGCCACGGCCATCCGCTGCCAAACGCTTGTCCAACGGCACGGTATAACCCTTCGGATTTTTCCAATTAGAGACCGGCGGGGGAATCCTCCAAGCTTCCTGGTCTTCGGCCGTCAATTTGCGAGGTGGTGAGTGCATGACGGGTGGCGGGGGGCTCGGTGGCCCACGGGGGATCTTCTTATGTTTGAACTTGGGCGGCTCCATCGGGTCGACCTGTCTATCCACAATCTTCATGATCCTGTCCTGCTTCTTGCTGTTGTCTCCCATCTGATTTGCCGGTGTGTATCGCACATAGGTCGGCGCCTTGCGTGTGGTGCCGGCAACGGTCTTGGGCTTTTGCGCTGCAACCGCGCCCGATACCAGCTTCGCCAATGCCTCCTCGGTCTTCTTCTTGGTCTCGGCAATTTGGTCCTCGGACGGGCGGTCGAGAGAGATTTCGCCGATGTCAGCACGCTGCCGCAGCGGGATAAGGTCCTTGAACGATGCATGCACAATGCGGTTCTCGCTGTGGCCCCGCCTCGCGATCGCATCGTATTTGACCTTTCCTTCTGAATCGACCTGGATTGCGAGCGCGTTCGAGCTCGACGTGCTTTTCCTGCCCATATCCAACGGGTACTGTGCCACAGGGACCTCGGGAAACGCGCCGCCATCTCCATAGTCTTCTTGTGAGCGAGGTCGCCATCCTGCGCGCTGGCCGTACGGGGGCGGGCCGGCTTTCTTCAGCACGATTTGCGTCTGGTCGATTTCGGAGGCGCCCACGACGCGCGGGCCACGCGGCTGGGCGTGGGCGGGGAGGTCCTCATCCTCGCCGGTGTACTTCGGCTTCGGTAGGGCGCGCGAGAGTGAAAGGCCGGTGGACATGGTGGTGTGGTGGCGGTCGGGCGCGCGTGGATTGACGGCAGGCGAGGCGAGTTGTCGAGGTCAAAACGCAGCAGCCAGCAGGTCTTGGCAGCCAACCCAAAGCTCTGACGCAGACTGGGATGCTGCCAGTTGCTGAGTCATACATTACGGTATCACTCTCCTGAAGGAGGGTGCCCCTTGCCCACAGCAGAGTGGCTGCTCGACGGTGTGCCTGCCTAAAAAACACTAGCGCGTTTCAGATTCCGGCCGAGCGTTACGCCTGTGCTCGCTCGCCGCTCTTTTCTCGAAAATTCAGCTCACGGTGCGGCCGGTGTGTGCATTGTGCATTATCGCAAGCGAGCCCGTGCCTCTGCCCTGTGAACCGCAACCTGGGCTGGCCTGGGATGCTATTGTGCCAATACAATAGGGAGGTTGTCGACAAGGAGACGAGTGCAGGGTCATGGCCGGGTGGATTCACACTCCTCTCCGCCGCGCTGCAGCGATAGTTTCAGGCCTAGGCGGCTGTGGACTTGTGGGCTTGGCGGGGCTGCGTTCTGGGGTGCGGAAACGCATCTGGCAGTTTGGTTTCCGAAAAGCGCGTTCCTGCAGGAGCATCTGAATACGTACGCGCCCCGCGGCGAGAGTCGGGGCGCTAGCTCGGCGGCTGCGATTGTGACGATGCTGGATTTGAGGCGAGGCGTGCAAAATGACGGACCCGCTGCGGTTAGACTCTTGCCAGCCTCTGCATTTGTGCCTGACAGGCATGGCCTAACGGCGGTGATCGTGCTCCCCCATGCCCGCCATCTGTGATACGCTTTGCAGCATCACGTTACTAGGCCGGGGATAGGCTGCGGGCTCCCAGCAGGGTGGAGAGTGGAAAGGCACGGCGTGCGGCATGCTTTTTCCTCCTCGGCTGCTCTCCTGAGCGCTGCTGCTCTCATTCTTGAGGCCCGTGAGATTCTTCATGCAGACGAGGACGGCGAAATTTTGTTGTTGTCCGCGCGCGTCGTCGTAGCAGCGCAGTGCACCACTTGGACCAGCCCCCCGGACAAGGATATGGAAGCCCACATCAAACGGCCAGTGCCAGCGCGCAGCTCCTCTCACCGGAGTTTCAGCACACCACAATCCCCACGAGAGCCAGCCGCACCACCGCCCTCATCGCCGCATCACGCTTTGCTCTCAGCCCTCTCGCAGCAGCAGTCTCCACGATCGCTGCCGCCGCGTCCCCCACCCACCCTGTCCCCGGCGAACAGTGCGTCTCGGCACTGTGACCGACATCTCCAGCACCAACAACACACGCCGCCCGCCCAGCGCGCCCCGAGCACCGACAGCTCACCCTTAGCCTCCGGCACGCCCTCCTCAGCCCGCGCTCGCCGCTCCAGCACATCGTCGTCCGCAACGCGGCCGACTCCTAGCAGCGTCTCGTCGTCCGGCTCCTACTTCGGTCCGCACGCCCCCTCGAGCGCCGACGCCCGATCTCCCGCGTCCCGGAAGCCTCCCGCCTCGCACAGCAGCCATGGTATTGAGACCTCGTACGGTCCGCCAATTGCCCTGATAACGCGACGACGATCCACCACATCCGACGTTGCGCGTCGCTCTCGCAGCTCTACCGACGTCGCCCTTCTCCAGCCGCAATCCGCGCCCTTTTCGACCACCGAGCCCGCGCCGGCCGCCAGCCACCACCATACGCGCACCAGCAGCGACAGCACCGTCACTACACCCGCACATCGCAGGAGGACCTCCGTCAGGATCAGGAGCCCCCCCAGTTCGCGCGCCTCGAGCCCCGATCCGCAGACGCCCGCGCGCAGGAGTTGCTCGACGAGCTGTCGGAGTGCAATGGCTAACAACAGCTTCTCTGACGGCCAATCTGACTACGATTTTGCCTACTCGCACCGCAGCAGGCCTGATGACCGCAGCGGGGACTACGTGCGCGACACAAAGGGTTCAAGTAGCGAGGACCTATTTCTAAATATTGCGCAAGACAGCCCCCGCAACCAAGACGGGGATGATGATACAGTCAGGCTTGAGCGAAGACGGGTAAGTCAGTGCACTTCCCCATCAATCTGCGACGCATCCCTGAGTCGTGCCTTAATCGCGCGCCTAAATGCGCGTTTGCGTAAGATCTGAGCCCACTTTCCACTCGCTCCCGCTGCCCTTATCTGCGGCCTTCTTCCGATTGCTCGTCGTCTTCCCGTCGTATTACTTCTTTAGCTCACGCTTGGCTCCTTCATTAAGATGCCTGCATCGCCCTACCCCTTTGCTGATACATAGAACAGTCGAGAATCGCCCGCATGAACAGGCAATCCCTCCCCGCGAATTCGCTGAATTCGTCTGTCTCTCGTCCCACCATCGACACCAGCATTAAAACCCCTACCATCCAAACGCGCATTTCGCACATTCGGCGCTCTTCCCAACTACCCTCGCCGTCCTATAATTCACCATTGTCAGCACGCGAGCCTCCTCCTACGTCTGTGACCGCGTCATTTCCAGTCGATGGTTCCCGTATCCGATCTTTTGGTATGAGCTCATCTGGTTCTTTTGGATTCTCGCGATCACGAGACCAGGAGGAATCGCCCAAGGATAGGAGATCGTCCATCCCCGACCCTGCTCGCGCTGCGGCCGCAACGCGTGACGCGGCGGCGCGTGAGAGTAGATACCGGTCAAGCAATCTTACGTATTCTTCTCGCTACAATCAACCCACCAGTCAACCCACCACTCCGTTGGAAAACTCGCCTGAAATCCTCTCGAAACCCGAGCAGCAGTCACGTAACAGCGACGGCCACGACGGGTCTGAATCGCTCGACTCTACCACTGCCACTTCCACTGTCTGGGACGAATTGGATGAACTCAAGTCTCGCATCAAGAAACTGGAGCTTACCGGAAAGATGCCTCCGACATCGGGAGCGGCCGTCACGAGCTATACCGCCTCTGAAAGACCGCGGACTGCCACTACCCAAGCGACGTCTGTCACCGCTTCGCCTAAGCAGCAGAAGAAGTCGAGTGTCTCACCGCCAGAAACGACGGTGTCAGGTGCAGTTGCAGGTGCTACGGGCTCCAGCCACCCTCTTCTCCATTCTGCCCTTGCAAAATGCAGGGACACGATGAGCCCTGCCTTTTATCGCATTTTGGAGACGACTGCCACGGACGCGCTTGAGCTAGCCGCTATGACCAACGGAGCTAACACGAGTTCCGCTGCCTCAAACAGTGGAGTGCAAACTGGCGAGCGTCAGCTTCGCAGGAAAGCGGACAACATGTGCCGCAGCCTAACCGAATTATGCATCGCCCTTTGCGACAACAGCAATCAGAACACGGCTCTTAAGTCGCCGAGCTTTGGACCACCCAGCCGGCGACAAAGCGTGCAGATTAACGGAGAGCGCGATAGAGACCGTGAGCGGGAACGCGAACAACTTCCGCCACGGGGTGGAAGCGCGGAACCCGATGAGATGAGGAACAGTCCAAGCCGTGCTCTTAACCGCATTGAAGCCCGCCGTACCAGCATGCTCCTGTCCGGCAGTGCTGGCAACAGCCCGCGAGATGGGCCGGAACGAGACCGGACCACCCCTACGCAGGGCAGCAGGTACCAGTCGTCGAGGGCCGGCACTTCGCTTCTCAACGGCAGGCCCCGCCGCGCAACGGTCACAAACGATGACCAGCCGGAGATGGAGGAAGACACCCAAACTCTTCGGGTGCCCTCCCGGGCTATGACTGATTTCTCTCAGAACCGCCAAAGCCATAGCAGCCGCAGTAACAGCAACAGGCTGTCCAGGGAATATACCTCCAACGTGCCGCTTCCTGATGGCGCCTCGATGGCGCTGCAGCACGCTACCTCTATCAGGCGCCCGAACGGCGCTGTTCCGACCATGGATAGCCCAACCTCCCACGCTCCTTCATCCGCCTTCCTCCGCGACCGCAGATTTGAACGAAACTCGACCATTGAGAGCCCTCGCACCAGTGATTTTGGTAGTGAGGAACGGCGCCAGAGGTTGAGTTTCTACTCAAACTCTACTCCGCGGACGTCCGTTAGCGCGGCGCCAAATGGCATTGCCCGGACCGCGAGTTTGTCCCGGCGCCTGAGGCAGGAGACCTAACTCGAAATACCCCCATAAACCTTCTCGACGCTCCCTTCTACCTCTCCTTCTACCTCTCTCCTTCTTGAAATACCCTTTTTCACAGTTGTACAGACACTGTGCCCTTGCTTAAGCCAGATTTCCTAGTATCTACTGTACAACAGCGTATCCTTTGCATTTCTGCGGCGCTGGACTTGCATGTCTGCTTTTCCTTGTTCCTGATTCCTGGCGTATGCTTCCATATGTTTGGCGCATTGGAATATTTTGGACGAATGCAGACGACACGCAGCGCATCACGACGGCTCATCTGCTGGTTTCTTCCCGTTTTCCCTCCATGTCACACTGCACGAAGCCTCCATCTCCGACCCATGTCCGCCCGACGGCACCCGCAACATTCCTTTTAGTGTTTATTGGTCACGACTAGACATCTGTTTTGTACCTATTATTGCTTTCCTTGCATTTTACAAAAGTTCGCCCGTCGGCAATTTCCTTACGCTCTCGTATGGAGGCTTGTAGGAATACGAGTTGGGAGCAGTGGTGGAGAGGATTGATTAGTTGTTGGAGCACGAGAAATTCGGCGCAGTTGGCAGATTGCCTTTTGTTTGGACGGAGTCGATTCGGGTACAGGGACGAACGACGACGACATACGATACCCCCTCACGGGCCGAGAGCATAGAGAAAGAGGGCTTGACACGCAGAAACGCGTTTTGGGTTTTCTTTAGAGAAGCTTTCTTGGAAAAGGAAGAGCATGCGGAGACGAGCCTGTTTTACTGGATGAAATGTCTGTTACTGTTTTTTGTTTAAAAGCGTAGGCATGGCAATGTCATATCAGTTTATCGTCTGTATGTTCGGAAAGCGTGTAGTTGTCCTTGGCTGACTCGCAGGGAGAAGTATTAATCCGACAGCTGCGCGACCGGTTGGCCAGGAGAGAGTCACAGGTGACATTTCCAAGATTTCGGTCGAGGCTTGCAGGGATGCAGCCGGCAAAGCCACCAGCCACGATGCGAGACGGCTGACAGATGACGTACCTAGAAACGCATCATCTGCCGTGTCACCACAACACACGTCTGGACTTTGAGACCTGCCTTCCTGCTTTTGGGTCCGCTGCCTAGCGTGATTTAATTGTCCGCGTGCACAGATAAGTGTGGCGGAAGTCATCCACCTAACTCCTCTCTTGTACTTTTCTCTAGTCACTTAACCGCCGTCCTCCAGGACCCTGACAGACACAATCCGCCCAAGGGTCAGAAGCGAGACACCGTACACAGCCTAGTACACGCGACCACCGTTGAGCGAGCACGAAAGATAGAGCAGATCTTCAGTAATCTTGGTAGGTTATAATTCACCTGCTGTTCTTTCCTACGCCGTTAGACGTCCAGACCAGTCACCTTCTCTCTACATACCCCGCACCATTTGTGAAAGGAATAAATTTCGACCCGTCCAAGACCCTAGACTGACCACCGTTTGCTCCGCATCATGGCCTCCATACAGAACATTCCTCCTCCTTCACCTAGGAAGCAGCGCTTCAGGAAGATCAAGAGGGCTCCCAAAGACGCGATGGAGTGGACCAAGAAGCAATACAACCAGCAGTATGACCGCTGGGTCCCGTGGCTCGAGGACCAGTACCTCAAGTACTTCACCAAGGACAACAAGGCCAGCTATGCTACAAAGGGTTCGTTCTTCCTCACTCAGCATCGTCCCTCTCTCCAAGCAAGATCAAGCTGACCGTAGCGGATTTCTCGCGCTCTCCTCCCTCCAGACCAGCTCGCCAAAACCAAAGTCACGGACGACTCGCGCGTCGACAAGGTGCAGGACGACGTGTCGGGCGCGGCGGTCGGCCAGGTCGGCCAGGGCGGCCTCGCGCAACCCGTCGGCGACGTCGTCAGCAAGGAGGCCGTCAACCGCGCCGAGCGCGGCGGCAAGGACGAGCACGGCGGATACGTGCCTTCTGCCAGCGACGAGCCGTCGCAGCTGGACAAGGTCGTCGAACCCGTGGCTGAGAGCACGAAGGACGCCGCGGCGGGCGCTAGTGAAGCTGCGGGAAAGACCGGCGAGGGCGTGAAGGAGGGAGCCGGGAAGGCCGGCGGGTATTTTGGCGGTTGGTTCGGGGGGAAGAAGGCGGAGTAAGGGAAAGCGTTTGTGTTGAGGGTTTGGTTGATGCTTTAGATTGATATCATGATATCCATGTGCACAAGTAATGTGTTTGGTTTTTGGCTTATGAGATTTGCTTTTGGATCGACGAAAATCAATTGATCCTTCTTGATTCCTGTTTGTTTCTTTTGTGACTATTTTTGAGACGTTCATCAGATGACCCATGGCCCGTTCGACATGTAGAGGCAGTCTATGCTCCATTCCATTCATAAAAAAAATGGCAATATTTGAAACAACTCTTCTTTCGAACCTGCCGCTTTCAGTTGAGAAGGTCAACCCACCTTGGCTGACTTTGCCCGTGCTACGAACTTTCACGACATCTATACTGGAAAAGATGCAGCGGATATTCTCGTTAAGCATCTCGGCGAGCGAGGCGTGCTGTCAATGGCGTTAGATACGATCTGCAAGCAGATTCAGCAGATACTACAGAAGGATTGGGAAACTGAAAGCCTGAGAAAAGAACTGGCGAGGAAGGACGAGAATATCAACGATTATTTGCCCGGGATATCTGGAGGCATATGCTTCCATAAGGGAAAGAGTAATAGGAAGGAGAGAAAAATGCCTGGCGCGGGTGCCGGTCAATTTGAAGGCGTTGCGGAGTATCATTTCGGTGATTGGGTGATAAAGCATTTGAGAAAATGGGTAGACGTTGGACGAAGCGACGGCAATTACCATCTTTTTGGGGTTAGTGAGTGTAGTCTTGTGGTTGCCTCTTCTTGTTGCGATGAAGAAGAGTCTCGGGACTAGGATGGGCCACCTTCCTGTTTGGGATGGTATAGTGACGTGAGAAGCACTACCGTTTATTAGCTTCCGGAATTGCGCCGTCGGACGGAGCATGCGTGACCAGCTCAAAGCCCTCTACAAACTGCTACATTTGCTGCGGGTTAAGCTTATAGTGATAAATGGAAGTGATCTGCCAGTGCACAGAGCCTCAATGTAGAGAGGAGTAGAATAACAAGCCAGGATGGAAAAGAGCACCAAGCATTAAATCTACCGCGCGGGGACGATCTTCAGGGGAGGTTAAAGGCTCCTGCCCCTTTATCTAAGCAACGTATCCTCTTCGCCATCTCGGAACCGTTTCCAAAAACCATTCAACTACTTGACACTCGCATCCTTTCTTTTCTACGTTACCTACAAAGCATCGAAATAAAAGGAAAAAAAATCTCAGAGGGGCCTCAAGATGGACACCAACAATTCTGCCACCCAGGACCACGGTGAACTCGTCGCAGCCAACAGCGAGCGGGTCACCAATCTCTGCGAGAAATACGACGAGCAGCTCAAGATCTACGAAGGCATGATCAGCGACAAAGATGGGCAGGTCAAAGCATTGAGGGAGATTCAAGCCGCCAACGACAAGAAAATCGCAGATCTGGAGAAGCAATTGAAAGAGATGATCGGCGAGCTGCACCATCTGAATGACTTGGTGCCCGAATAAGACGACTGGGCTGGAATGGTGTTCAGCAATTGGGGTGCAGATCGGTGAACATGGACGGTTCGGAAAGGGAGGGGTAGGAAAGCTTCTTCAAAACTGGGTATCGCGAAGCCAGAGGAAGCGGTTGGATGGAAATGGTGGCTGGGATTTTAGATTTCGGATTTACGGGTTAGAGGTGGAGTTTCAGGTCTCATCTTGCAAGCGTTTAATATCATGTGAAGTAGGGCCGGGGCTTTGAGCTGACGACGGGAAATCATATTGGCAAACTTACTACACTTCAAGCAAGCTGCTCGCTGTGATCCCCGCCTCTTCGGAATTAACCGTCGTTAAGCACATTGCTTGTACCGCAGCTTGGGCGAGAGATGCGTGACTAGCTCGCCTCGTCCGCTGCGCCTCAAAACATAGGATCCTTTTTCGGATAAACCACTGCGCTTTACATCCAGTCAAACAGTTAAACGTATTAAGCATAACAAGTAAAAGTCGTGTTGGGGTGCGAACACGCTGTTGATACTAATGTTTGCCTACCTAAGAGAATTACAGCTCGTGTGAGCAGATGGCTGCCACTTGGTGGGCTCTTCATTCGCGGGGTTTCCTACTCTTTTCCGTGGGAAATGATCTATAGAACATGCATTAGAAGAGAGTTGAAGATTACTGTTGGGTCGTCACTACAGAGGAATAGATGCCTCAAACCTATGGCAAAATTGCATAGTGGACGATGTGGGCAACGTCCATACAATTGTGTAGATGGGGTCGATTACATGATTTGTGAATCTGGGATCACTGTCTACTATGTTGTAACTTATGTATTCAACTCCGTTCCTGACTGGTGTACTCTGGGGCTTGGTATGTGAACAAGGGGTTCTTGAAAGGAAGTTGACAAAAAATGGCAATGGGTCACTGTGTCTACAAAGTTGTATGAGGGGGATAAGACACATTAATTGGTGTCATGCTTTGCTTGCATTGGAGTTTAGTTATCGGACGGCGGCTGTTCACTTAGTTATCCTCTAGTCTGTTGTGTCATCTTCTACCGCCGCCTAATAATTTTCCTAGCCCGCCGGCTTTGGATACCTTGAGAACGTCGCGATAAGTCAGGCTTACTCTTGTTCCACGCTCGTTCTTGTCGCCCGCTTCTACGTATTGCTGCGGATTGCCAAGAAGCGACCAGTTGGCTACAGTATTTGGCCCAAGATCGGGATCCACTGCCACGGGTGGGATGCCGTGGAGGGTGGTAGTGTAGGCAGAGCCGGTGGTGACCAACAAGGATCGTGGCTCGCACACAATGCGCCATTTGGTCTGGCCTCTGTCCTTCTCTGCAAGTGGCCCTTCATCTTGCTGGTCTGCTTTCTCTTCTTCCTTATCCGCCTCCCACATCGACTTTGACGTCACCTCTAGGACCACTGTACCACCAAGGCTCACCGTGGCAACAACGGGCGCGTATGCAGCCCCGTCCTCATGTGGCATGATGCCCTCGCCTCTTCTGTATTCATTGACCAGGCAGTGGTTGGGAGCGCCGTGTGGAGTATCTTTGAATATGCCAAGCTTTCCGAAGTGCTCAATGATAGGTGCGGGAGAGGTGGTCAGGTAGGGCGGCAGCGGCGCGGCCAGCAAAGTGTTGTTGGTGGTTAGGGTGGAGGGGTGTGCCTGAAGGCGGCGGTGCGAGAGTACCGTCCAGCGGTTGGGAGGGAGCTGCTCGCACGTCAGTCGGCGCAAGTCGGGTGCAGTGCAAACGGTGTACTTTGCTGATAATCTGTTCTTCGTCGTAAGAGGTGATGTAGTTTGGAATGTAGAACATGGAATCAGGCACAGACGGGATGCGCGCAGCAGCCAGTGGCTCAGCGGCAGAGTCGGTAGCCATGTTGCTGGAGAGCAGAGCTGGGCAGTGGTGCAGCAGTGAGGGTGAAGTGGTCTGTCCTATGGGCGCAAGCAGGCATGATGCAAAGCGCGCGAGGTCGGAAATGAGCGTCACACAAGTTTGACGACGCGCTCCCCGCACCAACAAAAGTCAGCGCTCCGACTGCCCCGCCATCCAACCCTCCCCTCCACCCCACCTCCGCTCGTCATCGTCAATCAGCCTCGCAATGGCGCCCAAGGGTAAAGGCAAAGCTGCCGGCAAGGATTCCGGCGATAAGGGTTCCGGAAAGCTCAAGCCGGCCACCAGCATCAATGTCCGCCACATTCTCTGCGAAAAGCATTCCAAAAAAGAGGAGGCTCTGGCCAAGCTGCGCGACGGTGCTAAATTCGACGAAGTTGCCCGCGAGTTCTCGGAAGACAAGGCAAGGCAGGGTGAGTGGCAGCCATGTCTCTGGCTCAGGGTAGAGCTGACGATGGCAGGCGGTTCCCTCGGCTGGAAGACGCGAGGAAGCCTCTTGGCCGACTTTGAGAAGGTCGCTTACGAACTCGAGCCTAGCACCACAGGCAATCCCAAATATGGCGAGGTCAAGACCAGCGAGGGATACCACATCATCATGGTTGAGGGTCGGAAGTAGAGGCCAAGTATGATATGCAAGATACCCATGTAGCATCAAGCAACATATTGAACGCTGCAAACTGTTGTACACCTTGTGAGCTAGAGAGCAACGTCACACGGCACGCTCAAAATCAGGGGTCCGGACTGATGGACATGGGGCGTTAGTCGGGGATGATCGTTCGCGGTAGAGCAGATGATCTCGCAGAAAGCGGTTAAGACGACCATCTCCACAAAGACGATAAGCTCGCTGTAGCCAGCTGACTCGTTCGTTATCAAGCGGTCGATTTCCGTCATGGCTCGGCGGAAAAGGCCGGGGGGGTGCGCCACCTGGACTGGAGTCACACCAGGCAGGCAGGAACAGAGATGGAGGCACAACATGGGCGGCAGAAGTTAGGGGGCATGCAGGGACCTTTTCCGGCGGAGAGGCACTCGGGGCTCCACAGGCGCGGCGCTGGACACGGCTGAGGACAGCCAGTCAGACTTCCAGAAGCCTTCTAGCGCTGCAAAACTGAGAAGCTCCGCGCGCAGCGGCAACGGGGCGGTGCTGACGGCGCCGGCCCAACGGCGGCTGCTCTGCTCTGCGATTATGCCATTCGCCGGCCTGGGCGAGTGAAACGGTCTTGTTCGCGAGTGACCTGCGAAGATGATCGCGTGCCGGGGCCGCTGCGCTGATAGGCCCGCACGTGGCCCTGCCTGAACAGCGCGCCCGCAATCGATTGTGCGATAAGACCGGGGCCTCCACTTTCTCCAGAGCCTACAAGTCTACGCTGCGCCTCCGCCTCCGCCTGCGACGCGCCCTGGATTTTGTTTGCGTGGAGCCAGGAACCGTCGGCTTTTGGTCGCTGCCTCCTGCCACCAGTCGCGCTGCTGACTTGGGTTCAGCCGACACCCCGCCCCGCTAATCCACCCGCTCGAGCAACCCGACCATCGCGCCTTTTCTCCCCATGAGCCCGTAGTCTCCTCTTCTTCGCCCGCGCAGGCCCGCTGCCAGAATTCCCCCTCCTCTCACCCGAGACCTTCGCTTTCATTTCATCAGCGGCCGCGACCGCCACCTTCCCTCGAGCCCCGTCCTGAAGCTCAGCTCGCGCTATAATGGCTCAGGTCGACTCCATCGATGCCGTTGTTCGCACGGCCGGTGACGCCGCCGCTACCAGCCTTGCCCAGCCTTCGTCCGATATCATACCAATTGAGCGCCCCAAGCTCAAGGGCCGCCAGCGCCTGCTCTCTGGCCTGCAGCGCATAGGCTCCTCGCCTTCGCTGGCCAAGATGGGCAGGACCTCGTCGGCATACCGCGGCGGCAAGGCCTCCATGTCCTGCGTCTCGCTGTCAGCAGCTGGCTCGCCTTACAGCAATTCCTACGGCAGCTCGTGGTCTTCCGAGCTCTCCAACGGCTACTCTACTGCCCCTACTTCCGTTTCCAGCTCCCCCGCTCCTGAGACACAGTATCTGGACAAAACCCGCATCCGGCTTTTGGACGGCCAGAGCACCCCCACCTCGGTCCCCTTGCCCGCAGACCTCAAGCCAGCCTCCCGCCTGGGAACACCCCTCCCAGGCGTCGACGAAGACTATTTCTCGCGCCCCGTGCAGCAATCCAAGAAGCCACAACCCCGTCCCAACTTCAGCTTCTGGGGTGACATGCCCCAAGAACTTCGCACCGAAATCCTCAGCTACCTGAAGCCTAAGGAAATTGTACGCTCTTCATCTGTCTCCAAACAATGGCACAAGATGTGCTTCGATGGCCAGCTGTGGGCCCGCCTCGACGTCTCGGAATTCTACCGCGATATTCCGGCCGATGCTCTGGTCAACATCATCACTTCGGCTGGCCCTTTCGTGCGAGATCTGAACCTTCGCGGCTGCGTCCAGCTCCGCGATCGGTGGAACTCCAAGGGCCTTGCTGACGCTTGCCGGAATCTGGAGAACTTTTCGCTCGAGGGCTGCCGTATCGACCGGAGCTCGATCCACTGCTTCCTGCTGCAGAACAATCGCCTAGTCCACATCAATCTGTCTGGACTGGCTGGCGCGACCAATTCTGCCATGAAAATCCTCGCAGAGCATTGCCCAAAGGTTGAACACCTCAATATTTCCTGGTGCAACAACGTTGATACTCGCGGCATTCGCAGGGTTGTTGACGGTTGCCCAAATCTACGGGACCTCCGCGCTGGCGAAGTACGTGGATTCGACGACGTTGATTTTATGTTCGAGCTGTTCAAAAGGAATACGCTTGAGCGCTTGATTCTCACCAACTGCGATAGCATCAATGACGACTCTCTAAGCGCTCTCGTTGAGGGCGTCGACAGCGAAGTAGACGTTCTTTCCGGCCGGGCAATCGTTCCACCTCGGAAGCTGAAGCACTTGGACCTTACCAGGTGTCGTGGACTCACGGACAAGGGAATCAAGAAGCTTGCGTACAATCTCCCTGACCTGGAAGGCCTCCAGCTCTCCAAGTGCTCGACCCTCACAGACAGTGCGCTGCAAACCATTCTGCCGACCTTCCCTAAGCTCACCCATCTTGACCTCGAGGAACTCGACGAACTCACAAACCCCACCCTCCAGGCCCTCGCTTCTTCGCCATGCAATGTCCATTTGTCTCACCTGAGCATCAGTTACTGCGAACTTCTTGGCGATGCAGGGATGCTACCAGTACTCAAGTCTTGCACCAAGCTCCAGACCCTGGACATGGACAATACGCGCGTGTCGGATCTCGTCCTTACCGAGGCTGCCGCCATGATCCGGGCCCGGAACAGGGCAGCGCGGCCACTGACTGGTTCGGAGCGTCCGACCGTTGGTCTGCGGCTTGTCGCATATGACTGCGCTAACGTGACGTGGACCGGCGTGCGCGAAGTGCTGAGCCGCAACGCCGAGATCACGACGCCCCCACGTGGCACCACATCTTCCGGGCCCACTTTCCCGCGCGAGATCATCCAAATCAAGTGCTTCTACAATTGGCAACCAACCGTGGAAGAGCATACCAAACGCGTTCTACGAGGTGACTTCCAGGCCGCGGCAAGGCTCGAACGGAAGTGGGCAGACTGGATGATGATGAATGAGGAGGTTGGTGCTGGCGGCGCCGGTGGAAGACGGCGTAGAAGGAGAGCGCGTGAGGCGCAGGCGCTGCACGAGGACGAGGAAGGAGGCGGCGCAGGCCTCGGAATTGGTAGGCGGAGAAGGGCCCGAAGTGGTCCAGGTGGTTGCACGGTGATGTAAATGTGTCAAGAGGCGAAAGCACTGGCGCATATGTGTTGATGAACAAATTGGCCAGACACTCTGGTACGCAACGTTAAGATCGGCTTTATCGATTGATTGTTTTTGCTTGGGTTTGGGAACTGGTAACACGGAATCCGGTGTTTTGGAAGCGTACGGGATGATGGCGTGCTGGGAAGGCGTCACTCACTGGGAAGTCTGTTTGGACTTGCTCTTGGTTTGCTGTCTTTGGCTCCTTTCTCGTTTGTTTTCCCTCACTTACTCCTTCGATTCATCATCTTCTCGCGTCTTCGATAGCGCTCATAGCGACGGGGTTTTTCGTTTCTTTGCATGCCAATAGCTGAGCTGGGCCCGCATTTTCATGGATTACGGACACTTCATCTTTGTTTGTTTGCCCCCTACTGGGAAGTACTCGCTCCCTCCTCGCCGACTGGCAGACGGGCCTTTCCTCAAAGCATTACCTACTCGGGCTGCTCTTTGCCCCTTTATCACATAGAATGAATAGCGAAGCGCTGAACATATTTGTTCTGCCTCTTTTCCATGTCACAGCTGGCAGGTTTACTACTTCTACTTTTAGACACCACTATGTTTGGGAGCTCCCATATGTGTTCTTTCCTCTGGTGGAATATAATTAAATTGAGGTATACATGCACCGTTTCCCTTTTCCACTTTTCGTGATGTCGGCACCAGCCAAAAACAGCAAAGCTGATATAAAAGGCAGAATCAACAAGATAGGTAATGCTCTTTTTTCTTTGGATTATAGACTGCATTGTTCTCCAAACACTCATACTTTCAAGGGTATCTTCCCGCCGTCATGTGCACACGTGCCAGTCAGCCAAATATACAAAGGAGAAGTAACGATAGACTGTGGTTTCAACCCCTTCCCACATACGCCGTATACTCCGACCCCTCCACCTCTCTATAGTTGAACCTGTTCTCACTTGTTCCTGTCACCTCTACCGCCCCATTAATGTGCATATGACCATGCACAATACTGCTATCATCATAAGTAGCATGCGGCGGGCTTGGCGATCTGGCGCCTTGACGCATAGCAACCTCTCCAGCTCCATCGGTAGTAGTTAGTCCTCCTATACCCTTACCACAACCACAGTTGACTCTCTCCTCCGACCTAACTGTTGCTTCCTTTGTAACGCTTATCCCGCCTAACGCATCACTAGCGCTCCTTCCCCTCCCCGCCGCGCCGCCCTTCATGCTGTTCAGCTTCCGGCTAATTGCCTGCTCACCCTCGGCTTCTTCTCCTCTTTTCACCACAATGGTCCCGACAACAGCATCCGTCACCGACGACGAAGCCAACGATCCATTACGACCGCCCTCTCCACCACCATCGATGATTTCTCTGCTGTCCACGACGACGATCCTCTGCTTACTATCCCAGCTCTCGCCCCCTGCCTCGACATCATCGTCGTCGTCGTCGTGGAAGGTCGTCGGCAGCGCATTCACGCTCCGCAGCTTGCCCCTGCGAGCCGGCTTCGACAGGCTGCTCTTCAGCGGGAGCGAATTCGCGCCATTCGACGACGAGGGGCCGCCGTCGTAGGGCCGGGAGAAGCGGCTGGACGACGAGTAGTAGACCTTCTGCACGCCGCGCCGGAAGAGCGGGTAGATCATGGGCGCGTTGCCGATGATGACGGCGACGAAGGTCTCGCGGCATGCCCAGCTGCCCGCGGCTTGGGCGCCGTTGACGGGGTCCTGTGGGGGAGTTTGTTAGAGAGAGGGAGAGAGACGAGTGCAAAGGCAAAAACGAACCTTGATTACCAACGCGCACCGTAGGATGCCGGCCATCATGACGAAGATGCCGCCACCGAAAATCAAGATCAGCGACAACTTCCGCTTGATCTCCAGGTTCGCTCTCCACAGCATGGGCAGCGGAATGGACATAAGGTACGCGTCCGTCAGGACGTTGAGGACGACGGTGACGTAGAGGTCGATCTTCGAGATGGCGGGCTGGCAATGATCTGGGAAGTAAAAAAGAAGCACCGTTAAAATGATGCAATCGTGGGAAGTGCTAAGGGAAACCTACTGCCGGGATCGGGGTGGATCTGCCAGTTGGCGCTGAATGGCTGGCAGCCCAACAAGATGGAAAGTTCTGTGGCAAGGTATGTCACGACAATGAGGACGTAGCCAATCTTCACGCGTACTTCCAGGTGGTAGATGCCCAAGGTCAAGCGCGAGTAGAAATGGCACATGCACAGCTTCAGCGTCCACAAAAGCAGCGTGTACAAGCTCCATCCGACCAGCTGCGTCTTAGAGCCGCCGACGCGCAGGTGGTATTCGTGCGAGTGTGGGTCCAGCGTTCGCCGCTGCTCGTCCGTCATACCGTTGTTCGCTAAGCCCAACCACCAGGCACCTACGATGTACGCCGTTGCGGTTTCGAGGGAATAGATGACCTGCGATGGAAGCCCGAGCAATCAGCCAGAAGCTCCATGAAAGCGTAAATGGGAAAGAAGGGGGAGCTTCTGTTTCCATGTGATATCAGCAGGAGAAACTTACAGCGGCACCGCACATGAGGTAATCATCGAACTGAAGGTCCCTCACGCCCACCGACGTCGTACGAGCGATGACCCTCAGCGCAATGGCCACGATGCCTAGACCAAGCAGAGAGAAAGCCTCAGTGGTGAAAGAGCTTGCCATCTTCGCCTCTTATTTTTCCTTGTCGTACACTGCTGTGAAGGGAGAGGCAAAGCGGCGTCAGTGCAGCGTGAAAATGTGCATCTGCCATGAGATTTCACCAAAAGAAGGGCAAAGAATGAAGGCTTCTGCGAGAAACAAGGGACAGAAGGACCTGTCGGAATAGCTACAGCCGGAGGACGTGTTGAAGTGCAAGGTTGTCGTCGCCCACGCGGCGCTGTCTGCGCCCCCCGGACAGGGCACCACTTTTTTTTCGGGGCATTCTCACCATTCTCATTGCTGAGCTCGATTAGGTTACAGAAAGCCGTGCAGGGCGGGGCTCCTGAATTGCAGGGTTCTGGCGCATTGTGAGGCCTTTACCGAGAGGCAAGGATTTGCGGCTCTGCATGGAGGCTTCGGATTATTGTGGACCTGACTCTAGAACAATTGATTGGCAAAAGGGCGACAGGTAACTGCGGCAGCTAAGGGCGGCCACTGCAGGGAAGCGAGGTGGAGAAAGGGGAGCTATAGTCCAAGGCTGATTGATGCTCCACTGCTATTTAGAAATCGAAGACGAGCAGAGGAGTCGAACATGGACGGGAGATCACCGGGAGGCGCCCACGTCGGCGGTATCTATGCAGAATTGCAGCTTGGAGCGGCGAATTCCTGGGAGCATGTCCTCATTCATGGCCCGTGAGAGCGGGATCGTAGAAAGCGGGGCGAAGATCCGATTACCTAGACGCCGTGTGGCGGACTCACAGGCCCTCGGCTGCACACAGAAGCAGACTCCTTCGCGCGGTAGGGTCTCGACCGTGTTTCGGCCGACAAGAAAAAAAGAGTCGATGGGTGGATAAAATGAAGACGGACAAAGAACCCTGGCGCTGGGTCGGGGAAGCGTACCGCTGGGCCGCGGGACCCTGGATTGCTGTGCCCTACGCAACGGCCAATCCTACCTTGTTTAGGAAATTGGCCCCCGCCCTGACGGCTGCAGCCGCGACCACAAACATTGGTGGTGCGCCTGTGCCGCAATGCCAGTGACTTCGCACCTTTTTTCTTCGCCCCAGGAGAGAGATAAATCCCCGTCCCTGGGAGCTGCTCGAGCCTGGCCCACAAAGACACTGTGAAATCCATGGCAGAGTACGACGTCATCGTCGTTGGAGCTGGTAAGTCCCACAAGCGCCCCCACTCGACCTTGCAACACTCATTGCTGAC
Organism: Lasiodiplodia gonubiensis; assembly: GCA_009829795.1. Taxonomy (NCBI): domain Eukaryota; kingdom Fungi; phylum Ascomycota; class Dothideomycetes; order Botryosphaeriales; family Botryosphaeriaceae; genus Lasiodiplodia; species Lasiodiplodia gonubiensis. Next base: position 49,326 of record RHKH01000079.1, read on the forward strand.
ACCCTCATCCAGGCTGGTACGGTCTCGCCGCCGCCAAGACCTACATCGAGCTGCATCCCAATGAAAATGTACTCGTTCTGGACGGCGGGTCGAGCATCGGGGGCGTCTGGTGCCGTGACCGGCTGTACCCGGGGCTGAAGTCCAACAACATGCTCGGTACATTCGAGTACAGCGACTTCCCCATGGATACGCCCACGTTCGGCGTCAACCCGGGCGAGCACATTCCCGGCCTCGTCTTGCATCGGTACCTGGTCGCCTACGCCGAGCACTTTGGCGTTTACAAGCGTATCCGCTTAAACACGCGCGTCGAGTCTGCCCAAGAGAGCAGCGAGGCCGGTGGCTGGCTTCTGAACGTGGCCAACGTCGCTACGGCCGAGAAGGCGACGTTGAAGACGAAGAAGCTGATTGTTGCTACCGGCCTGACTTCTGAGCCTTACCTCCCGACCTTCGTGGGCCAGGAAGACTTTGGAGCCACCATCTTCCACACCAGAGACTTTGCAGCCCGGGCCGAGACGCTGAAGACTGCTCGCAACGTGACCGTTTTGGGCGCCGCCAAGTCTGCCTGGGATGCAGCGTATGCCTACGCCGCTGCTGGTGTTCCCGTCGACATGGTAGTCCGCAAGAGTGGACGTGGTCCCGTCTGGATGTCGCCTGCCTACGTGACGCCGCTGAAGAAGTGGCTCGAGAAGCTCGTCCACACCCGTTTCCTGACCTGGTTTAGCCCCTGCATTTGGGGCGACGAAGACGGCTACGGCTACGTAAGAGGTTTCCTACATGGCACGTGGATCGGCCGGAAGATCGTGAACACCTTCTGGAACATCCTCGGAAACGATGTCATCGCCCTTGTCGGCTTCGATAAACACGCAGAGGTCAAGAAGTTGAAGCCGTGGCACAATGCTCTCTGGATTGGCAGTGGCCTCAGCATCCTGAACTACCCGACCGATTTCTTCGACTTCGTTCGCAACGGCACAATCCGCGTACATATCGCAGATGTGACGCGCTTGTCCGAGAAGACTGTCCATCTGTCGAATGGCGAGGACATCAACGCTGACGTTCTCTTATGTGCAACTGGCTGGAAACCATGCCCGATCAACTTCCAGCCTTCCGGATCCTTTGCTGAGCTTGGTCTGCCATACTACTCCACGGGTCCAGACAGTTTGGCCGAGGAAGCGGATGCCGCCATCCTTGAAAAGTTCCCTCGCCTGAAGGACCAGCCGAATGTCAGCAAGTCTGAACGCGGTGAGGGCGAGGCGCCGAACCAGCCATTCCGTCTGTATCGCTTCATCGCCCCACTTTCGACCCTCCAGAAAAGGAACATTGCCTTTGCTGGCATGGTCATGACCATCTCCACTTCAATCCCTGCGGCGATTCAGGGGTTGTGGATCTCGGCCTACTTTGACGGGAAGCTGGATCGCCAACCTTCCGAGAACGCAAGGTGGGAAACCATGCTGCACTCCCAATTTGGCAAGTGGAGGTACCCGTGCGGTTATGGCTCAAGGCTGCCCGATTTCGTCTTTGATACCGTGCCGTACATGGACATGCTTTTGCGTGACGTTGGTCTTGAGAGCCACAGGAAGAAGAGCAAGTTCGCCGACATAACCGAGCCTTATGGCCCAGAGGACTACAAAGACTTGGCAAGTGAGTGGGTGCAGAAGCACGGCGGAGAAGGGTCATGGGCGTAGAAAGAGCAGTTGAAAATACAACATGTTTAAGTCTGGGGTTAAAAAGGAACAGCCGGAGAGCTACAGTAACAACAAGAAACAAAACTTCGCGTTAGGGTATCCTTAGGGAAAAAGAAAAGTACGTTCGGGTCTCCAGCGCTCGCCATCCTTCACATGGAAAAATCGTTTCTTGAACGCATGACGGTGGCGCGTCAACGACACGGCGTCCCGCATGTAGATAAGGGGATGCAGTCACACGTCGTGCAGAGCTTATCCACCTCTTCCCTGTGATCACTCAGCACCTTCAATGACATGGTTTTGATCTTCCATTCTCCATCGGTCCGGACGAACTCAAGTTCATAAGGTCCACAGTATTCACAATTGGCGGTAGCGTCTTTGTCTTCTTTGATGGTATCGACCTCCATGGACATGGCGCTCAGCATCGACTCCTTCGGGGGATCGTCTGGCGCTCGAAACCACAAATTGGCGGTACCCGTCGCGCGTTCATGGGGTCGGTGAGGATCAAGTTCCAAATGGACATCGGAGAAGAAGGTGCTGGTGTACCAGAATTCAGTCATGCCGACGGCGCCGCAGTAAATTTCCTTGCGGCCGCACAGCTTGCCGAAAAACTCGAAGCTCAGGACGGCATCCTCGGCGAAAATCTCGCTCCAGGTGCGCCACTCATGGGCGCTGGCGTAGGTGCAGTAGCCGCGCAGCAGAGCGGCCAGGCAGGCTTTGGTCGTGCGCTCAGCGGCAGCGGTTTCGGAGAGGTCGTCGTAATTGTCAGCTTCAGCTGACGGAGACGGCGGGGTCCGGCTGGGGCTAGGCGGGTGATAGACGGTGGGCTGGTGCGGGCGTTTCCTGTTCCGTCGCTCAGGTTGGTGGTGTTTTAGGGGCGTTGGTGAGACGGAGCGGGATGGGGCGGCGGCGGGTGACGGCATGGTGTTCGCCCGAAAGGGAATGGTTTACGATTCGACGGCTCGATGGCGATTGGATGCGCCAACGACGTGTCAACGACAGTGAACGGCAGTCGTATACTAGGTGAGATGGAGGCAGAACAGGTTTCGCTCGGGCGCACGCTCATAAATGCTCCCCAGACGGGCCAAGGTCATGCGCATCAGATCCTTCGCCTTTCTGCCTGAAGCACAGCAACGGCGGGGGAGAGGCAGCGAAGCGCAGAGACGCGGGGAAGATTGTGGTGCGGAGTGGAGAGAGGACATGCAATTTGTCGAGCATCGGGTGAGAGATCTCGGATGCCCGTCGTTCCCGAATTCCGCGTCCTACCCTGGTTAGCGGCCCGACTGACCTACCTTCTACACTCCGCCCTCGATCTCCAATCCTACGCACGCCTCCGTCTGCATTATGTCTCCGCTAGCACAGGCAGCAGTAACGGCTCTCCCGAAATCGCTGCGGCGATGGAGCATTTAAAGCTCCAGTCTGCTACCATTACCAGCACCAAGACAACATGTCAGCTCCTCCTGCTACCCCAGAATCGCTTGCCAGGCGCACTGCCTCGATCCAAGACGCCATTGCCCGCGTTAGCTCCGCTGCCGAGTCGTATGCCGAGATCTCTCGCAAGAGTCTTGGCGGCAAATCCTCCGTTGCCGAGACTACTGCAGCCCAGCATGCTCTTGCCCTGGAGGCCAAGAAGCTGCTGATCGAAGCCCAAGGGCCACTCGGCAGTCTTTTTGATCTGATACAAGGTGTATGTAGTCAGGTGACTAGCTGGAAACATGCTAATGATATCTCAGACCTGCCAAACCGCTGCCATTAGCGCACTCCTGGAGATTGGCGTCTTCGACACACTTCCTGCAGACGGTACGCCCATGACCGCAGATGAACTGGCGCAGAAATTAGAAGTGCCCGTGGAAAAGGCACTTCTGGGTGAGTTGACCTGCCAAAAACCTCAGCATTCCAGCAGCCAATGGTGACTATTTGCGCAAAGTCCGCCTCCTACGCAACGTGACCACTACGGGGCCCTTGGTCGAAGTCGACGAGGAGACGTACGCCCAGACGCCTTTCTCTACCCTCCTCACTTCCCCCGATTTAGCCGCCACCTATAAGCATATCATGGACGAGGGTTGGCCGTCCATCGCCCTCATGACACCGTACTTCCGCGCCAACGGCTGGAAACAACCCATCGACACGACCAATAACCCGTATACTTTCGCTCATCGCACCGGAGGCAAGGAGATGTGGACGCATATCGCCCAATTTCCAGACCGCCAGGCCAACTCGAACCGCGCCATGAAAGCACAGTCGTTCGATGGTGTCTGGTCCATTGGCCTGTATCCGTTCGCCGAGAGACTAGCCGAACTATCGTCGCCCTCCGACGACGATGACACCCCGCTCGTCGTGGACGTCGGCGGCGGTGTGGGCCACACGTCGAAGACAATCAGGGAGCTTTGCGCTGGTGTCAAGGGTCGCATCGTGCTGCAGGACCGCGCCGAGGTGGTCGAGGACGCGCCGGAGATCGAGGGCGTGGTGAGCATGCCGCACGACTTCTTCGCGCCGCAGCCAGTCAAAGGTATGGTTTGTCGTTAGCCGCCACACAACACCCTCATACTCCCCCTTGAGCGGTAGATTGTGACGAACTGACACACCTTGGCCACAACAGGCGCGCGCATATACTACCTCCGCCGCATCTTGCACGACTGGGCCGATCCGTCCTGCGTCGCCATCTTGCGACACCTGGCTGCCGCAATCACAGATCCAAAGTCGTCACGCATCGTCATCGCGGAGCAGATTCTGCCGACCAAGGGCGTCCCCGCCGAGAGCGCTATGATCGACATGCTCATGATGACCTTCACCGGCTGCGAGCGCACCGAAAAGCAGTGGGAGGAATTGCTGGCACAGGCAGGCTTGCGGGTCGAGCGGTTCCACAAGAACCCTGGCACGCTGTTCGGGGCGATTGAAGCGAGATTGGTCGTGTAGAAAAGCTTTGCGTGTACCTGATCTGATCTTGTCTACGTGATAGGACATTGGAGGATAGCTTTGTCTAGGGGCGGCCAACGTAAAGGACGAGGAAGTGGTGTATGGATCTCAGCTCCGAATACTAATATGGATTCCGCTCTCTCATTGCCTGGTCACTCTCGTGTGCACCTTGTCTCCGGCTCTGGATCACTGCTCAAACTTCACGCAAAGCAAAAGCCAATTTTCATCACGAATGAGGGCAATGCATCTATTGTACTACCTATGAGCTTGTCTCGGTTTCCCGATCCCTGCAGGAACGGTACTCACGCCGGACGCCACGTGAAGGCGCAAGCTCATCGCCCGGCTTCCCCCACCTACGCCTCTGTAGATAAGAAAAGGTATGTGTTCCAGGAATAGATGGTTTCGAATACATGGCTTGAGATCGATAATAAATAGAAGTAGATAAGATAGATGGCAATGGGCTTGTCTTGGTTTCGCCGGTCCCAAAGGGCACCGACTACTCACACCGGACACCACGTGAAGGTGCAAGCCCGCGTCCGGCTTCCTCCACATACATCCGTAAAATAGACCGTATAAATAGCGAGATAGATGGTAAAGTAAATAGTAAGATAGATGACGAGATAGATAGTAAAGGTAAATGGCAAGGTAAATGGCAAGGTAAATGGCAAGGTAGATAGCAAGATAGATGGCGAGATAGATGTCGAGATAGATAGTAAAGGTAAATGGTAAGATAAATGGTAAGGTAGATGGCAAGGTAGATAGTAAGATAGATAGCAAGATAGATGGCGAGATAGATAGATAGATGGCGAGGTAGATGGTAAGATAGATGGCGAAAGTAGATAGAAGAGATAGATAGTAAGGTAAATAGTAAGGTAAATGGCAAGGTAAATAGTAAGGTAAATAGCGAAAGTAGATAGTAAAGAAAATGGCGAAAGTAGATAGTAAGATAGATGGTAAGATAGATAAAAGAGGTAGATGGCGAAAGTAGATAGTAAGATAGATGGTAAGATAGATGAAAGAGGTAGATGACGAAAGTAGATGGCGAAAGTAGATGGCGAAAGTAGATGGCGAAAGTAGATGGCGAAAGTAGATGGCGAAAGTAGATGGCGAAGGTAGATGGCGAAGGTAGATGGCGAAGGTAGATGAAAGAGGTAGATAGAAGAGGTAGATGGCGGAAATAGCGGGGTAAATGGTGGTAAATAGTGGAAATGGTAGAGGTAGATAAAGGGAGATGGAGATAGATGACCGGGATAGATAGTAGAGATAGCTAGAGATAGATAATAAGATGGTGATGAAGATGGTGATGAAGATGGTGATGAAGATGGTGATGAAGATGGTGATGAAGATAGTAATAAAGATGCGAATGAAGATGCGAATGAAGATGCGAATGAAGATGCGAAGGAAGATGCGAAGGAATATGCGAAGGAAGATGCGAAGGGAGATGCGAAGGGAGATGGAGTGTAGATGGAGTGTAGATGCGAGAGAGTAGATGGCAAAAGGCTGTGGAGGGAGGTGGAGAGAAAGAAAGGAAGAGGAAGAAAGTGAGAGGACGACGGCCTTTTATACGTAGGAACTTGTGACTCACCAGCACGGCCACGGATTTCCTGGCGAAGAAATCTTTTGAACCGTAACCGCTGTTAAGTTGCACCCTGATGCTGTTCCGCTGTTGAAGTGTTGCACGGACTGGTTATGTGGCCGGTGTCGAGGGACGTGCGCAGCTACCAAAGATCAAGACATGGTAAGGGCCACGGAAAAGACTCATAGCAGTGGCTAAACACGGTTATTGCCCCTAGGACTCCGTACGCGGCCCACTGTACCTGGATCAAGGTGCCGATGATCGTAGTTTTGCGCGTGATGATCTGGTGCGAAGTACGACCCGCTATCATAAAACCATGGGCAGAGACCGAAAATGGCCTGAGTCGTCGATAGTGTAGAGATCACTCTAGGTCGATTGGCGACTGCAACAGAAGCAGAGAGCGGTCCAATGATGCAATGCAAAAAGTATTCGAGATGAAACAGAAGACCTATAGTGTACATAGTAGTAATGGCTCTTAGGCAGGGTCAACATAGGGAAACCGAAAGACCTCAAAACCAGTTGCGCGTTCCTTGCCCAAGCACTAGTCCTTTGAGGAACCATTGGCTAGTCCATCAAGGGAGCCATTCGCATCCGAGGCTGAGAGTGGGGAGGAAACCGCAGAGGAGATAGACATAATTGACGCAAAATCCTCAGGCGGTGTCCTCCCCATGCCGCACTCAGTTGCGATGGAGAAGCCTTTGACTAGCTGCGAAGCTGCCGCGATTCTGCGGCGCGTTCCCTCCTGGTCGCCAGCATGAACCACTCCCAAGTACAACTCGGTCGAACCCAATTCAAGATTCTTGAGAGGCGCGAAGTAGGCGGCGTCGTCTCTTTCCTTGGGAACAGGCATATGGAAATAAGTTATGGGCCTTTGCGTGTTTTTCTTGAGAGTGTTTGCCACGTCAACGAGAAGCGCCATGTCTTTTGGTTCGAAGAAGTGGCGATGACCCAGGTCTCCATAGCAGAGGTGAACTCCCATCTCGACCTGTGGGCTGACGGCATTTGTAAGACGTGCAAGCTGTTGATCGAGATGCTCCCGGACTGGCGAGAACCACGGCTTGAAGTGGGGCCAAACGGCGCCTTCCAGCATGGCAAACTCCGAAGCAGCGTCCCACTGAATGGTGAGGTCCTCGGGCGGGATGGCTTGCTCGATCTTCCGCAGATCGCGCAGAAGAGCCGCCTCGTAGAGTGGCTCAACAGCAGCCTGGTAGGGCTCCGCGACGAGGACCAGGACGTTAGGCAAGGTGGGGAGAGAGACCTGGAATTTGACGCCTTTCGGAATCACTCCTTCCTGGCGAAGCTTGGTGAAAGTTTGGTAAGACTCAATGGCAACAACGTCGTAACCAGTGTGGAGCTCCGGGAGACCCTTGACGGCTCGCTGGATTTCGTCGTCGGAAGGAACAGGATCTACTGGAACAGAGCTCATTGTCGCATCGTACTGGCGGAGGACCTGAGGCACAGCCTGGAAGACGGCAAGCTGCCAAAAGGTGAAATTCTGGCGATGCTGCGTCTCACCGTCGGGGATGCGCCGCAGTCTGCCGGGGAGCAGCTCGACGCTTTGGCGGAACACATCCTCGGCAGAAGGGAGGCAGACGCTGCCCACAAGGTGAACGCCACGGACTTGGGTGGCAGTCATGGTATCGAGGGTTTGTGAGGCTGGTGTCTGACAGCGTGGAGGGGAGAGTAGGAATGCCAGATTGACTTTCGTACTTACGCATCGCCTTAGATACGATTTCTGGACCCACACCAAGCAGCTGCTTCCCGGGCGGGGAACACGGCCCAGGCGCAGGGCACGGATATTCCCCGACGCGCTCGCTTCGTATTGTTGAAGATCACCGGGGTGACACGGCAGCGAAGAAAAAGCAAAACCCAACGGCGATACAGCCTCGTGACGAAGCTCTTTCGTCGTGTTGCAACATGGAATGCAGCATCGTGGAGGGCATGGTGGCTGCGCAGCATTTCGTCCGTAGAGATGTCATGCACACTGAGAAGCTGGGGTGACAGTAGAGTCGGCGCTAGTGGGATGACAACGGGCGGCGGGCTGGAGGGAAAAGGCCGCTAGAAAAAGGCGCCTCCCGCACCCGACCGTTGCAGTCATTGAGGCCTGAGGATTCGGCGGGGCATGGTCTGCGGTTTCCCCGCCTGGACCTTCCACGCGGGGCTGGTGATGACAAACGCCAACCCTCGAATCCATCGCGCCTTTTCGACGACATTATCTATTTCAACGTGCTCCAATCCCGTCGCTGTAGCATTCTCCCCTCCACAAACCCATCGCCATGTCGTCTGCCGGCGCAACCCTCCCCGATCCTCCGCGCGACCTCGAGTCGCTTGCCGCCATTGAGGAATCGCTCGTATTCCCTTCCTTCACAGCCAATACCGCCTGGGAGCTGGGCAACGCCCTTCGCTTCCGCCTGCTGGATTTCCCGACTCCTGCCGTTATCAACATCACTCTTGCCAATAGCGACCAGCTGCTCTTCCACACCGTCACCCGCTCCGGCACCCTGCCCGACAACGACACCTGGGTCGCCCGCAAGAGAGCCACCGTCCTGCGCTGGGGCTTTTCTTCGTGGTACATGCACAACAAACTCGACGGTGACGAGGCAAAGTTTGCCGCCAAATACATGCTGGGCGAGCGCGCAGGCCAATACGCCATCCACGGAGGCGGCTTTCCAGTGCGCGTCAAGGGTGTCGAAGGCGTCATCGGCGTCATTGTCGTAAGCGGATTGAAGCAGGAATGGGACCACCAGGTCATTGTCGAGACGGTCGAGAAGTACCTGAAGAGCCAGTGAAGAGCCAGGAAGCAGAGATAAGCTCGAAATTAGAGAGGCCAAATCCAGCCGAGGCGCGATGTGATAGGTAGGTCCGCTGACTCTCCCCGGCGTTGCCATGGCTTGCTGATGCTGGGCCTCACGCTGCGTAGAATGTAAAATAATTCGAATCGAGTGCAATCTGCCAGGATGTCATCCTTCTCGAAAGTTTCCCGCTGCAAGCAATTGTGCGACGCCGGGAGTGATCGCTTCCATCCGCCTGTCACTGGTGGACAACCCGAGGTGCAGGAGACGCGTAGCCAACAATCGTTTCGGATATCTCCTATCAGCAGCTCCGGTTCCGATTCACGCTTCAATGCGGGGGTGGACCCCATCACGTGCCTCAAACATCGTCTGGACAGAACATCCGCAGCTGAATGAGACTCTGCGTTGCACAGCTACGCATGTGGAAGGTGATTCTGCAGTACTTGGCTTTTCGCCTCTAAGCTCCTGAAGCTTCCTCTTGCGTGGCGCTGCCGAGATGGCAAGACGCGCCACCCAGCATCCTTTATCTCTTGTATCAGCTTAACTCGTGTCTGCCCACTCTTCTTATCTCTTGTTGCCAAGTGACGGCAGATCCATCCAAGCATCAGCTCGTCGCATTTCCCCGTGCCTGTTTGGGCCATCGGTCCAATCAATCCCGGGGCACTCGACCATAGCCCTGGTCTCTCTGCCGTTACTACTACGCAGGGTCGGCACCGTTACTGCCTGATGCTACACGCCTCTATCAGCAAACCCTGTCGGACGCCGCAATCCAACGCCCCGGAAGCCCGGCTGCCCCTCCGGCGGTCTTGCTCCCGCGATGCTGGTTCCTTAATGATATCGATCGCTAATGCCTGTGTCGCGCGCTGTATGCACATATAAAACCACTCCCCTTGCTCAAGTCCTGGCCGAGTCAGCTCCGTCTCGTCCTACCCTTCGCACCCTCCACCTCGCGTGAACTTCATCCGTCTACAATGGAGACCTCCAAGGAGAAGGCCCCTCCTCCTGATGACAAGCGCGGCAGCATCATCGAAGCCGATGTCCATTCGCTCAGTCATGACCATGGCGCTGAATCGGAGCTTCGCCGTATGCTTGGTACCCGCCACTTGACCATGATTGCGCTTGGCTCCTCGATTGGCATGGGCTTGTGGCTCGGCAGCGGCACGTCTCTCTCCAACGGTGGCCCTGCTGGTATCTTCATCGGTTACATTCTCGCTGGATCCATGATTTGGTCCGTCTCGCATTCGATCGGAGAGATGGCCATCATGTACCCCCTGCCGTCTGCCTACGTGCAGTGGACCTCCAAATTCATCTGCCCGTCTGCTGCCTTTGCGCTCGGCTGGTCGTACTGGTTCTCATACGTTATCACTATCGCCAACGAACTTTCGGTAAGTAAAGGGAAATCCCGGCCAATAGTCGCACACGGGCCACTGATCCTATACAGGCCGCAAACACTGTCCTGAGTTTTTGGACCGAAAAGGTTCCTATCGCCGGGTGGATCACTATTTTCTGGATCGTCCTCATAGCGGTCAACGTCGGCGCAGTCACACTTTTTGGAGAGGTTGAGGTCGTTGCATCGACCATCAAGTTCGGATGGATCTTTGTTGTCATCATCTCCTTCATCGGTAAGTGTCCACGTTGAAGACGCTGGGATGGAAGGGAGATGAATAACTCAGTCTAGTGATCTCTGCCGGTGGTGCTCCCAACCACGACGCAGTTGGGTTTCGGTATTGGAACGAAAATGCTTTTACGAATGGCTTCAAGGGTTGGTTGTCCGTCATGCCGACTTGTATTTTTGCAATGTCTGGTGGCGAGAATTCAGGCCTTGTCGCGTCCGAGATGAAGAATCCGAAGAAGGCCGTCCCGCATGCTGTCAGCTCTATCTGGGTCCGCCTTGCGCTCTTCTACCTTATGGGCTCCTTGATGATTACCATCACCGTCTCTCCCAACAACCCTGATCTATTCGGTGGATCCGGCACTAATGCCTCCCCCTTTGTCATTGCTTATCGTGACGCTGGCCTACAGCCTATGGCCCACATCATGAACGCCGTCATTTTCCTCTCCGTCATTTCGACTGGATCAATTTCCGGATACGGCGGCTCCCGTACTACGATGGGTCTCGGCCAACTGGGCATGGCGCCTAAGGTTTGTTGCCCCAATCCCATGTGATGGATGCAGGCTAATACTCGCCGCAGATTTTCACCCGCGCTGACAAGACAGGTCGCCCCTGGGCCGGCCTTGTCTGCACCCTCGGCCTCGGCGGCGCTCTCGCGTACATCAACGTCAGCGAAACTGGCGCTGAGGTCTTTACTTGGTTCTCCAATCTGACCTCGCTGTTCACGCTTTTTGGCTGGGGCAGCATCTGCCTCTCCCACATCCGCTTCCGTCGTGCTTGGGCCATCCAAGGCCGCTCGAGTGCCGACCTGCCTTGGAGATCATGGACGTACCCTTATGCCGCGTGGTGGGGTCTGTCCTGGTGCATCATCCTTATTATCGTCGAGTTTTACCTCGCCGTCTCTCCACTGGGCGGCTCGCCCAGCGCCGAGAACTTCTTTGCCAACTACGTCTCCGTTCTGGTCATCATTGTCCTCTACCTTGGCGCCCGTATCTACAATCGTGGACCTTGGTGGCAAGATCTGTCTAAGGTTGATCTCGATGCAGGGAGGCGCTTCTACATTGATAACATAGACGAGGAAGTAGCAGCCGCGAAGAGCAAGAACCCGCTCGTCAAAGCGGGCAAGGGTGTCGTTGGTTTCTTTGGTGGTGAGATCTGAGCGGCAGCGTGCAGAAATTATAACGAGCAGAGAGATACCATTGCACCGGCGCATTTCATGGGGAGATTGCTTGGCGTAGAGGGACTAATGCTTATCATTGATGTTTGATTGGTGGTATCTCTTGGAGGCATCACTATCGTGAGAATGATCCCTGAGTCTAATTGAAATTGAACAGCTTCTTTGGGCCCTCATGGATGGCTTTGGGGGAGCTGTTCTATTGTATGCACATAGATCACCAGGGAGTGACTACTGCTCAAATACCGTGAAGCGCATCTGGTGACCTTTACTGGTATTACAAGGTCAACGGAAGGACGAGGTGATCGGTACTTGCGCGGCCTCTCGAGCGGCATTGACTGTATGGAACAATCAATGGAGGATTCTCTAGCTTTTCCTGAGTTTATTGACAACAAAGACATGAAGTGTACCAAGCAAGTTCGCGCTGCAGTAGTGAGCAAAGTGATAAATCAGTTGTTTCTTTCCATGATGAACTGCTTGAAATCATTCACTGCCTCAAACTGTGATGCATCTTGATTCAGATCGGCGTCAAAAGTCGCTCAACGCATTTGAGAGACCATCTCTGAATATTGCCCAGTTGAGTAAGCATCACGTGGGCGTTATCTGGTTGGGTCTCGGCGGAGTTATCGGAAGTCGCTAGGTACGGCAAAACCGCGGTAGAACTGGAGCTTTCGATCGTCATAGAATCGCATCCGTAATCAACGCCGGAGGCAAGCAGAAGACCTTCTGCCTCCATCGCTGCCCCGCCGCCGCCCCTGCATCTCCATCTGCGAGGCGCGCGCGTCGTCTCATTCTGCAGCCTTCTCATTCTTTTGTTTCGCATTCGCGCCCTTACCACGCTCCGCACACCAACCGCCTAATTTCCATTGCCGTGCATCCCGCCTGCCCGCCACGACATGCTCTACGGTCAGAACCTACCATGGCGGGCAGCTCTGCGCCAGGCCTCGCGCCAGCCTAGCAACCTCACCCGTATCTCATCATTTAGCCTCTCTGCGGCTTCGCGTTCCTACCATGCTACCGGAATTCGCGGTACGCCACTGTGTTCGAGACACCGTCCCATTGCCTCGTTCCCTTCACGCCACTTTGCAACTACTCCCGCGCGGCGCAAGGAGAAACCACCGCCCTCATCGCCGGATGAAAAATCGGAGCAGAAGGAGGAAGAAAACAAGAAGAATGATAAGGAGAAGTTGGCCGAGTCCGAAACCGGAGCAGACGCAAAATCCAAGACGCCGGATCCCATACCTTCGAACAAGAATGGACAGGGCGCGGCAGCTGGAGCTGGTGGACAAGGCGGCGAGGGTGGAGGCAGGAAGCGCAAGTCAGAACGTTCGTTGCAGAAGCCGTCGGTGCCGGAGATCTACCCGCAGGTCATGGCCATTCCAATTGGCAAGCGCCCGTTGTTCCCAGGTTTTTACAAGGCAATTACGATCAGGAACCAGCAAGTTGCCGCTGCGATACACGATATGGTTCAGAGAGGCCAGCCATACATTGGCGCCTTTCTGCTGAAGGACGATGACGCGGACAAGGACGTGATTGAGAGTCCGGATGACGTGCACGAGGTCGGAACATTCTGCCAGATCACCAGCGCGTTCCCTGTGCAGGGAGAAGAGCCTAGCATGACTGCCGTTCTGTACCCGCACCGCCGCATCAAAATGACCTCTCTGATTCCCCCGAATCGTGCCGCAGGCGAGACTGCCGCCAAGGCTGAGACGACACCTGTCGAAGGGGCCGAGCAAGAACAGCCCGCCAAGGATCAGCCAGCACAGGACAAAAAGGGTGATGTTGTAGCCAGCTTCGAGGAGGGCACAGCGGACCAAGCCAAGCAGGTTGCGCAGTACGAGCCAACCTCTTTCCTGAAGAAATACGAGGTCAGCTTGGTCAATGTCGAGAATTTGACGGAGGAGCCCTTCGACAAGAAGAACCAGAACATTCGCGCCCTTGTCGGCGAGATGGTCAACACGTTCAAGGAGGTTGCTGCCATCAACTCTCTTTTCCGGGACCAGATCTCGACTTTCTCTATGAGCCAAGGCGCCGGCAATGTTGGGGATGACCCCGCAAAGCTCGCTGATTTTGCCGCTGCTGTTGCTCAGGGTGAATCTCATGAGTTGCAGGCTGCCCTTGCATCGATGAGCATCGAGGACCGGCTACACAAGGCGCTGCTGGTGTTGAAAAAGGAGTACATGAATGCCAAGCTGCAGGACAAGATCTTGAAGGATGTGGAGAAGAAGATTTCCAAAAAGCAGAGAGAATATTGGTTGATGGAGCAGATGCGCGGCATCCGCAGGGAGCTCGGCCTTGAGACGGACGGTAAGGACAAGCTTGTGGAAAAGTTTAAGGAGAAGGCCAATAAGTTGGCAATGCCAGAGGCCGTCAAGAAGGTCTTTGATGAGGAGATCAACAAGCTTGCGCACCTGGAACCCGCCGCATCGGAATTCAACGTCACCCGTAACTATCTGGATTGGCTGACGCAGATTCCTTGGGGCCAACGGAGCGCTGAGAACTTCGGGATTCAGAATGCCATGAAGGTCCTAGACGAGGATCATCACGGCTTGAAGGATGTCAAGGACCGAATTCTGGAGTTCATTGCTGTTGGCAAGTTGCGCGGCACTGTAGAGGGCAAGATTCTCTGCATGGTTGGCCCGCCCGGTGTCGGAAAGACTAGTATTGGCAAATCCATCGCACGGGCCCTGAACAGGCAATACTACCGGTTCAGCGTCGGCGGTCTCACCGATGTCGCAGAGATCAAGGGTCACAGGAGAACATACGTCGGTGCTCTTCCCGGCCGGATCATCCAAGCGCTCAAGAAATGCCAGACGGAGAACCCGCTGGTGCTGATCGACGAAGTGGACAAGATTGGTCGCGGTCACCAGGGTGATCCATCGTCGGCGCTTCTTGAGCTGCTCGATCCCGAGCAGAATAGCTCTTTCTTAGACCACTACATGGATGTGCCTGTCGATCTTTCCAAAGTTCTGTTCGTCTGCACGGCGAACATGACCGACACAATCCCCCGGCCCCTGCTGGACCGGATGGAAATGATCGAACTGTCCGGCTACGTTGCTGATGAGAAGATGGCTATCGCTGAGCGGTACCTTGCACCCGCTGCCAAGGAATTGAGTGGTCTCAAGGACGTGGATGTTCAGTTGGAGAAAGAGGCTATCGCGGCACTCATCAACAAGTACTGCCGCGAGAGCGGAGTGCGTAACTTGAAAAAGCAAATCGAGAAGGTGTACAGAAAGTCGGCACTCAAGATTATCCAGGACCTTGGCGAGGATGTGTTATCGGAGGATAAAGCCCTCACCGAGGAGGGCAAGCACGCACAAGAAGAGGCCAGCAAAGACAACACCGATGTCAAGGACACACCCGAGAACATCGAGAACGAGACCACAGAGAAGCCTCGTGTCGCATTGAAGGTTCCGGACAGCGTCCACGTGCGCATCACGCCCGACAACCTCAAGGACTACGTCGGCCCGCCAATCTTCACCGCCGACCGCCTCTACGACACGACGCCTCCGGGTGTCGCCATGGGGCTGGCGTGGACGCAGATGGGCGGTGCGGCGCTGTACGTCGAGTCGATCCTGGAGAACGCGCTGACGGCATCGTCGCGGCCAGGCTTCGAGCGCACGGGCAACCTTAAGAACGTGATGAAGGAGTCGACGGTGATCGCATACTCGTTCGCCAAGTCGATCATGGCCCGGCACTTCCCGGACAACCGCTTCTTCCAGCACGCCAAGATCCACATGCACTGCCCCGAGGGCGCGGTGCAGAAGGACGGACCGTCGGCCGGCATCACGATGGCGACGAGCTTGCTGAGCTTGGCGCTCGATCACCCGCTCGACCCGACCATCGCGATGACGGGAGAGCTGACGGTGACGGGTAAGGTGCTGAGGATTGGTGGGTTGAGGGAGAAGACGGTCGCGGCAAGGAGGGCCGGTGCAAAGATGATCGTGTTCCCGGAGGACAATCTGAGTGATTGGTTGGAGTTGCCTGAGGTGAGTTTTGCCCTTTATTTTTCTGATCCCTCCCTGCCACTTGCACTTTCAATTGCTGACGTTTTTCGATAATAGAACATTAAGGAAGGTATTGAGGGCAAGCCTGTCAGCTGGTACTCGGAGGTCTTCGACGTCGTGTTCAAGGACGTCAACAAGGAGAAGGCGAACCAGCTGTGGAAGGAGGAGTTGAAGAAGAAGGAGCACGAGGAGAAGAAGAAGGAGAAGGAGGAGGACGATGATTGAAAGATTCCCAACGTAAATCAGTCTACCACTGACGTTTTCCCCTTCCAGCAGTGGGCAACACTGCCCGGTGACTGGGGTTTCGCTTTTTTTTTCTTTTTCTTTCTCTTGACCGTAAGAGACGAAGAAGAAGAAGAAAGGACATATCACTCGCATTTAGAGTTGGCGTTCTAGAGTCAATTTCCCACAAGGATCATGTATGGTGGATATTTTTGTATGAGTCGTCGTTTGTGGTGGGTGAGGAGGTGAAGAAGTATCTTGGCCCTCGGTCCGTGGGGTCTCGAGGGGAGGAATTGGATGTGGGGATGCTGTTTTGTGAAAAAGCATATTCCCTTATGGACTGAAGCGGGGGGAAGAAAACGGATATCATAGCTCTCCACTCTCATCTTGTATGTATATTTGATTGGTGTCGTCGATTTTGCTTTGGGGAGTGGAGGTCAAAAACCGAGATACGTGCATGTCGCGTTGAACAGCGAAAGAACTATAGCTAACCTAGTAGGGCTGCGTGACAGATTATTTCTGCATCAGAAGGTCATCAGCGGGGCTAACAATGGTGCTTACAGTATGTTCCGTTTGTTTTGATGTATGTGACCTCTACCAAATATATACTTTGAAAATGTGATATGTGCAGGAAAACAAATAGGCAGCTCTGTAGCGACAGTTGTAACAACTGAAATGGAACCAAATGACCAGACTCCTCCAAAGCTTATGGACCAGCAACAAAGAGAGATGCAAAGTATCTACAGGGGCAAATGCATGCGTTGTGGGACGACTGCGACCACCTCAACTCTGCGTCGACTGCTCAGGTCGGGACGGTGTAGACCTTGAGGGAGTTGATGAGCCAGTACGATTCGGAGAAGACACCCGGGTTGTTGGCGACATAGTTGATGCAGTTGCCGTTGCCGGTCTGAGAAGCGCAGGTGCCGGAAGACCAGACATTGCCAGCCCACTGGCCACAGAAGGTAACGTCGAAGACCTTGTTCGCTGTCAGCCATTCACTCGTTCCGAAACCCCCACCGGAGGGTCGCTTCGGGGACCTACAATGTTGTTGTTCTTGATGAAACTGTCGAAGGAGCAGCCCGCGAAGTGGGTCATCGGCTGGCCCCAGTTCGAAGGGTTGGGCGTGCCACCGGACGAAATGTCGGACGGGATGGAGCTGCGCGGGAAGTACCAAACCTGGATGCTGCCTTGGTTCCAGAACGTGGCGTAGACACCACCGCCGGCGTTGTTAAAGCCGGTGCCGTACGAGTTGGCGGTGTTGCTGGTGACGCCGCAACCTGTGGCGCGCTTAGCAAGAAGTTCATGGAGTGGGGGCTCGTAGAGAATGTTGTACCGTCATAGCCGCTGTTGGCATTGCAGTTGGTGTTTCCGGAGGTTCCGGACTGGCCCCCCTCCCCAACGGTGACGGTACAGCCAGCGGCTGTGTGTAACGTCATCTGATCCACTTGTTGGTTGTTCACTCCCTTCACCTATGGTAAGCTCTTGTTCAATGTCGACTGGCCGAAGGACGCTTACCTCGATCATGTCAATCTCGCCATTGTTTGGCCAGTCGGGACCTTGACGCGTTCAGTGGGATATTAGGCAAAGTATTCATGGAGCACAACTTACCATACATCCAGTAGGCTGGCCAGCTTCCACAAATGCTCCCTAAACGGTTGTTAACTAAGCGCGTTGAAAGATGGCAGTTTCAATTTACCTGGCATGTGAGCAAGGTCAAGGATGAAGAGTCCATGAGTGAAAGCAGTGTTAGACTGTATTCTTACACTGGGTCGACCTGATCCACTGGGGTCCAGCACTGTACTGCTGTCGACACCAATGTAGACCTGGTTTCCTTTGATCTGATACAAGCCTCTAGATTGAGCATCGGCTTGGGACAGGTAGTTGACGTATCCACCAGTTGGGTCGTTAGTCTGGACAAAGTCAGTATTATTATTTACTTGAGCGGAGCTATCTACGTACACCGAGAGCCTGGACAGTGAAGCTGTCAAACCAGTTGGACGAGGTGTAACTAGCCGCAAGATCGTACGCGGCTGCAGCATCAACGCTGGCAGTGCTGACGGAGCCAACTTGGAGGTCCAAGTAGTCCGTGGTCACGTTGACCGGAGTCCATCCTGCCGTGGTGTTCGCGTAGTCAAGGGTGTCGTCATCTTGAAGGGCTGGCAGGGCTGTGACGCCGGTGGCAAGCAGCAAGCTTGGAACGGTGTAGCGAAACATCGTGAAGTCCAGACTTTGAAGTAGCGCAAGTGCAACTACGGCTGGCTAGCAGTGTGACGGGTTGATGGGAAGAAAATTTGCAACTGAAGCCAAGGAATGTCAAAGGTAGATGAAACAGACTGCTGAGCGGAAGAAGTAGATAAGCGCCCGCGGGCTTTTATACTTGTCATGACTTATGGAGAAGGAAAAGCTAGAGCAGCCATGGGGCAGGTGGCCATATCCCTGTTGCACGGCGAAAGAAATGGCGGTGCCCAGAAGCCATGTGCAACGCTCTACGGAGGATGCCCGTTTCGTTCAAAGGCGCTCGCGGCGAGGCCGGTGAGTGTGCCGATGTTTTGATCGAAGGAGCGACGCATAGGGCTGGCGTGATGGTCTACCCATGGGGCCTTATATACAAACAGCCAATGGGGTGCTTCCGGCTGATGTTGGCCGAAAGATGGAGTACCTGGAGCTCGGGTCGCGTGGATAGATGAAAGGCTATCCGGATGCGTGGGATATTCCACGAGACATAATGGCTTCCTACCTGGCAATTGGTATAGGGCTCATCTCTGCACGACCGACGCCACGAGGGGAGGGTTCCTTGGAAGCCTTGTGAGCGGGCCCCTGGGAGCGCCCATGCATCATAGATCACGATATGGGATGCCGCGACACCTGTTTGGTAGAGACGAGTCAATGGCTTGCGTGTGCAGGCGTCAGCAATGCAAGGGACGGCGAGAAGAAATAAGTTGAGCGAACGGACAAAGAAGGAGCACTTGTCGCGGTGGCTTTAACGAAATGAGGCCTTATCCGAAAGAGGAAAGCAGAGTGAGGTGTATGCAGGTGCACATGAGCCAAGCAGAGGATTTAGTATTGTTGACATTAGCGAATCACAGGGCGCGGCTGTCGGCCTGCTGAGCGCAGGAATTAGTGAGGAGCGGGTCGCATGGTGCGAGAGGAGTATGAGTGGCTGTTCTTCAATATTGCGCTTCGGGCCGCGTGGTCGCTTGCGGGGGAAGACGGTGCGGAATGAGTATAATAAAGCATACCACCTTCTCTTTGCAGCTTGGTGGTGAGTAGTCGGCGGCACGCCGACACCGGCAACACCCAGGGATCCGACCGGAGCGTGGAGCCGAGAGTTTCATAGAGACTGCTGGAGGCGGAGGCATTTGTCCGACAGTTGATGGCGGTGGTGTGTCCTGGGCGGCAGCGGCGGGTCAGTGGTGCCCTCGGCTGTGAACCGAGCGGCCACGACATTCGACCCTACACCTGCGCGCGTCACAAGGCCTGCGACAGAGACACTTGGTATCACAAGGCTCCCAGTCCCCGTCACGCCTGTCTTGCACACCAACCCTATTGCCTTGCAAAGAAGGCTGCCTTACGTGGCTTCATTCAGCTGCTGCCCACAGAGTACGTGTGGATCCATCCAACAAGGACCTCTGCCCGTTTAAAGTACAGCCTACAGAACTGCCGTCGTCAGCTCGCGCCAAAATGTCTCGAAAGAGGGCGTCGGTGACGCCTGGCGCTTCAGTCGTGTCCTGGAATGCAGGCCCTGTGCTACCCCAACAGCTGGCCCTTCGTCCTCACTTCACGCCTCTACACTGCTCATCGTTCTCGTGAGCCCAACACCGCCCCCACCGGTCGGTCTTTGCCATTCACATGTCGGCTCGGTTTGTCTCTCAAGGAAGGTGGGGAAGACGTCTCTGCCGGTCCTTTTTCGGTTTGTCGAAGCTGTTATTTCGTCCACCAATGGAGCCGCGGCTGACGAATGGCTAGCTGAGAAATGTGAGTGTCGAAGCCGTGTCTCGGCAAAAGTCTGCGGTCCCTTCACCACACCCGAGCCTTACTAACTAGCGCAGCAAACAATCGTGCCCGACACCTCATGCGCGAAGGAGCATGACCTCAGCACTTCTCCACGATCGACACGGGCCCAGGGAAAAATCAACCAGGCCGAAAAATAGTCAGCTTCTAGTCCCGCTTTATCGAGGCCCAGAAGCCGGATGAGGGATCTCCGAGAGGCACTTGAACCCCGGGCTCGTCCTGCGCGATTTAGGCATCCCAAGCGACGTCAGAGTGCATCGCCTCGGGAGCAACAGCGACTGAAGACAAAGTTTTTAGCGGCAGAGCGAAAAGTGGCTGCAGATGCCGAGCGCAGGCCAATGCCAACGACAGGATGGGCGTTGTTGAGGTGGGAAATTAGCCCTCCATCAGCTATCGCACTGCAGCCCTGCGATAAGGACGGGTGGTGCGGGGTTGCGAAGCATATGCACTGCAAGTGACGTATCACAGGATCACCAGGTACCGGACCCCGTTCCTGCAGCATTACCCAGCGGATGGAGCCAGCAGAGCGACAATTGTCTTTTCTCTGGGACCCACGTGGGCGTGCAGGCGCCAAGACTCACATCCGCCCATCCAAAGCTTTGCCGCCCATGGGTCGAGAGCAGCTGAGCCGCTTGGCAACGGCGCCCGCGGCTCTGTCAGCGCCGTGCCAATGTTCTGGACGTCGTCGCGCCGGGGCTGCCCGCCGCCTGTTGCTCGACACCGTGTTTCACGCTTTCGGGGATCCTCAGGAACGCGCCATTTAGCCCGGCCCGCTCTCTTCACGTGACGGCTGCATGGCCTGCCAACCGGCTGCGCGCCCGCCGCGCCCGCTGCAGCCTTGCCCGCCGTTGGCACACGCCGTGGGACCGAAGAGCGGGACGGCCAGCAAGTTTGCAACTCCAACCCGCAGGTTGCGTCGTCGGCGACGCCAACGCCGCAGCTGCGTAATGTCATCGCGGCTGGCGACTCGCGCTGGCTGCCCGGCTCCACCGGCGTGTGCAGCCGCCGTCAGCTGGCTCCGCAGCGCGTGTCAGCGTGCGCTCCCCGCACCAGCGCCGAGCACCGCAGCGCTTTGCAGGCGCCGTGCAAGCGCGCCCGGCAGCGGTCAGCAGCGAAAGAATAGGAGCAGGAGTCCTAGGCTGCCATCTGGTTCCTGGATGCTGGGCGCTTGGCGATTCGCAGCTTGTTGCGGATCAGCTCTTCCTAGTCACTTCGGGCATAGGCCACAGCCACGCCGGCCGCCTGTTCCTCCCGTATGCGCCCACACTGGCCGCCGCGTTGTCCAAGCCGCCCTCGCCTCCTTTTTCGCCCATCCGCCGGCCCTGCTCTGCGAGCCTGGCGCCCCCATTAGTCGAGCCGCGTGTGTTCCTTTACCCCCACCGGCATAGCAGTCGTCATCCTCCTATCAGCGTGTCTTGCGGTCTTTCCCGCCCACCCATGTCTCCTTAATTACCACCGCCGCTGGGCTCTTTATTATTACTCTTCCCCACGCCCCGACTGCTCTCTCTTTCCCACTCACTGCCAGCTCCGCAGAGGAATACTCGTATCACTCTTTTACGCGTCTATTCCAGTCACTCTCTCGACAATCGTCGTCCAGCCACTCTTTCGGATCCATCCCGACAACAACAATCCAATCCTTCAAAATGCGCTTCTCTTCGATCGCTCTCGGCGCTCTGGCCGCTACCGGTGCCATGGCTAGCAGCCGCTCCCACGCCCGTCTTCACCGCGAGCACGAGGCCCGCAGCGTGTGAGTGCCATTCCCCAGACTAAGCGCTAAGCACTTCCGTACTGATCCTTCGCAGCGATGACCGTGGTCTTCTGCTTGACGCCATCCACGAGGCTAAGCTGCTCGCTCTTGGCCTGATCGCCATTGGCAAGAACGCCATCGACTCGGCCGAGGCCCAGGTCTGGGTTGGCGACGACGGTGACTACACCAACGAGTACAGCAACCAGTCGGACGAGGACGTCGTCCTCGTTGTCTGGGGCCCTGCTGCCTCTTGGGTCAACACCCAAGACCCGCTCATCACCATCTCCCTCCCTGCCGGCACCAACAAGACGCTCTCTTTCGCCAACGGCGCCAGCGGTGCCTGGGCCGCCATCTACGAGGACACGTCGCTCGTCAACGGCCAGATCTCCGAGACCTGGGGCGAGTACACCTTCGGCGAGTGGGGCTGCGTCGACGTTTCGCGTGAGGTCAACATGAAGGGCCACAACATGAGCATCGACACCGGCAACTGCGTTTCCGACATGGAGACCTGCGTCTTCCAGTGCAAGGACGGTGCCGAGACCTGCTGGCAAGAGTATGAGCTCCTCAACTGCGAGAACGGCTCGCAGGAGGGCGCTACCTACGGCACCTTCGACGGCGCCCCCACGGGCGGCTGCGGCAACATGGGCAGCACCGCCACCGTCAAGACCGTCCTCTACTAAATTACGACCTCTTTTTTCCCGGAAATTTTTTTAATGAAGCGGAACTAGGAGGGCAGAGGAGGGATTGTTTATAATCATTTTTTATTGGAGCTCTAAGTGCGAGATATCGGCCATTGGCGCGGACAAGGAAAAAAAAGCATGGGCGCCTGGTGGTTTCCTAGATACTTCGGCTTTCCGACTCTTCGCACATTTACGATACCAGTGTCTGTTTATTGTCTATTCAACTTATCCAATAAGCCGGCTCTTACTGGTTGCTATGAAGCCCCATCTTCCATATTCTGGTGTAAATATAATGGATACCACTTGCTCTTCGACGAACAGTAGCGTCAGCTACGAGAATGCAACGATTTTTTTCAGCTCCGGCGCGCGCACATCCCGTCTCGTTTGTTTGGCGTTGATCAGGAGATCTTGTTCGTCGCATCCTCCGCGTTCTCACTTCAGTCGGCTTGTCGTTGCGTTTATCGCGCACCGTAACCGACCCCGCTGACCGACCCAGCAAGAGGCGCGCGACGGACAGAGCCTTGGTGAGTCGGATGCCGAACCGTGCTCAAGCCCGAAAAAGAAGGCGAGCTCATACAATAATCTCCCTTATCCACAAGCGCACAGCTCGGCCCCAACGCCCTTCTATCGAAAGGTGCATCCTCCCGTCTTCGCAAAGGTCGAGGTCACGGCCAAGCTTTTCCGCCGCGTACGTCCTGTGACACGCAATGCTTCAAGAAGGTTCTTCATCTTAGCCGCATGCACGTAATTCAGATTTGATATTGCGGCTGTGCGGAACGTTGGAAGAGGACGGGCGGAGCTTAGCTTCCCTGACCGGTTCGTTGTTGCTGTTCTTTTTTCGCCGGCGACTACCCCTGAGCCGGTTGCTTCACCTGACGAAGCGAAGGCGGCGCCCCCAAGAAGTAGACCCAAGGCGTTCCACAGCACACGGTGCAAGGACGACACAGTTCAGGCGCCGATGAGGCGGGGTGAGGGAAACGAGACTATTGAAACTCGTCGCGCACATCACTTGTTCTCGAACGCCCACGACGACTGCCAATCTCCGTGGGGGGTGCGTACGTGCATGCTCCGCCCGTCGTCGCAATCGGAGCTTGGCAGGCAAATCTCCCCTCCTTCGGCATGTCTCGACTGCCAATCTTCTTGCTCAACGTAAGGACCGTTCCTCTACCACAGCGTTCGCTGCGTTGCGTGATCACGCCATGCCTTCTGCTGTGGTGCAGGTACCGCAGCGCAGTTTGCTCTCTTCCCATTTTACCTTCCCCACAAAAATAGAGCAGCAATCTCAGGGGGATTAACTGTCGTGCCAGCAGCGGCTGTTGCCTATCCGTTTTCCGCGAGGCCCGCGCAGCCTGCGCAGCCGCTGCCCCATGCGCTTTGTGAGAGTCGCCACTTGCCTGGACGAACTTAGCGAAGAAATGGAAGCCCTGATCTTTTTTGTCGTGCCGGTTGCCGATGGTGTTGTGCTATATTTTGCCCTCTGTCACGCGCGTGCACGCCCGTCTCCTGGGATGCCATCTCGATCGCGGTGTTGGGGCTTTTCATTCACCATTTCCACACGCTTGCAGCAGCGCGCGAATAAAACGAGGATTCTTTCTTCAGGCAACGCGATACGACGGTACTTGGGTATAAGATGGTTCTGTTATACGTCGGTATGGCCGAAGTAAAGGGTAAGGGTAGGCGAAGATGTTGGACGCCTGATTGCACATCACCAGTATGCCCGCTCTCGGGGTGATGTTGTGGCGTACACAACCACACCACGCTCAGAACACAATAGGGCTGAGAGATAAGGTTCGGGAGAGCGTGGCTAGTTGCGTCACTTCGTTCTAATACTGTGGGGGGAGGGGCGACGGAAGGGAATCTAGAGGGATGTCGTGCATGTTTTGTTTTGGGTTGGGTGTGACTGGGATGGGGCGACAACAGGGGCGACGGCGTGTTGCAGATGTATTATGCCTCGGAAGTGTCAGTGCGGCATATATTGTATGCAACAAGCGGTAAGGGATTGCTCAACGGTGCCCAGAGACTTTGGAATCGGCGTTCGACAAGGGCAACTCGAAGGGCTTGTAGAGTAGGACACGATGATAGGGTTGAGAGACGAAGGAAAATGAAAACAAATACATGGATATATATTGCCTTTCTATATGTCTATGACTTCTGTGACTTGATATAATTCAGCGCCGACCCGAACATCAACCATCGGATCTGGCCCTCGTGGAACGTGTGGTTAAGCTTCGTCTCCCAAACTTCCCCATCTTTCCTTCTTACCCTCATAGTCAGCTGCTCGCCAGGTCTGATGCCCTCGACGCCCAAGATATCCACTCTATCGTCAGCTTGAATTTTGTCGTACGCCGCCAGATCAGCGAATGTCAATGGTAGCATTCCTTGCTTCTTGAGGTTCGTCTCGTGGATGCGTGCGAACGAATTGGCCACGACTGCCACGCCACCTAGGTATCGCGGCTCGAGTGCGGCGTGCTCGCGCGACGAGCCTTCACCGTAGTTGTTCTCGCCGATGATGACCCACCGGGTGTTGGAGCGCTTGTATTTTTTGGCGACCTCGGGGATGGGGAGGGTAGGCAGGGTTGGGGAAGTGAGATCCTGAGTGTGGCCGCGATTGGATGCGCCGGGGATGAAGGCGTTTTCCGCGCCGATGAGCAGGTTGTTGGAAATGTTTTCGAGGTGCCCGCGGTAATTATACCAGGGCCCGGCGGGAGAAATATGGTCGGTCGTGCATTTTCCTTGGAAGGGGAACGAAGTGTGAGTTTTCGTCTGGAGGAGGGAGAAAAGCGGCTTGTTTCTTACCTTTGACTTTGATGAGGATGGTCAGGTCTTCGGCATTACCAGCCTTCCAGGGCTCGAATGGCTGGAGTAACTGGAGTCTGTCACTTTTCGGGTCTACTTGAACAGTGAGTGCCTCACGGTCCTCCGCAGGGCCTTGATAATAGTTCTGGCCGCTCTCAAACGATGCAGGCAGCTCGTCGACGACGGGTGGAGTGAATTTGAAGGCCTGCCCCTTGCTATCCAAGACCTCATCCGTCATCGGGTTGAACTGGAGAGATCCTGAATATGCAAAGGCCGTGACAAGCTCAGGGGACGTGACGAAGGAGTGGGTTCCAGGGTTGCCATCATGTCTCCCAACAAAGTTGCGGTTGAAAGAAGAAATCACAGAATTCGCCACACCCTTGTGAATGTCAGCCGAGGCAATCGAGGTGTACTATTTGGACTTTGAGAAGATACCTTTTTGACTTCCGTCCTGTTCCACTGACCCACACAAGGTCCACATGAGTTACTCAAGAGCACAGCGCCAGCATCTTGGAACGCACTCAGGATACCATCTCTTTCGACGGTAGCTCGGACCTGCTCGCTGCCTGCCGTGACGAAGAACGGCACTTTCGGTTTCAACCCCGCCGACTCCGCTTGGCGGATCAGTTCGGAGGCCTTCTTCAAGTCCTCCCACGAAGAATTTGTGCAGCTTCCAACCATGGCATGTGACAGCTGCTTTGGCCATTCACTGCCCTCAACCTCAGTGGGAAATTTGGACAAGGGGTGAGATAGATCAGGGGTGTAGGGTCCGTTGACATGCGGCTCCAAAGTGTCCAAGTCAATCTCGATGACTTCGTCGTAGTACTTGTCACTTCCCTCGTCGGGACGGAGAAGCCCCATATTGCTCTTGGCGGCATCTGCTACGAAGTCTCTCTTCGTTGCCGACAGATACCGTGCCATTGCGTCGGAGTACGGAAAGATACAGGACGTCGAGCCAATCTCGGCGGACATGTTGCAGATTGTCGCCATAGCGGTAGCGCCCAGTGTCTCGGTTCCGGGGCCGAAGAACTCGACGATCTTTCCTTTTCCTCCGGAGACGGATACAATGCCGGCAAGCTTAAGGATGATATCTGTAACTTGTGTGAGAACGAGATGTGTATTTGACAAGGGAAAGGAAGGAAATCACCTTTCGAGCTGGCCCAGCCTTGGAGTTTCCCTGTCAGTCTCACACCCATGACCTTAGGGCATTGTAGCTCCCACGGCATTCCAGCCATGGCGTCTACCGCGTCAGATCCACCAACGCCAATCCCAAGCATTCCCAATCCGCCGGCGTTTGGCGTATGCGAGTCGGTCCCGATCATAAGTCCACCCGGGCTGCCTCACGTCAGTACTTGCGCTTGTATTGCCCCAAGAATCCTACTCACAAGGCGTAGTTTTCCAGAAGAATAGTATGGATGATTCCGGACCCAGGTCTCCAGAAGCCCATATTGTACTTTGCACACGCCGAGGCCAAAAACGCGTAAACCTGTCCGACTGTTTAATGCCGCCCCGCCTCGATGCTGTTTTATTTCCATACCTCGCGATGCTCCCTTTTCGCATTCTCCAGATCAGGCTCCGCACCCTTCTCTGCCATGATCATGTGGTCTCCGTGGATGGTAACAGGCAGCTGAGCCTCTGGCAATCCTGCGCTGATGAATTGCAACAGGGCCATCGTTGCTGTGGCATCGTGGCATGCCGCACGGTCAGGATTCAACTTGAGGAACGACTTTCCGCGGTCGAGCTCTTGGATGTCCGGTTCGCAGAGGTGCCTTTATTCAGTTAGAAATATGCTTCAGCAGGGAATTCATAAAGTAGCGTTTACGTGTAAAGGACCTTCTCTGAAAGCACAAGCGGCCGGTTCAGACGCTGACGAAGAAGTTCTAGGTTATGCTGAAGCTTCGGGTAAGGAAGAAAGGCATTCGAAGCGGAGGTCAGCGCCTGGAAGCTCGAAAAGAATGTTCACGATTCACCTTCTCCAGCAGATTCATCGGCACCTGCGCGCCTGAAATGGCTGTTCCACCTGAAACGGTGGCGAAGCGCCGCGCTGTGCATCTTGTGTGCGGCAGCGAGCTGCGTAGATGTTGTATGTTCCGCAGTAATGCCATGTTTTTCTAAAGATGTCAACGGAGAGCAAGCTCCATGGCAAGTGTCACGGAAACTGTTTTGGTGAAGATAGTTTTGTTGCATCAGAGAAGAGAGCTGCTATCCAAAAGGAGTAGTCCGGGAAGGAGCTATGGCCACTGACGGACTGCTCCAATTCTCGTAGCGCCACCCGGAGCCGTCCGACCAATCATGTTAGGCATATTGACTACTTGGGCGGAATGGTTCACGAGGAACAGTTTCCTTCCCGATGCAAATGCCGAGGTCATGAGAGGTGCAGCTTCCGGAGGTCCCGACTTCGATGATGCGTTCACGTAGTGCGGGATGTTCGGAGGCGTCGAGTGCGGCGGCTTCTTTTAAATGCATGGGACTCCAAATCAACAGATTATGAAATGAAATCATGTATCGAGATATATTCTGATTTCCATTACCACCAAAAGAGTTCTTGGGGATTTTCAATCATGAGCAGCTGCCACTGCTCGTCAGAGAGCCATTCGCGCAGGCTCAACAGCCACTGCCGGTCATCTACCTGGAGATAGGGCGTC
Source organism: Lasiodiplodia gonubiensis (assembly GCA_009829795.1). Classification (NCBI taxonomy): domain Eukaryota; kingdom Fungi; phylum Ascomycota; class Dothideomycetes; order Botryosphaeriales; family Botryosphaeriaceae; genus Lasiodiplodia; species Lasiodiplodia gonubiensis. Next base: position 77,183 of record RHKH01000079.1, read on the forward strand.
TCCTTCAATGCTTCCTCTTTTGTACGGAGCTTCATCCGAGGGGTGTGCGGCCTGGAGATATTTAATTATTGATAGCACCATTGCAACAGGATCACTTACCAGTCACTTCCCCAGAGGACTCTCTTTGGGTTCGTCTTCACCAGTGTCTGCACCAAGAGCTTCATATCCTCGTAGTGAGGCGCCTGGTCCGAAGAGCGATAGGGCGCGCTCAGCTTAATCCAGAAGTTGCCAGACCTCAAAAGTTCGAGAATGGGCTCCAAGCCGGGCTGGGATAAGACGTCCATGCCTTCGGGAAGCATGCTGGAGCCTTTTAGAAGGGCGTGGTGGTCTGTGACGACGGGGACTGGAAGCGTGCGGATCACTGGTGCCAGACGGGCCCAGTTCTCGGGGTTGAGCGGCAGCATGGCCAAGCTCCACCCGAAATGCTGCACTTTGTCGGCGTAGGACCGCAGCATCCAGATCTGCTTCTCGACGTCCAGCATGGCATTGTGCTTGTACATATCCAGGCGAATTCCTCGTACGCCGAGCGCATGCATCTGCTGCATTTCTGATCCTGGAGTCGAGAGGTCGATTACTGCGACGCCACGGGTTGTCTCGGACCCCAGTTCTTTCAAAAAATGCTTCAAGGAGGAACAGTCATGGCCGTACGACAGTCCATGGACGAGCACTGATTTGGTGAGACCTTGGGCTTTCTTGAATTCTTGGAATTGCTGGACACTTGCGGCGGGGGGAGTGAGGTGCCTGTCGGGTGAATAGGCAAACTTGGAAGCTGCAGGCTCATGAGCGATTGCACGGACTTGTGGACTCGGACTTACGCTCAAAGATGTGGTGATGGGTGTCGACGCCCCCATTGGCGAGCGGTGTTTGCGTGTTTGCCATGTTGAGGTTCCGAACCAACAGTGTTTAGAGCAGTTTACACTTCTCAAATGCGGATAGAGCCAGACGGATAAGGCCGACATGACGGTAGTAGTTCGCGGGGTTTGGGTTGAGGCTCGGTGATGGGTGGTTCCGGGCTCGGGGGCGGAGCGCTCCAGATGGAGCGTTTCGGGGCCGAAGATGGGACGGAAAGACGGTCAGCAGATTATATGTCGCGCAGAGCAAGGGCGGGAGCGGGGCGTAAGTAGGACGTGCGATGCCAAGTTTTGCGGGGTCCCCGGTGCGATGGATCGTTCGGGCAGTCGCGCTCGCTCGCGTCGCGCACACTCTAAGTATCTTCAACATGGACGCCGGCTCCAAACAACCCAAGAAGGTCCGCCTCGCGTGCGAGCGGTGCCGCGACCGTCGCATCAAAGTACGCACCAGCCCTGCAAGCCAAGAATGACCACTGACCCACCTGCACAAGTGCGACGGGAAGGTGCCTGCGTGCGAAAACTGCTCCAAGGCCCAGGTGCCGTGCATCGACGTCGACACTCGCACCTCTGCTGGCCGCATTTCGAGAGCGTGAGACTGCTGCTGCCCTCCATACCCACTCTGCATTCTCACCACCTGTGCAGCTTCCAGCACAACGCTGCCGCCCGTATTGAGTGGCTGGAGAGCATCATCAGAACCCGGCTCCCTGATGTCGATCTTAGCGCAGGCCCACAGCTTCTCAACACCGAAACCTCAGTATCTCCTGCACCGCAACTCCAACCCGCCGCTCTCACTATCGGCCAAAATAGAGGCGTCAAGCGATCTCACAGCGCTCCGGGCCACGAACATGGCCAATCCCAATCCGTCGAACAGAGCGCTCGCTCTATGGCCCTCCATCTTGGATTATTGTCTCTTGACGTGAACTCGTCCCAAGTCCACTATCTGGGCTCGTCGTCAGGCTCCCTCTTTACCCCGATGCTGCAGGCCAACCAAGAAGATCCCGCCTCGCTATTTTCAGCATCGAGTCATGAGCCCTCTGCAGATGGAAGCCAGGCCGATCCATTCACTGTGTATGAGCAAATTGAGGAGAGCCGGCTGGAAAAGAACCATGTTGCCCAAGTCCACCGCCTCTACGCCATGCTCAAGACGGTTCGATGACCGCGCCTCCTCCCCACTGTCCTCCACTGATCACCCTGACAGAACCTGCCCTCTCGTCGAGACTGTAGTCACCTCACAAACATGTTCTTCCGCCACTTCCACGCCGAGTATCCCTTTCTGCATCGGCCTACAATAGAGAGCATGACCGATGCCCTATACTGCTGCTCTGACGTCGTTGATGAGACCTCATTCCAGTATAACGGCTGGCCAGCATGTCAACAATGGTTCCCGTGCAATGGCGAAGACACCCAGAATCACAGCAATGACAAGCAGATCGCCATCTCTGTCTTCGCTGCAGCTGCTCAACTATTTCTCATTCTCGGCATATCCGCAAATCTAAAAACTCAGAAACGGGATTACCAGTACGACCCTACCAAATTCCACGAGGCGGCAAAAGCAGCCCTAGACCCTGCCATAAGCAAGATATCTTTGCACGCTCTGCAAATCATCCTTTTACTCGTACTGCGATCTTTCACTAGCACCGAGCGAAGCAACACTTGGGCTACTGTGCACCTTGGCATGGCTTTCGCCGTCGAGCTCGGCTTGCATAGAGATGCTTCATCCTGCGATAGCTTCTCTGAGGCTGCTCATCAGATGAGGCGGAGGGTGTTTTACTGCATGTACTCTCTAGAAAGGTAATTCCTCTCTACTTTTCCTCCGCTGCCTCCATTTCTGACGGAATGCAGGCGACTCAGTGCCATACAAGGCCGTCCAATCGGCTTTTCAGATGACACTCTCGATACCTCGCTCCCAAAGCTTATCGAAATTAGCTCGAGCGATCTCAAAGCGGTAGCGGACCAGTCGTACCTTCCGTTCTCCATCCAAATCTTCAAGATAGCGCAGCTGGTCTCGCGAATTAAACACACTTTCTACCTTCTGCCTAAGACAACCCCGAGGACCCAAGCTGAGGCCGCATTGCGAAACCGTCAGGAAGAGCTTCGCGCAGAACTAGACTGCTGGGATGCGGAGTGTCCTAGAGCAGTGCAGTGTATTCCTCAGCAAGAACGCGGCTGGCTTTCCGCCAAACTGAAGATTGACTACCATGCAACTATGTGCCTCTTATACCAGCCATCGCAGGTCTTTCTAAGGCCTACTGAAGAGTCACTGCAGCGATGTTTCAAACACACTGTGGAGCGCCTCCGGGTGTATGGCACGCTTTACGATAGCGATAAGCTCTTCTTCAGCTGGCGAAACATACACGGCATATTCCTGGCCGGCTCTACTTTGCTGTATTGCCTCTGGACGTCACCGTCGATTCAGATGTCGAACTCCTTTGCGAAATTGGCAAGTGACATTGGGGTGTGTTCTAACCTGCTTAGCGCAGCAGGCGAGTGGTGGCCCCTTGTTCGCAAAGCACGAGCAAGTTTCGAGCGGCTTGCGAACCAAACCATGCAGTCCTTGATGGACAGGCCTTCAAAACAAGTCAGGCCAATGGCAACTTCAGCAGACACGCTATCGAGCATCGATCCTACGCTGACGGATTCTTCCGGGGCGGATCACTTAATCCCGACGCCCGACGAGTTGGAAATAGAACACATCCTTAACTCGGTTCTTCAAAGAGAAACGCAGCTTCCGGATATGCTTGAGGAATTGGAGAACATGCACCACACTACAGATGGTCTCTCTGATTTATGGAATGACTTCCTCTTTCCACAAGACTTTAGTCATCCGGACCAAGGCGATCAGCAGGCGTTTGCGAATGCTACGCAACAGAGCCGGAACGAAAGCCGGCAATTGAATCAATATTTGCAATCACCATCCCCGTAGCGCTACCAAGATTAGTAGCCGCTAAGGAGTGGAGAATGATTTTTTGATCGCAGATAAGGAGTTTCCCGTTGGAAAAAAGCCGGATAAGAACTACATTGCATTCAGTATTAAATAAGGCCTTGGAAACCGCAGAAGATGTTCATGTGGCTCGTATACCACAAAAGTTGATGAGACTCTCGAACAAGATATGGAGTGCACCCCGAAGTTGTTACAAGTTAAGCACATCAAACTCGTACACCCGATGCAAACGCTCGCATTTGCCAGTCATTGACCGCTGCAGAGTTTCCAGTGTGGCAAATGTCGGCTACTTGTTTCATGCAATCCGGACCCGTCCAGGGTGAGTCCGAGACTGGCCCACAGGCGCACTGGGAGGCAGATCATGGACCCTTCCGTCCTGGACTTGGCCGGAACTTCTAAAAGCTTGGCCTTTCCTCGTTCCTGGTAACCAGTCTTACTAGTTTCGTTCCCCGGCGGCTCTCGGACGCGCAGAGATGGCGCTAGCATCCCCCACGTGCCAACTCGACTATCCTGCGCCCGGAGTAGTCCGCGTCGGTACGGCTCCAGAATTTCACAGCTTGGATGCCTCCGTGTAGCCTCAACAGATGACATACGACACGCCACCGTTGGCTCAGGATGGCTCCACAGGCCGCCTAAGCTGCGGAGACAGGCGTCCACTACCCCGCAAACGGCTCCATCTACCAGGCGATAGGATCGGCCTCTTACTCGCCTTCAATCCAATTGGTCAAGACCGCTAGCCATATAAACGTGTCTTGACTTTGCTTGTCCTTTGACCTTGGATTTCTTCATACCCTCCATCAATCGAATTATTCTCCGAGCCACCCAACGCTAACATGGGAGCAGCCGGCGGTTGGGTTTCAAAGGAGGCCCTGGCCACGACACCAAAGGAAGTCCTCAGATTCAGGATCTGGATCACGGTCCTGTGGGCCTCGTGCTGCGGAGGTCTGCATGGCGTCAACACAGCCAACATCTCCGGCGTCATGAGCATGAAGCCTTTCAAGGAGGATTTCGGCACTGCAGACATGACGACCGACCAGGTTACAAATTGGAGCGGCTGGGCTGTATCATCTATGCTTCTGGTACGTAACTGTCGCTCAGAACCCACTCGAATCGTACTGACTTCGAAAAGGGGCAACTCGTCGGAGTGCTCATTTCGGGTCCAGTTGGAGAGCGATGGGGACGCAAGGCATGCATTTGGATCGCGGCCACGTCCTACCTCATTGGAGCCATCCTAATGGCAGCGAACTTTGGCTCCCTCCCCGAACTCATCGTCGGTCGCGTACTTTCTGGTCTCGGTTCGGGCTTCGGCATGACAATCGGTGCCATCTACATCGCTGAAGTGGCACCCAAGGCTGTTCGTGGAGCCATGTCAACGCTTTACAACGTCAATATCATGTGCGGTGTGGCTGGTTCCTACTGGATCAATTACTGGGCATTGCTACACCTTCCAAGCTCCTCACCCTGGCAGTGGCGCACACCCATGATACTGCAAGTCATTCCTGCCGTCTGTCTTTTCGCCGGGCTCACTGTCTTTCCGGAGACGCCTCGATATCTGGCAATGTCCGGTCGCCTTGAAGACACCAAGACGGCGCTACTGAATCTTCGCGGCATTCCCGAGGATCACCCCTACTTTGTAGAGGAGTACGAAGAGTTGGTCACAAAGGTCTACGCCGACCAAGAGACCGAACGCGGCATGAAAGCGTTCAAGACGCTCTTCGAGCTCTGTGGAACGGACGAATCGATCAGGAAACGGCTCATCTTCGTCATGATTATCCAGACCTTGTTCATCTTCTCCGGTGGCAACTCCATCACCTACTATGCCCCCACCATCCTCAAGTCCATGGGTCTCAACTCGGAACAGATCCTCTTGTTCACCGCCATCTACGGTTGTGTCAAGGTCATTTCAGTCCTCCTCTACGCGGTCTTTTTGTCCGACCGTTTCGGTCGCCGACCCCTCCTGCTCATCGGCGCTACCCTCAACCTCTGCTGTCTCATCTATCTTAGTGCTTTCCTGGGCTTGGCAGACACCGCCAATTCCGGTCCCACAGTTGCCTCCTGGTTCGCCATCGTCGCCATCTGCATTTTCGCCGTCGGTAAGTGCTCCAGCATGGAAAGTAAAACAATGTCAAACTCTCGCTAATTCGAACATAGGCTACGGTTTCGGCTGGGCTCCCGTCTTCTCCCTGACGACGTCGGAAATCTGTCCCACGCGCTCCCGCGGCGCTATTGTCACCGTGGCGTTCGGATATCAGAACGTGCTCAACTTCCTCATCTCCCGCTTCTTCCCGAACATGACCGTCACAATGCACGCCTGGGGGCCGTTCGCGCTCTTCGCCGCCTTCACCGGTGTCGGCGTCGTTTGGGTGTGGCTGGCTTTCCCCGAGTGCAAGGGCAGGAGCATGGAGACGATGGATCAGCTGTTCGTCAGGAAATGGTGGCAAGTAGGCAGACTGCAAGCGAAGGAGAAGGGGCTGGGCGAGGCGATGATGGTGGGCGAGAAGGAGGGCGAGAAGGACCCGGAGAAGATGGGGCCCGTGGCGAAGCATGTGGAGAAGGTGTGACAAGGGATGGGTATCTGTAAGGATGGGATAGTTTCTGAATACGTGGTACGGTCATGACAGGAAATGTATGGAATTACGAGTGAGTTACTTTCGCGATTGGTAGTGCGAACTGAGGTTCACCCTCGCGTGTGCTGTGTTTCGCCTTGTCTGTTGAAGCAGATTTAGTAAAAGCGTAAGCTGCCGCCGAATGCTACATCCAGTAGCCGCCGGCTTTAGTAGTGGTGGTGGGCCACGTATGGCACGCTTTTATTTGGTAGAAGGCATCATGGGTGCGAGTCTCTCGACGACGCGTCGTTTCGCGAAGCGTGTAGAAAAAAGTGGACGCGTTCCTTCCTCAAATTGCATGTATGTTTTGTTTTGGCCCAAATCGGGCTTAGCTTGCTCGCTCCACATCCACCAGGACTCTCGCAACAACGCCGACAAAACTCAGCGAATATGACCGCCCGGTTGAGTCTATGGCTTTTCTAGCTCAGGTCTCCGCTGGCATCTCCACAATCTTTGCTTTTGCCCCCTACTCGAGTGTCGCATACACTTTCGGCTTCAAGATTCGAGTAATCCTCACCCGGCCTTGGGTCTGTGGAATGCGGCTAAGCATCTATCAGCAACACCTTCGCCTGCCATGCCTTCTCCGTTCGTTTCCGACACATCCATTCCCGGCGAGCCTCCTCAACTACCTGGACACGCCTCACCGGTCACCGAGATCAAGCTAGAGAGCACACCTGATCCTGAGACACCTCAGGAGATCAAATCTGATCCGGAAGAGCTGAGTGCCGAAGGCTCGGACTTTGAATCGGATTTCAGCACTGCGGAAGGCAAAAAGCGACCTGCAGATCCGACACGCGAGGAAGATACAGACGACGAGTGGAAGCCACCGCCAAGGAAGAGAGGTCGGCGCCGAAAGGAGCCCCGGCCGCCACTCTTCAAAGCTACTGCGAACAGCGCGGCAGGAACTAGCGATATTCCCGGAGCTCTAGAGATCGATGACAGCGTCCTCTCAAAGATCAAGAAGTGCTTTCAGCGGGCCGAGCACAACAATGCTTCCGAAGCAGAGGCCAGAGCAGCAGTTTTCTTGGCTAAGAAGCTGATGCGTCAATACAATGTGGAGAAGGCCGATGTCTTGCAGTACAAGTCACCTGAAGAACAGGCAAAAATTGCTGGATCTAGCGAGGTCACGATTAAGCGTCGTGACGGAGCCAAGATCGCGATTCCTATAAGGCAGTGGGTATCTGACTTGGCTGGGGCTATGGGCATCTACTTCAATGTCAAAAGCTATTCAAGTACTCCCAAGGATCGTCTTACCGTTTGGTGGGTCTTCTACGGAATCGCGCAAAACACGGCCTCCGCGGCGCTCGCTTTTGAGAAGATCTATAATCTCATCATGGACTGGGCTCGGTTCAAGAAGGGCATTGTCAAAACGAACAGTTACTGCCTTGGACTTGCCTACGAGCTCTATCAAGATGCCGAGAAGGATAAAGCAGAGGAAATGGAGAAGGCTAAGAAAGCTGAAGCCCAGGAAGTTGCTGCTAGAGAGAAGGACGAACAGCTACAACGTGAGAAGGAGCTGGAGCGACTACAGCCGACGGTAGAAGACGAACCAAGCCCAGAGTCCACCCAAGACAACAGTTCCAGGGGACCACTGGACTTTGAGATGAATGACACAGACTTGGAGAGAGCTCCAGATGCCAGCTCTGGTTTCGAAAGTACCCACTCAGAGAGCGGAAGTTCGTTTACGACCGATGTTGCGGCATCTCAGGACGACATCGAGGATGACGAGAGTGAAAGTGATGACCATGACCCGCACTTCGTCCATGATGACGATGAGAATGCGGACCAGCACTTGGAAGATACCGACAAGGCGATTGATGAGCTAGTCAATAACATGAACAAGCGCAACTCAATCTCGTCCTCCTCTGTTCTACGGCGACCTTCTCTACAGCTTCCTTCTCCGTCACTAAAGCCCACTGCGCTTTCTCCGGCTCAAGACAGCCTGGAGCCAGAACTACAGTGGAAGTCAGCAGTGCAACTCACGTTATTCAGAGATACGGCATCTAAGATTGCAGATGACTCCATTAAGGAGAGGAACACGAAGCTTAAAAGAAGGCGTGGAGGCGCCAAGCCGAAGGATGCTAAGGCTTTCAGTGAGGGGAGGAGGGACGCGAAGCACATTAATGTCCGCCAGAAAGCCTTGGAGGACCAGAAGGACGAAATCAAGGAGGAAGACGATGGTTAGAAACAACGATGATCCATCTTCCTCAGCCGAGTTCGGCCTGACAGCGGTTCACAGATAGTATAGAGGCAAGCAAAAGGGAAGGGGGAAAAGGGTGATGCATTTGAGAAATTCGGGTTGTCAAGATTTATTTGGGAGACATCTTGGCTGTAGTGATCTTGAATCATCACTGGGCTATTGATGGAGTGGAGCGAAAGGGTGATCGATTAGTGAATGCAGTGAAGAGTAGAGTGCCATCAACAAACCAAGCTAAGCCTAATCGAGCAAACAAAAGAAAAGAAAAGAAGAGAAGATAGCAAACACGGCTGGATGGCCTAATTGATAAGGATTGCCTGCCAACATCTTCGTTAGCTACTTAAATATAGGCGGCTGAACCGTCGACCCGGACGTGAACGTGAAGTTGAGGGAAAAATGTGAATAAGTGCACAATCCTTTTGCCTTGTTGCATTACTAACCTTGGAATATTGTGGCGCTAATGTTTTGCTTTTTCTCGTTAGCCGTTTCAACGAGGTGCATAGGTGAGTCATATCTCCTCCTTTTATCATACCGACTCACCTGACTTCGCGTAAATGAGGTGCCGGGGTACGCGTTCTACGCCGCCGCTGCGGGGGTTGTAACCAATCGCTCAGGACCGCAACAATGCATGCTATGTGCTTTGGGCGCTGCCGATCTTTCTCGGTGGATCTAGCACACTGCATGTGAACATGAGCTGTCATTTCCGTCTGCTGCCGAAGACCTGGTCGCTGTCTCACTGCTGAGGGGTTGATTTTTGCTGTGCCGCTGAGCCAGCCAACTTTTGATCCTCCTCCTACCTTTACCTTTGACACTGACTTTCCTACCACGCTTTTACTTGCCGTCTTCAAGAACTTTCCACTGTACTCCAGCTTTCTCCGGGCTGCCCGTTTTAACATATCCGAAGAGTCTATTGTTCCAATGGCATACCCAACTCTTCTCGGCATACCGATCTTCGGGAACGAAGAGGCCGACCGTGGGGAGGGGTCCATGCAGGCTACAGCAGATACTCACACATCGAACTATAGACCACCTCGAGTGTCTGCTGCTCCGGAAGACGATGATGACGCTCAAGCCGCGAGAAGAGGCAGCCATACGTTCAATTACGGCCACTTCGAGTTTCCTCTGCACCGGCGGCAGACGACCAGGACTCCATTTTCCGCACAATTACCGAGCTGAAGAGTGATAAAACTACTCACTCGTCTGACAATGAAGGCTGCAAGCAACCCACCGCGGCCCACAAATCATCGCCCCAACACGCGCCGCCCCAGGCCTCCCCAGCGCCTACGGATGACGACGGGCTCGCAGCAGCAGCTGTGATGGAAGATTCTGAGTCCGACCGTGAAAACTTCATGCCGCCGCATGCTGGCAGACGCTTCGACTGCACCAGCGGCTTGGACGGTCGAGGACACATTGACAAGGGTAAAGGGGTCTGTATAGACGTGGCGGCCCCCAACCCGTCGATGAGGCCGTCTGGTGGAGGCACTGGCCGCATCACACCGGATCCAAGCGACGGGGAGAATGCGGACCCCGTGCCCCTGGAATTGGATGATGAAGAGAGTGACTTCTGGCGTGCAGATGAGCCTGGACAACAGGCAGGTCCTAGGGGACAGAAGCGTCGTACAGATTACGGCGCTCTTGGTAGAGGGGATACAGAACTCGAAGGGCGATCAAGAGTTCAGGAAGATAGATCAGAAGATCCCGCTCAAACAAAACGGCCTCGTCTGGCAGATGAATCTCGCTCACTTGAGCGCCTGCGACATCCTCTTAGTCCTGGACAAGAGCTTGACAGTTGGTTCCCGGCGCCGGCATCTCGCCCAACAACAGCACCACCGCCAGCAGCACCAGCACCAGCACCAGAGCCGGAAAAGTTGCGCCCTGCCATATACCGTGCCTTCATCAAGCAGCTCTACAAAGCGCCGGGCGAGAAAATGATGCGCATCATCAAGTGCCTCGAAAAGTACGAGCACCCGAACACGACCAAAGCCGAGGCGAGCGCGGCGATGCGGCTGGCGCAGCGGCTGATGGCGGACCACAACGTCGCCGAAGCCGAAGTGCTCAGTCACATGCCGCTCGAGGATCAGGCCAGGCGTGCTGCTGTGAGTGTCGTGTCTGTGCAGCGGGTCGTCGAAATTGGGAAGCAGATCCAGCTCAATCCGTTCGTCGGGTTGCTCTCGCGGGCGATGAGCATCTTTTTTGACTGCAAGTCTTATAGCAGCGACTGTCCCACGGAGAGGGAGTTTACATTCTACGGTATTGCAGAGAATACGGCGCTCGCGGCCGAGGCATTCAAGAATATCCACAACCTCATAGCGGAATTGGAGAGAAGTAAGAAAGGGTCGGAAATCAGGGACTACCCCACTGGGGTCGCGGACGGCCTCATTGTCGGCGCTGAAGCGGCGAGGAAGGGGGAGCTTGAACTCGCGGAAAGAGCAGAGGCGGAAAGGCTGGCGGAGAAGGAGGAAGAGGAGCGTATCCATCGTCAAAGGGAATTGGATCGCCTTAGGCCGTTGGGAGATGAGTCCGAGCAAGAGCCTGAGGCCGAGCCGGCTTCTACAGTCCCTGCCACCACAGGGTCCTCTGGCCCTTGTATCGTGGATCTAACGAAGGATACGTCTGACAGTGGTTTTGAGAGCTCGAGAGTCAGCCGCAAGAGCCATGAAAGCGACGTTGATATGGAGAGCGGCAGTAATGTGGAGACGGAAGACGACATCCTGAATTTACCTCCGCCACCACCGGCAGCCGCTCACGAGGAAACGCCGTGGGAGTCCTCTGGTCAACTCATTGCTTTCAGAGAGCGTGCTGCTTTTGTCGCTGACGAGTACCTCAAAATAAATGGAATCAAGTTGACGACCGCCCGGCCACCGGCACCTATCAGGAATTTGGCCGCTTGGCGCCAAGGAATGAAGGACAGCAAAAAGATCAATGTCCGCGAACACGCACGGAGTTGATCATGGTGGACCAAAGAATGCATGAAGTGAAGAAGAGGTAGTGTCGTAAAATGGACCACGCATCTAAGCCGCGATCAATGAAGATTCTCATCAGGGACTCCCACCTTTAAACTCAGAAAGTGCAGTGCGGTGCAGTGTCCCCCATTCTTGGGGTTTGTGTAGAGACGACGCCCACTTCCGTTGGTGGGTGGATCTGAGCCCCGCCTTCCGAGTCCAGATAAGCGAAACGTCATATTTGGAGAGCTTCTCCCCGCCATGAATTAATCTCTCGAACTCCCTCCCAACTCCTCAATTCGCTGGCTCGAGCTGCCTCTGTCATGGCCTTAGACCTCAAAGACAAAGTCGTCCTCATCACCGGCGCCGGCAGCGGCATTGGGTAAGGTAACAATCAAGCAAACCCCCGACCCCACTTCCGAATTGCTAACGCCGCCGGCCCGCCAACAGCCGCGCCACGGCTGTCAAGCTCAACAGCCTAGGCGCGCACCTCGCCCTGACCGACCTCAACCTCGACGGGGTGCGCGAAACCTACCGCCTCTGCCGCGGCGAGGCCCAGCAACACTACGCCGCGAAGCTCGACGTGTCGAGCAAAGACGACGTCGAGGCCAGCATCGCGGAGGTGCTGGCGCACTTTGCGGGCCGCATCGACCACGTCTTCAACTGCGCGGGCGTCAATCCCACGTCGTATGCGCTGACGGACACGACGGACGCGTACTGGGCGCTGCTGGTCGACGTCAACCTCAAGGGCACCTACCTCGTCACGCGCGCCGCCATGCCGCACATGACGGCCCCCGGCGGCTCCTTCGTCAACGTCTCGTCCATCTGCGGCCTGCACCCCGTCGCCAACCAGGCCATCTACTGCGCCACCAAGTACGGCATCATCGGCTTCAGCAAGAGCATGGCGCTGGAGTTGGGCCCCAGGGGCATCCGGTGTAATGTCGTGGCGCCGGGCTACATCGATACACCGACGAATGCCGGCGTGGTGAAGGGGCCCGAGTACGTGAAGAGGATGGAGCAGGGGAATAGCTTGGGAAGATTGGGCACGCCCGAGGAGATCGCAGACGTGGTGGCGTTTTTGATGAGTGGGGAGGCGAGATACATGAACGGGAGCGTCGTGGAGATTGATGGCGGTTTGAAGGCTTAGAAGTGATGGATCGTGTGATTGAGCGCTTGACGAGGCGAATGATTGGTAAGTCTTGGGGGACTGCAATTTTCGGTATGTGGGAGAATGGAGTCATCTGCCAAGGTAGTGTATTTGAGCTAATGATGAGATGATCTGTCTAGACTGTAGAAAAAAACAAGCAGTGTCCGACAGGGTGGTATCGCAAGAACGTGAGCCAAAAGTAAACTTCAGAAAGATATGAGAATCTGAATCTCCTTCCTCAGCCAAAGCTGGCCTCAAATCTTCTATTGCCTCTGCACCGGCTTGAGCGTTGCCATCAGCGGGTGCTTCTCCCACAAGGCGTACACCAGCTGGTTGTTCCAGTGCTTGCTCTCCTCGCATAACTCGAGGTCGAAGTGCCACAAGGTGTACGACAAGATGAGCCGCATTTCGTGCCAGGCCAGGTTCTTGCCAATGCAGTTGCGCGGCCCGTGCGAGAAGGGCTGCAGGATCGTCCTGTCGTCGTCGGCAAAGCGCGGGTCCGCGTCGTCGCCCGTCAGCCAGCGCTCCGGGATGTACTGTTCCGGAAGCGCGAAGTGGCGCGGCGAGTGGTAGGCTGCCCAGTTAGTGACAAAAACGGTGACCTATGGTTTTCCTGTTAGCTTCATCCATTGGGGAATTGCAGAAAGTAAAGGGAGGGGCAAATGAGAATCCCTTACATTCCCCGGAACGTGCTCTCCCTCGATGATGGTACCGCCAGGGGGTGTCAGGCGTGGAAGACCACCAGGGACGGGCGGGTAGATGCGCAGGGCCTCCTCCAGGCAGGCGTTCAAGTAGGGGAGCTGAGGCAGATTCTGAAGCGTCATGTCCTGCGGGGTGGCGAAGGTGTCGCGGATCTCGGAGACGAGGCGGGCCATTTTGTCCGGGTTGCGCAAAAGATGGTAGGTCACACCGGATAACAGAGTGGCGGTCGTCTCGGTGCCGGCGATCATGAAGGTGGTGGCGTTGGCGTGCATTTCGGGGACCGTCAGCTGCGCGCCCTGGCCCTCGCCCTTCTCCTTGAGCACGTACGACCAGATGTCCGGCCGGTCCGTGTTTGCGGCAAGACGACGGTCGACGCGGTCGAGGGCGTATTTTTGGTGCTCCATCTGCTTCTGTCTCAGGCCCGGCAGGACGTAGGGCAGCATGTCGTTGATCTTGGGGAAGTAGAAGCGTAACGTGGTCGACAGGCCGAAGAACTTGACGGCTGCGAAGATGCTGCGAACCCAAGCGTTGTAGGCGGAACCTTCGAGCAGCTTGAGCGGCTCACCGAAGGTCAAGTCGGCCATGATGTCGAAAGTAGTGAAGTTGTACATGTCGACCATGTTGATCTTGGCATCTGGCTCGCTCGTGCCCAACTCCAGCAGCTTGGCAACCAGCAACTCGACGTAGCCGCGGAAGAGCGGTTCCTGATCCTTGAGGGCGCGGTCCGAGAAGGCGTGCGAGAAGATGCGGCGCTGGCGGCCGTGATCGCCGTCATCAGCCAGGAAGAGGCCCTTGGTGCCGGTTGACGGGGGGCCGTAGTGGTCCAGGTCCTTGGTGACGGGAGCGCCATGGCCGTGGATGTCCTTCCAGGCCTTGGCGGTGGTGTAGCTCAACTCGTTGGGGCTGACGCGCACAACGTCGCCGTACGTGTCGTGGAGCCACTGGAGATGGTAAGGCTCAATGCCTCTTACGCGTCCGAGGATGCGGGGCAGCGATGTTGCTGCGCTGAACCACGGGCCCGGGAATCTGCGGAGGGGATGGAAGTAGACATTGTAAATGCCCGTGATGACGAGATATGCAATCTTAGGAGGCGTCAGAATCTGGCGTTGAAGACGGAGCCAGAGTGCTCACCGTGGCGGCTGTGCCGATGTATATGAGATTTAAAAGCCCCATGGCAAGGGGTAAGGAGAGGGAAAGGACGAAGAAGTGGGATCAAGATATGGGAAGGGACTCGTGGCTATAAAACGGACTTCTTGGCTTGGTATATCCGGGCTGGCAGATCGCCGAGTCAGGCCGAAGGCAGCGGCTTCGGTTGCCTGCCCTTCCGACATGGCGAATGTGGAGGGATGTGCCCTCGGCCCTTCGCACGAAAGCTCGAATAGGGATGAGGCGATTACCAAGTCGGGCAAGAGGTGATGTATTAGGAGCCTCCTGAAGGTGTCATGGCGCTAGGGCTTAATCTTGCACACGTGAGGATCTGCATCGGCCTCTCTGCGTCTTGGCAGCTGCCTTATAGGCTCTCCGTTGGTCAATTGCGTCACGAAGGATGTCGGTTTCGCGCAGGAGGCTGGCAAGGACAGCGACGCATCCGAGAGCCATCGGTACCGTCGAAGCCTTGCTGCCGTTGGCGAGAGTCGCGCACGGACCATGTGCGCAATGAGGGTCCGGAGATACATTTTCTGGCTAGCAGTCGATCATTTTAATTTTGGATGGTGATCCGCCATCGTGTTTTGATGTGCGGCGCAATGTTTCCTCGGCGGCGGGAGATGTTGAGTAAATGTAAAAGGAGAAGTGGTGACTGCAAAACAGGCTTGGCAGCAGGCCGGTGGCTGCTGATGCAATATAAGACACACCAGACGGCGCGCGGGCCCAGCGGCCGTTGGCGACGACGCGAGCGGCTAAGCTGACGAGCCATTGGCACGGACCGAGCCGGACCCAGAGTATCGTGAACGTTGGAGGTCCAAGCATGAACCCTCGAGCAGTAGCGGCAACGGCGGAAGCCGCAGGAGAGGGGGAGCTACTGGCGATCCCTGGAGGAGGGGCTCGCGGGGAGTGGACGCGGAGCTGCAACATGTGCCGGAAACGTGTCGGGGCGAGCTGGGTCGACGTATGCGTGCGTGCCACGCAGCCGCGCCGACGCATGGCGAGGCTTCGGCGAATCGAATCGCCCTTGGTTGCTGCCCAAACTCGCGTGGGCGCGCGCATTGCGCATGCAGCGTTGAAGAAACAGAGCTGGTTGCAACCGCTCGCCGGTGAGGCGCCGTCGCGCCGTGGAACCCTCCCTGCACCCTGACCGGCGAGGGCGCCCTTCACAGGTGGCACAGAGTGTGATGTCTCGACCGAGTCACACTGACCTGGGGTGGCATTGGCGCGTCTTTATCGCGGCTGGACGAGGCGCGCAGACTAGCCCGATGGCTGCCCTCCGCTCGCCTGTCGTTGGTTCTCGTTGGGCCCGCCCAGCCCGGCCCTGCGCCTCTGCCCTCCACCCTCCGCGCCCGACCTCTCTCACCGAGTAATAAGCACAACATCTGCCTCCTCGAGACATTGTTTCTGCCACCAGTCTCGCCCGCTCCACCATGGCCGCTGCCGCCCTTCCGACCGCATGAACCCCATGGGTGCCCGCAGATCATCGTCGCACACGCTGCCTGACCAGCATGAATTCCCTGCCGCTGTAGAGTAACCCCTTCCGCAACCTATCTTCAGCTGGAGCCTCCCTTCGCATTGCCTGCCAAAGGCAACGCGGTCCTCAGCCTCGACATCCCACACCACACCTACCCTCGCCCGCCATGAATCCGGACCCCACCCTTCGCAAATCCAACATGTGGGAGCGCCTCTCTCTGCACAGGCTGGGTGGCTGGCTGAAGAAGGACGAGGCTGGAGCCCCGCTGCCTGACGGCGACCGGGACGGCGTCCAGCAGGAGTCTGACGACGAGAAGCCCCAGGAAAAGTTGAACAAACGCTCGTCCCGCAAGGTGGTGCCCGGCTTACCCCGGCCAGCCACCTTCAAACGACAAGAGTCCGAGCGACGAGACAGGCTGGTGCCTTACGAACCGGGCCACGACGAGCGCAGGGCCATTTCGTCTGAGCCGCGAGCCCAATCCGTTGATCGCCAGAGCGTAGGCACATCCAAACGCGCCCACTCTCCTCCGCCCAGGTTCCATCATCGCTCGTCCGCACCCGACTCCTTAAGCCCCTACGCTTCCGACGCCCATGAGTCATTCATGCAGCACGGCTATAGCCCACCTAAGCGCAACGACCGACCCGATGATGGAGATACTGCCTCCATGGCCTCTCAAGGCCGCGGGGACTTTCCGCCCCCGCTCTCAACGACCGGACCGCAGTCGGATAACGATGGCACGTCCGACGGCGTCGATGAGCTCGTTATACAGCAGGAACTGGATGCGAAGTGGATTCTGAACCTCAGCATGCACTTCAGAGACATGTCTGACCGGGAGAAGTTCTTCGTAACCTATGCTGAGCAGCCCAACAGGTGGAGGAGAGTGACCGTGTCTATCGACTTCCGTGATGCTGAACCGGAATCCCTGGAGGCTGACCTGAAGAGTTTGCATTACCAGCGGGACAAAAGCGCCCGCATCTATGAAAGCATCCGGGACTCGCTGCCCGACATACAGTTCTACGAGACTGTTACCAACCTGAAGCTGGAGACCCGTGAAGGCCGCCTCCACGTTCACGTCACTGAGGACATGAACGAGATCATCCCCTACCCGCCCGTGTCTGCCATTACCCACCTGGATTGCCCTGTGTTCCGCGAAAGTGATGTCAACTTTGAGTCTCATTTGTCTGGTTTCGTTTATAAAGTTTCCGTCCACGGCCAGGTCTACATCAAGAAAGAGATCCCCGGCCCTGAATCTGTCGAGGAATTCCTCTACGAAACAAATTGCCTCAGCCGAGTGCGTGGCGCTCATAGCGTCATCCAATTTGCAGGCGCCATTGTCGATGACAGGCGCCAACTCGTCACTGGTCTTCTGATCGACTTCGCCGAAAAGGGCGCTCTTGTGGATTTACTGTACGACTGGAAGAATACTGCCGAAATGACCTGGCCTCGACGGGAAAGATGGGCCAAGCAAATTGTCCAAGGCCTGTCTGAGATCCATGAGAGCGGCTTCGTCCAAGGAGACTTCACTCTCTCAAACATTGTTATCGATGCCGGTGACGATGCCAAGATCATCGATATCAACAGGAGAGGATGCCCCGTGGGATGGGAGCCACCTGAGCTGGCAAGGCTTATCGAAGCGGGCCAGAAGATCAGCATCTACATCGGCGTCAAGTCTGACCTGTTCCAGCTTGGCATGGTCTTATGGGCGCTTGCTGAGCAGAGAGACGAGCCAGAGCGTGAAGAGCGCCCACTCGTGTGGACTCAGGCCAACAAGCAAGTCCCGGACTACTTCAAGCGTCTTGTCGAAGCATGCTTGTGCGAAGAACCACGCGGCAGGCCCTCTGCGAAGGAACTGCTCTCCAGATTCCCTGATATCGACCTCGAGGCCTCGAGGCCTGCGACCACCTCCAGACACAGTCTGTGCACACATCGCTCGGATAAGGAGTATATTGATCCTCGCACTGCCGTTGGCCGTGATGACATCGATCAACACAGGCGCTCTCCTGAGCGCGACAACAAGATGTCAAGCGTCAACCCGTCGAGCGCGAATCTCACTGATGTTTTCCCTCCTACTGAGTTTGATGCTCACAGCTCAGGGTCGTATGTTGTGGCACAGCGTCACGGTCCAGCTTCGGACACAAGGCAAACACCAGAATACTCACCTTACGTCCGCGCGTCGTCCAATGTGTCACTCAACGATAGTGAGCTAGAGAATGACACCACGTCGCTTTCTGGCCAACCTGAAAGATGGGAACAAGTTTACATCGATGGTGACACACGGCTTGTCAATCGTGGTGGCCCGCTTGGGATCGATGAGCATGAGTTCCCAGCCCACGAACAAAGCACAGCCTGCATACCAACTCCCAGGGGTGAGCAAACCGATCCGTTGTATCTGGATCGGTCAGAACCTGGACCCGAAGCGCACTCACCAGAGCTAGCTGGTATAGGATGTGACCGCGACCTGGCCCCGCCAACATTGCCATTCCTCTCCAGCCATCGCGCTTCTTTCCTCGATCGAGTTCAGCAACGGAACTCACACAATGTTGACATGTTAGCTGGATTGGTTCCGCAAGTCCAGGGACTTTATGAGAACAGGAACGATGATCCATTCTCACGAGATCGCTTCGGTCCTCCGACCCACCAGGATTCTGGATTCGGCGACTGCGATATGGACACCGTTCTCCTCGGGCTCTCTTCTCCTGCAACACATCTACCTGCTCAAATAGATGATTTCGATCTTGACCTCGAGTCACATGACGGTTTCAGCCTTGAGCAGCCCAGCTATTCCATACCAGATGGTAGAGACAACGTACCACTGGGCCGCCGTACATCAGCCAATACTGTCAGGGATAATCGATCTTCGATAACAACAACCGTTCCCGAGAGCTACAGGCCTGCATCTTCGTTGGATGTCACTTCAGCGTCTCTGCCTTCGCATGAGTCGATGCCCGATCTCACCCTTACGGGATTGACAGAGTCGGGTGGAGAGCCGCTCGCCGATGAAACTATCACGAATGGCCATACCTCAAGTGCTTTAAATGTTTACGATGAGCATCACGAAGGCACGAAGGATCCGCACTTCCGCCTCGATCGCGGTGATCATCATCCACTCTCGACCTCTTCGGTTGCTAATTCTGCTGTGTGGTTCCCGTGGATGAGCCGTGCCGAAGGTCAACCTGCGTCTTCTTGAACGTGTATTCATTCAATACCCAGGATTTTGCTATTGAGCCTGGTCTTTCTTGATGCGCCAAGTCGACTTTCTGGGTGTCTTCGCAATACATTATACCTCTTTGTGTTGGCGGGATGGATTATTTCCACTCTTGTTCCACGCTTGTTTTGCCATACTGGCATCGAATTTACTGCGATTAAAAATACCCAAACATTGTTGATCTTTTTGTTTGTTTTCACCCTTCTCATACCCCATTTTACAAGAAATCCTATGTTTACGTCTTTACGAAAGTGCTCTAAACGAATTTTTGAAAAACAAGATAGTGTGCCGCGAGGATTTGACAACGGCGTTCGAAAAGGGCTCTACGTTCAGTTTTCTTTTTTACACGAAAAGTCTCTAGCGGAGGATAGCGTATGTGTTTTTTGAGTGGAAGGGAGGGTCTCGGGTTGGAGTACCGGAATGGAGGGATTAGGAAGTCTTGTAGACTCTGAAGGATGACGGTGGCAACAAAGCTCTTTGGTATGCGCATTATTGCTGTGCATCTCGTGATTCTGATGCTGGTTGTGTATCGTGTGTGTCTAACGTAGAAAGATTTTCTTACCGTTGTAGGCAGCTCAAGCATCCTGCCGGACGCATATGCCGGCCCATGAGTCGAGGAATGCGGCACGACGGCCCGCGGAGCTCAGTCCCCCACCTCGTGTATGGATTTGATAGCGCTTAAGCGCCTAATGCTTGGCGGAGCTTGATATCATGGGGGTTGCCTGTTCGGGCTAATGCTGCATGCCATTTTCGGTAATCAAGCGAGTCTCTAGCGCCATCATTCGCTCCTCTTGCAAAGCAAAAGCTCGCACATGCATTTTTTCACGGGTCAAGAACACGCGCTTTTGTCCAATGGTTTATTTTTTTGTTTTTCTCCAAGACAAGATATTTACTTAGAAGGTCCTAAAGCAGAATGAACACACGGGGCGAGACGTATTTACAAGATCGCCCACGGTTCCTGTACCCCCCTTTTTCTTCCTTTACAGGTTGTACCTCGACTTGAGGTGCCTGAACCAGTCTCTGGCCATCCAAGCATCGAACTCGGTGATCTCCATGGCGCTACCGGCGTTCATGATGAAGTTGGTGACGCCGGTGGGGGTCCAGTCGTAGAAGTCGTCGAGGCCGAGGGTGTGGCCCATCTCGTGGAGCAGGATGTGGATGTTCTCCTCGTCGACGTTCTGCAGCATGTAGTCGGCGCCGACCTGCTGGCCCCAGTCGCCGCCGTAGCCGCCGGCGCCGTCATCGAGCGTGTCGGACAGCCAGAGCGAGACGTCGTAGCGGTCGGCGTCGCCGCCCGAGCAGCCCGAGTAGTCGCCGTCGGCGTAGTGGATCGCGCGGCCGCACGCCGGGTCGCACTCGGGCGCGCCGTCGGCGTCGAGGTGGCCGGTGTGGACCGTGATGCCCGACGTGTCGCCCTCGAGGAGGGACTTGTCCTTGGTCGCCCAGCCGACGACCGACACGTCGACCGACTCGTAGGGGAAGCCCTCGAAGCCGACCAGCGCGGCACTGACCCACTTGTTGTACATCTTCGAGAGCGCCTTCTCGATCGAGGCGCGCTGCGCGGCGGTCACGCTCTTGGTGCTGTCCCAGCGGACGCAGTACTGGACCTTGGCCTTGGTCTCCATGATGTGGTCGTAGCTGTTCGGGATACATGTCAGCAACCATAAGAATATCCTGAAAGAGGGTCAAAGCTTACCCGTAGTTCTTGAAGTCAAGGGCACTGGGGTTCTCGCTCATCTCGTGATCCCAGACCTCGGTCAGTGCCGTGGACAGCGACGAGGGCGGGGACCAGGTCGAGCTCGAGTTCGAGCTGGCACGCTTGGAGACGACTGGGTTCTCAAAGGACGAACGAGCCGCGAGGGCCGGGGCGCGGTCGAACTTGCAGATGCCGGGGGCTTCCTGGCTGCCCTGGATGGGGTGCGCCTGCGCGGCCAGGGCGGCGAGAAGAGGAAGGGCGGTAACAGCCTTCATTGTCGTTTGTGCTTAAAAGTATATACGGAAGCGAAAGAAGGGATCGAGGCTAGCTCGGAGAAAGAATGTGGGTTGTAGGAGAATGGAGTTTGGGCTGGACCTGACTGCACTGGAGGGCGCTACTGGGTATATATACAATGGAAGTGCGAATACGACGTTTCCGTTACGGCCTCAGGCGGGACGGGGTGGACAGGAGCCAGAAACATGTTCTGCGTGATGGGTGGCCCGCCGCAGATCATTGTCGGCACGGTGGTGGAGCGTTTCCGTCCCTCTCACAAACGCCAAGACTCGATGGTGTGGTGTCTCGCCAGTCGCAGCGGAGCGGAAGATGCCAGGTCTGGCTAAGTCGGCATGCTGCGAAACATGTGCTAAGCCATTGAATGGTCTATTCCCGGGCTTGGCGCTCCTATTTGTCTTCTTGGCGCAATGAGCATTGTTGTTTCAAGGAGAGCCGCCCGGTGGGCCTGACTAGATTAAATAGTCCGGCCCGGTCGAATACTGCGCCCCAGCGATTGGTCAACATGTAGGGCAACCCCCCGTATAAACATAGTGACAGCGATCGATCTGACCTTTGTGGATTGTAAAACACCTTCGCTTAGGAGATGGTGCCAGCGAAGCGACTTGCCGGCGGGTGTACTTGCCGGCTGCAAAGGTTCTGGAAAGAGTAAGCTTAAATCCGGCCCGGAAGTATATTGTGTTTGCTTCTTCTCTCCTCATGTTTGATCTCCATTGAGCCCCTCTCGTTCCCTAAACAGACCACTCGAAGACTCATGGTCACCTTCGATATGGACTGCGTTGCAACCATTGGTCACTCACTCAAAGCAATATCTGGAGACACGGAGAAACTATTCATTTCTCCGGCTGCGCAGAGCAGGGTCACGAGCAATGTGCACTGTACAATAGAAGTCGGGCTTTCCAATGGAAGATCCGCAGCAGGAGACAGTAGTCCGGCCCCCAACTGATTCGCTTGATCTGAAGCATGAGGGGCCTTTGCGGAGACCGTTCGGCCTCAATGGAGCGCCTCATCCCTCCTAATGGCTAAAAAGGTTAAGCTCCAAAGTTGTCGGATATTACTCTCTGCAATACACCGTCAACCCTAAACCAGCACCTTCACTGACACGACCAGAGGTAAAAGGAGAAAATGAAAAAGAGGCAAGGCGGAAAACTTACCAGTCGGACTCTGCCCGGAAGGCGGTGGTAACGCACCCAGTGGCGTATACACGAAGTCTCCAGCCTCATAGACCCAGCTCCAAACCTCACTGTTCAGGTAGGCGCCGTTCGAATCAATCAGGTCCCATAGATGGTTGTAAGCTTGACGGACTTTAGCGTACACGGTCGCGTCATTGCAAAAGTCGGGGACGTGAGCCGAGTTGCAGCGGTCAAGTTGGCGAGCGAAGCCTGCGGCGAGCATGGAAAGCTGCCAGCTCCAAATGACCGTGCCGTGATAGACATTATTGGTGAATTTTCTCGCGTAGACAGGATCCCCTCCATATGCTGGGTTCGCTATCAACACACCAACAGGCGTCGAGAGGCCCACAGGAAAAGGTTGGATTATGTGCTCTGCGGCTTGGTCCAGAAATAACGTCAACTGTTCCTGATCAGTAGAGTTGACGAGAAACAATCTCAAGCAGTCGTCGGTGTTCATGACCCTTACGATTGATTGATTGTTGTTACCGTCCAAAGCCAGCCCGTGAAAGTGAACGTTGGACGTGACGTTATCCAAGTCTACATGGCCTCCAAACGCAGTCTCGACGACATATGATTGAACCAAACTCCGTGCTTCCTCGGCTATAATGCCGACCTGAACGGGCGTCAGCTGTACTAAGTTCTCGACGCACAAAGGGGGCTTACTTCGAAGAAGTGCAGAGTTTGGTCTTCCCAAACCTGGGCGTATTGACTGGCCATCTCCGGCCAGTCAACGTGGGTAGGAAAGAACCCCTCGGCAGCCAGAGATGCGATAGCTCGCAGTGCTGCAGGGACTAAGGCAGTGTTGACATCGTATGGGATCCGCCCACCGCCGATACCATCGGCGCTATCCCGCCACTGCCCCACTACTTGGTTTTCTTTCAGATGAATGAGGTTTCCTTTCACTTGACCACCTATGGAGGCAAATGGCGCTGAGATGTTCATGATCTTCTCAGCAGTCATGAGCGCCAAGTCGCTGTATTTGAGGCCCTGGTTGTCCGGATTAACCGTCGCCTCGATTGCGAGAAATGCGTCCTTTCGCTGCTGACCGGTGGGGCTTTTAACGAAATACTCGTACATGACGACGGGGAGGAACAAATCTGTGTCGACCATTTTATAATCGTACTGCGGTGCCGTGCTTGTGATGTTTTGTTGTAGATTCAAGTAAGTGGCATAGTCGCCGATTGTTTCTTCGTGGCACACGCTCCCATCCGTGCGGTTGATGCGCTCGAGGACAGCACCGATGACGGCTTCAACTGCTCCACCACTGAGGACTGGATGCAAAAGAAGCAGAGATATCATGGTGTCACGTCCAAAGTACGTCAAAAACCGCCACGCTCCTGCCAAGAGCTTATCGGTGTAGGAGAGGAAAGCAAGAGAATCGACTTGGTCAGCATTGCTGATAATCAATGTCTGGGACGCATTGTTGAGGACTTGTTGAGGACTGAGCTGGTCCAGCTGCGGATAATCAAGGGATGCATTGAATGCGTAATTACCTGCTCCGAATCGCAGAGTGGTACTATTCGCGACAATCGGAGTACCACCGCCTGTATCATGCGGCTTAAAAGTGAGAGTGGTGGTAGTCACGTTGTCGAGCCAAATCCTGCTGATTGAAACACCACCCGACTCATCCTTGGCAATTTGGATTGCATTCTGAACCGCAGGAACAAGAGTGCTAGGTCCTTCGGTGAAATCGCGGATCGTCCGGACGCTCCCGAGAATGATGGTACTTAAGACTGCCGTGGTGTTGAGCGACACTACGCCAGTTACGCCGACTCGAGGAAAGCTCCTGTCGGTGGTTGCAAGGTCATAGATGGGGTTGAGGGCGCGTTGTTTTTCGGTCAAATTCCGCAAGGCTATGGCGAGTGAGCCGTTGACTCCATCAGCAGGCGAAAAGAAAGCTGCAGCGCCACTGTTGCCAGCCGGCCATGCAACCTAGGGCAATGTTAAAACAATCTAAATGGTTGGAGTTAGGATGCGAACCAGTAAGCGCGGGCCAATAACAGTGAGATCACTGTCTGGGAGAGGGCTTGTCACAACGACCTGGGTGCTGCTGTTGCAGTCGGAATAAAAGTAATTCTCGTAAGGTGGGTCGCTTAGTTCGAGATAAGTGGCATAAACGGAGCAGCTGGACGACTGCGCAACTGCAAGCAGAAAAAGGGTCAAAGCATAGATGATGGCCAGCATGATGGTACCCAGAAATCGGTAGTTGTTCTATGAGGTGAGAGAAGGGAGTGGTACTTGGTGACTTCCGGGGCGATGCGAAGCGACGCACTTGGCAGACACACGCAAGCAACGTCCGAGAGAACAGCCAATAGCCGGCTGAAGCATGGCGGGGCAAAGCGGGGTTCAGGGTTGATGAATAGGCAGTTGACGGAGAGGTCGCGGCGGCGGCGGCGGAGGCGGAGGCGGAGGCGTCCGAGCGTTGGGCGAGAGCGGAGTGGTTTCGGCGGGGGAGCTGGGGACCGTGCAATGTCGTCATCTACGCGAATACCTAAACCCAGCACAACGTGGGAAAGCACAATGGAGTGTGCGTGAAGCAGCGACGCGCAAGAGCCGGTGCCTGCCGAGTGCGACGCGTCGAAAGCCCGATGCTTCCCGGTGCAAGGATGCTGCATCTCCGCTCTCGCCGATCCACACCACCTCCTCCATCTCCACCAGCCGCCTGAGCTTCGTTCGCAACCCAACATCGCCCACCATGTCGCCCCCAGTCCCTGCCTTCCTTGAGCCTGTCCCGGTTTCTATCCGCCTGGCCCAGGCCGTGGGCATCACCGCTTCAGCCTTCATGTGCGGTACGCTCACGCGACAATGGTGACGCCGAACAAGGCTGCTAATACTCACCAGGCCAAAGCGCTGCTGCCTCCTTCCTGCTGACTCCCAGCCTGCTTGAAGCACCCGCCCCGCTGCTCGCACGCCAGTGGCTCAAAGCTCGCAATATTTACATGAAGGTCAATCTGCCCTCTGTTGCCGGATCCGTCGCTCTGTTTGGCTGGCTGGCTTCACGAGGTACACACAATGCCACCACCCGTAGCATGATTCATGCTGAAAGTCCACCCACAGAACTCCCGGATAGCATGCCTCGCCAGCTATACACGGCCGCCGCTCTCCTCTACTTCGCCAAGATCCCCTACAGCTTCCTCTTCCTGCACCCCACCGACATGGCTCTGCAAGCCAAGGCAGCATCTTTCGCTACTACAAGCACTGTGGAAACTGCTGCTGAGGTCGGACTCGCCAAGGAAGAGACCACCCACGCTCTGGCTGACAAGTGGGCTACAATCAACCTCGGCCGCGCTATTCTCGGCTTCACTGGCGCTGCCTGCGCCGTTTGGGCCACGCTAGGTCGAGTCGATGTCATCAGGTACAGATTGTAGTGTCTTTTGCGGAAAGCGCTAGGCTTTGCAGACACAAATTGAATGTGCGTCGTCCTTCAACGATGGGGGCTGTGGTTTTCCTCTGTCGGACACTTTTCTCTTCCTCTCCATAAATTTTGACGGTGGGTCTCGGTATGTATATAACTCTTGATTCCCCAGTCTGGTTTAAACCGGTAAATTCAAACATTGATGCAACGACGGCATCGGAGGTAGGATCCACCGACACGCCGACCCTCCATGCGTTAGTCCTGTGCTACAATGCAGCACGCTAACGTGTCTGGCTGAACGTTTCCTGCAAGCCGCAATCCTTGCCCCCAGAGCCAATCTCGCTCTTGCCTTTCTAAGAATCTGTACAACAGCGCTAGTATACTGGATACTCACATTGGAATTCGTAGCTCTCACGTTATGAGCTGGAATGAATACGGAAAAGGCCCAATCTTTTTCTTGCCGGTTGAAGATGAACGGAAGCAAGCTGTGTACACAAAGCTTGGCAAGAGCTGAAAAGTGAGACTGCCACCAACAAGACCATCGATCTTGGCAGGGAGGCTTCGACAGAAGACCCAAGCTTGGCAGGGCTGGAATACGAGTGTTTTGATCTGCCTACTGGCTAGACCTCCCCTTCCCTTTGACTCAAATGGTGATGTGCGGGGCCACAGACGTCTACAGTTACACGATGCTTAACAGGCTTCATATCTGGTCCGCACCTTTTCCGCACCAGAGATGGTTCAAGTCCTACCAGGCTCTATCCAACACACAGTAGCGTCCTTGGCAACCATCATGCGGCGCTGGAGCTGAGCTGTCGTGTAGAACAATGACGGATGAGCGGTCACTTATTCCGTCATGTGGCCGGCACGGAAACCTTGGTGTTTTTATCAGCTCAGATTCCGCAGATCAGCCAGGCAAAGTCCCCAATATCAACATTTAAAAAGGTATAAAGGGCTCTCTTCAAATGATCAAGTCCAGATAGAACTATCTCATCACTCTGCCCCATCATCAGAGCTTGCCCTCCGCTTATTCAGACCAAGTTTGGATCATAGGACCACATCAATTCATCCTTCCATCACTCAACCATGCACATCCCAATCATCCTCTTCTCACTCCTCTTCCTCCTCCCTCTAACCGCTCTCTCCAAACTCAACGGCCCTTGCACTGGCGCCGCCAACAAACCGGGCGTTTGCATCAAGACCAGCTCGTGCACCTCGGGCGGGGGATCGTACATCTCCGGCGCATGCCCGAACGATCCAAACGACGTCAAGTGCTGCACCAAGCCGTCGTGCGGCAGCGGCGGCACGTGCAAGTTCGCCGACAAGTGCGAGTCGGGCTCGACGAAGACGGGCCTCTGCCCCGGCCCGAGCGACTTCAAGTGCTGCCTGCCCAAGTCCGGCGGCGGCGGCGGGTTCCCGCCGCCGACGTTCCCGGCCGTCGGGGCGTGCAAGAAGGTGGCCGTCGAAGGGGCGAAGAAGATCGTGGCCAAGAACAAGGGCAAGGTGCGGGAGATTGGGTGCGTGCGAAACTGCAAATGCGGAGCGGCTGGGGCGAGCGATCATTGCTGTGGGCTGGCCATCGATCTGATGTGCTCCAAGGCCGGTGGGGTGAGTTTCCGGTGTCGCCCTTCCCTCTCTTATCTTTCCCAATCGCCCCCTTTTCTTCCTCGTTCGTAGCTTCTCCTGAATTTTAGGCATGGAATATGGATGTGCTGATACGGTCGTTCGTGGCGACATAGGTCAAGACCGACCAAGGCAAGGGCATCGCCGAATGGGTGATGCGCAACCACGGCGACCTCAAACTCAAGTACGTCATTTCTGGCCAGCGCATCTGGAACCCATCGCGTGATCCGGTTGGTCCATGGGAGGGCTGGAGGAAAATGGAGGACAGGGGCAGCGTAACGGCGAATCATTGGTAAGTGTTTATTCACCACACTCCCCTCCCTTGACAAGTAGTAGGATTTCGAGAACGCTAATTGAAAGCTTCAGGGACCACGTTCATTGTAGCTTCAACGGCTAGAGGGTGCAGAACTTTGGTGCTGGTCGAAGATTGCTTGGACTACGAAACTTCGACTCGTTGCGAATGCGGAAAAGGAGCAACCCTTTTCCTGTTCAAGGGATGGACGAAGACTTTACGGCCAAAATATCTGGGATTCTTTGAAATGCGAGCAGTATTTACAGGAGCACATATTTACAGACAAGGAAATATGGATTAGTTGACAGGGGCGTCGGCGTCATGGTAGTCGGTCAAGTGAAGAAGCTTCTTGGCGTTCTCGCGGCCGATTTTCTTGTAGTTCTCGATGCCGCCACAGGCCTCGATGACCTCCTTGGCCTTGCCGTCCCACCAGGCACAGCAGTTCTCGATGGTCTCGTAGGGGAAGTCGACGCTGAAGAGGATACGGTCGGCGCCGATCTCGCGGACGACGTACTCGAGGGTGTGGGTGGAGAAGTGGCCGCTGGTGGTGACCCAGATGTTGTTTTTGAAGTAGTGGTAGATGGTCTGCTGACAGATGCGGTCGTAGCCCTGCTCCTTGGCCAGCGGGCGCTCGACGTCCTCGAGCCAGTGGTTGATGCGCCAGAAGTCAAAGGGCAGGTGCTCGCCCATGTGGCCAACGATGATCTTGAGGTTGGGGTTGCGGTCGAAGACGCCATTGACGATGAGGCCCATCAAGTGCAGGTTGACGCCGTTGGCGAAGGACAGCGGCGGGCCGATGAGGAACTTGCGTTGGGCGTACAGCTTGTCGTAGATGACACCGGACGGGGCGGCCGGGTGGATGTACAGCGGCACGTCGAGCTCCTGGCACACCTTCCAGAAGGCGTCGTATTCGGGAGCATCGTAGAAAAGGTAGGTCTCACCGTCCGGGCCGGCGTGCTGGAAGTCGCAGACCAGAGCGCCGTGGAAGCCAAGCTCCTTGACGCAGCGGCGCAGCTCCTGGCCGGCCTGGACGGGGTCGTGCATGGACAGGCAGGCGAAGGCGCCCAGCTTCTTGGGTTGTGCCTTGACCTTTTCGGCGACCCAATTGTTGACCTCGGTGGCCCTGCGCTCAGCCTCGGCCTTGTCGAAGATTCCCTGGATGCCGGGGACGGTCAGAGAGCAGATGGTGTAGCCAATGCCGTGAGCGTCGGCCAGGCGGACGCGCTCGTCGTTGATGTCGGAAATTTGGCGCATGTAGCGTTCGCGGTCGTTGGGATGGATGTACAGCTTGGCCTCGCGCATCGACTTGGCCTCCATGCCGGCCATCTCGTAGGCTTCCTCGAGGGCGATCTTTCCGAGCATTTTGTTTGGTATCTTGTAGAAGATTGGTTGAATGAAGAAGTGTGGTGCTGATGCCCCGAGACGTGCTCCAGAGGGCCATATTTATACAACGCCGACTACACGGTGGGCCTCCTGGCGGAGGGTAACACATTCTGCTACATCTCGATACCTCGCTGTTCGCGCGGCTCGTACGAGGCAGCTGGAGGGGTGCTGTGGCCTCCAGCGGGGGTGGATTGACGCAATCACGAGATATCCAAGAGGCTCCTGGAGCGGGATCGGGCCGAGCTGCAGCAAAAGCTTCGTCCTCTTAGATGTTCCGGTGCGGGCCGGTCTCCAGCAGGGGGAGGGGGATCATCCAATGCGGTGTCGGCGGTCCGTTGAAAATGAGACCACACTCTCGAGAGAAGTCGGGGTCGGTCGCAGCCAAGGCCGCACGGTGGGCCGACGTCTATGTTCAGGAGAGGAAGCAGCTAGCGCGATTCCGGATGGGGCAATTCGAACGTCACGGTTTGCTCCGTGCGCGTGCTTGGTGTTGCTTGGAGCAGCTTCTGTGGAGAAGCTGCCATCTTCACTCGTCGCTCTCAGAGCTCGGCCGAGGCATCGACGCTGCGCATTCGTCGAGAGAGTCGGAAAAGCCGAGGTGCTGGAGAAGATGTCGTGATGAAGATGGAGAGTCGTGGTGGGGTGCACCAGCCGACGACGTACCTACCCGATCCGCTCCCAGATCCGACGCCGTAGACACACCCGGAGAGCTCTCCGTCCTTTGCCTCCTTCTTCTTGCCAGCTCCCTGCATCCCAGGCTTCGCCACCATTCTGCACCCCAAACAAGCTTCTCCTTGCTGCAAAATTCTATACGGGGACTCCCGTAGCTATGCACCGAAGGATCCGCTGCCGCTTCTGTCCCTGCACCCCATCGCTGCCCTAGCTTAATCAATCGCCAAAGGCAGCTCGAATGCTTTCCATTCCATCTCACTTACGTAATGTCTCGACTTTCCAGCTACCATCCTTTGCTTACAAAAATTAATCAAATGGCGCAACATGTTAGCAAACACCAAGAGGAAGCGAGCAAGGCATTGTGAGGTCAATGCGGTGCACCTTGCCTCCATTGACCACGGGAGACGTCTTTACTACATACACTCGCCGTAATATCTAGCGGGGCTGAAGATCCCATGGTGCAATGGCCAGTGGCAACCAGCGCTTGGCACGTTTTGGTTTCTCCTCGGTCTCGAGACATTTCTCTCTTTCTATCGCCACGACTATTTCCAACCTGAATCGGCCCGTCACGATGAACCGCCTTTCGTAGTACACAGTAGATGCATTGTCGCCGGCAGCCACGGCACGTTAGCACATGTCCCTAGATGATTCGCCTTTCTCAGTCGTGTTTTGGATTAGACGCCTAAGAAGGCACCAGCAAAGTTTCTTCACGTAGGGTCTAAGAAAGAGGTTGATCGGTAGGAATATCACTTCATTACCAGGCTCGCAAGATTCGGATTTAGTTCGCTGGTAGAGATAGAGGGCGAGAAGCAACCCCATGCGGCAGTTGATCGGTCGAGCCTATTTGATCTACCACCTTACCACGTTTCACTACAACCCAGACGGATCCTGGTCCGGATCTTTCCGCAAACGTTTCCATCACATGCCTTGTCCTTCGAATCAGTAATAGCTCCGACTTCACTTATCAGCATCGTGACCCTTATTTCCGGCGCCGGCCGACATTCGCTGCAACCATGACTTGTCGAATGCAGCGTGTCGACTAGACAAGCTTATCTCTCCTTCACTAGTTACAGACACACGCCAGGAATCTCTTCCGTGGCATTAACCACGAACCGGCTCAACTCACCTTCTCCGCACTTCAGTCCCTTCACGAACGCCTTGGCTGCCGCATCCGCGCCCTCGGGCTGCGTGTGCGTGTGGTCCATCAGGAAGAAGCCATCGACCACCTCCTTCCCCAGTCTCCTAAACGCATCCGCCTCGTAGCGCCCATGATTCACAAACGCCGCCCTCCCTGCCACCTCTCCTTCCAGCACCCCGGCCACGTTTTGCGCATATCCGACGAAGATCGGCGGCGTGTAACTAAAGCTGCCTGTCTCCCACGGGTTCGTCGGCGTCATAGTGCTGATGACGACGCTCGCGCCCTTGGCCAGGAAGGACCGCGCCGCGCGGAGCATGTACCAGTTGTACGTGTGGACGACGACGTTGGTGCCATTGTAGAACGAGCCGCATGTTTCGTCGCCCTGCCCCGGGCATGCCGGACGTCCGTTGTCCGTGTAGTTGGCTGTGCCTAGCTTCTCGCCGCCGCCGTCGTTGTGGCCGAATTCGATGATTACTTTTACATGTCAGGCGGTTGATTTATTTTGTAATCATCCCTTTTTCTTGTACGGTATTTCCATCCATTCCATGCCCACCACTGAGTTCGTTTGCTCTTTTTATTCTTTTTTTCAGGAGAAAAAACGGTTGAAGGGTTGAAATGTGGATAGAATGCTCACCAAAATCACCAGGAACTAGCGCCGCCTCAATGGCCGCAAAGCGGCCCTGATCGGTGAAGGAGCGCGCGCTGCGGCCGGCAAATGCCTTGTTGACTACAGGAACGGAGAGCGAGTATTGCAAATAGTGGCCCCAACCTATCCGTACTCAACGGGACAAGAATCAGTCATGCGTGATTTGAAGCATTGAAGGCGAGACCCTCACCTTCGGTTCCGTTCTTGCCTCCTTGTTCCGCCATGGTCGAATCACCTGCCAGGTACACCGTCGGCGTTGCGGCGGCACGACGGGGGCCAGGAGGCAGCGCCGCCGCTACCGCTGCCATGCAGGCTGCGACCCACGCAAGTGATAACGGACTAGTGATAAGCTTCATCGGGACGCTGCGCGATAGCCGCGATCACGCAGTATTGGTACAGTAAGACGATGGAGATAAGGCGTCAAGAGACAAAAGTAAGCGTATATGCGCGATGCTCTTGGCGATGAGATCTGGGAGGACGACTCCGTCAGATCAGATCTGTCCGCCGTGTAATAAAGATGCATGGACAAAATCTGCTCGGGCAGTATTGCTGCGGTGGCTCGCGTCCATCTTAGCCCGAGCGTGTCAGTGGTAAAAATCCAAGACTCGACTGGGTCCACCAATGGCGGGTTCGGCTGGATATTGGTGTATAGCCGGGATATGTGGAGACGAAGCCTTGGAGTAGTGCGCGCTAACGCCCACGTGAGCATTTAGCCAGCCAACCGGTCGGGCGACCGGGCGGATTGGGTGCGATAACTCGAGGAATGCGGGGTTTGGCGTGCGGGGATCCGTAAACGGACAGCACTGTCCATTGCTGACGTTGCGAACGCCCCGAAAAACATGCGAAAAGGATTCGGTGCCTGGTTTGATTTGAGTTTTGCATCATGTATCAGTGCAGAACCTACTAGGCCCCAACGGGTAAGTCGCACGACAGAAAGTAAGGCGCGTGGCTTGCAAGACACGTTGTGGCTGGCCTTATGCAGTCAGCCTAAGGGGGAAACAAAAAGAAATAAAAACATGTAAAGTGGCGCATGGCTCCAACCCACGTGGCTGGCGGATTTATTCGTCCTCTTAAACTCGTTGACAGCATTATCTCGTGTCTTCCAGGCCGTCCTTCTCTACAGAATGTACCGGAAGCCTTTCCTCCGGTTCCCGTTCTCCGTGTCGTCGCCAACCGTGCCCTCCAGACGGTCGAGTTTCTTATTCTCATGTCTCAGCCAGAAACGTAGTGCGATCGATGAAACGCCGCCGAGGCCGCAGAAGAGTGCCAGCGTTATGCCGGCGCGAGCGTACCGCGGCTTGTCTGAGTCGGGATAGAGGTATGACGTAAACAAATGCGTCGAGTTGCCCATGATGTTCACCATAGCCAGGGCCGCCGCACGCTTCGACCTGGGCCGAGGGATCTAGTTTCATACATCAGAAACCCGGTTGCGCATATAGCGAGGCATCTCAGAGTGCTTACCGTCGCAGATACCCACGAATAAGTGACGTTGAACGCCGAATACACGCCGAGTGTCATCTACAGAGTTGCCGCATTAGCGTTGCTGAGCTGCACATTACCCGGCAACACTTACCAAAAACATTGCGAAGTATCTCCCACCAGTTGCCGTGATGGTGATGCAGAGGATGTTTCCGATCATACTGATGGCCATCGGCACGGCGACGTGGAAGGCCCGCTCGTTGGTCTTGCCGGCGTGGATGGAGTTGCCGAGGGATCCAAGGAATGCGAGAGCGTAAGGAGGCGCAGTAAGGAGCAAGGTAACAACCTTGTTGTAGCCGAGAGTCTTGACAATCGAGGGGAAGAAGTAGGTCTGCAGACACTGATCAGCCTTTCACGCGAGAGAGCGAAACGCGATAGCACACTTACGTAGGCCATTCCAGTGTTCAGAGAGAATTGAATCAGGATGAGCATGTAGACCTTAGGGTCCTTGAGCGCCTGAAGGCCGCCGTACCACACCGACTTGCCGTCTTCTCCATCGTCCTTCCCGGCAACCTCGACCGAAAGGCGCCAGATTGCGTACTCCCTCTCCTCCTCAGTAAGCCACTTCACATCTACGACATGTCAGTGAACCCTCAGCAGCAGGTCGAATAGAGAGTTTACCCTTCGGATAACTCGGTAGCACGAAGCCGGCGATGATTGCAATGAAAATGGTGAAACAGCCCTCGAGGATGAAGAGCCAACGCCAGGAGTGGATGCCAGCAGCGTCGTTCATGCCGCCGAGAACACCCGCGGCAATGAGCCCACCAAAGCAATTGGAGATGGTGTTACCGGCGTACAAGATGGCAATCCTAAAGGGTAGTTCGTCTTTTTGGTACCAAGACGACAACATGAGCAGAGCACCAGGGCTGTTGTCATGGTTAGCACCTGCACGGGACTTGAACCCGGTGAGCAACTCACAAGAAGGGTGCCTCGGCAAATCCCAGGAAGAAGCGAACTGCGAGAGCCTGTCCAAAGTTCTGCGTAGCCGCCATGCAGGTGGAAATAGCACCCCATAGTACGGCAGCAACCGAGAGGTATAGTCCAGGCCGAGGGAAGTTGGACAGGATGATATTGCTGGGAAATTGAAACAGCAAGTAGCCGACGTACATGATCATCAGACAAGTGTTGTACTGATGATCAGTCAGTTTCAAGTCGTCCTCGAGACCTCCGAGCCGGGCGTTGGTGAAGTTGTTGCGATCCAGAATGCTGCGAGGGCGGTCAGCTTGGACTCAGTCGACATGTCTGCGAGGAAGACGTACTTGAGCAGAAAGAGGATGATGAGCATGGGCATTACTCTGAAATCGACCTTGCGCAACAACTTCTTCTTCAAGGCGGCTACTTCATCGTCGCTTTTTCCCCGGAAGTTCTGGTGTGCCAAGCTCTCCTGTTTGTCGGAACCAGAGTCCTTAAGGTCGTCGATCATCGTGGCCGCAACCGCGTCTCCTCCCTTCTTGTCGGTCATGTCTGGTACTGATAGCGTGCGGTGATGCGGGGAGGACAGGGTCGAGCTGAAGGCTGTTTGCAGATGGACAGAGCCCCGTCGTGAACAGCTCATCAGGCGTGTTATAGATCTTGCACATCGACAGTTCCGACAGTCCCCTCAGGCGGAAGAGGCACGCGGCGCTCTTGGCTGCCCCGATTAGGTGTGGTCACCGTCGAGGCTCACAAACAAGAGGCGTGGTTCGCACCACGCTTCCCCAGATTCCCTGGCCCGCCGGCACTTGCAGCGAATCAGAAGTGCGGGCAGCAGCGGCGAAAGCCGGGTCCGTCGCCCGCCCCGGATTCGCAGCCAGCCCCCGCCCCCGGCGCATCTTTTTCCGCTGGCGGAAAAGCAGCGGGAGGCGGCGGGGCGCTGGGCGTCGCGGTGAGAGCTTCGGCGGCGGTGGAGGCGGGATGCGGGCGTTTGCAGGCCAGAGGGCGGGCGTTGGGGAGGGCAAACTAAATTGTGGGGGAGCGGTGGTGTCCAGGCGAAGTGGTACCGAGGGCACGGCAGACATACATCACAGTCGAGGCAGAGATTGGGAAAGGGAGCAGAATTGGGCGGCTGGATTGGTCCCCGCACGCCGACCATCCTTATCCGCCGCCGCCGCCCGTGGTTGGCATGGCGAGGTCCGGGGAACGGGCAGCTCCCCGCATTTGCAGGGGGCTTGGTGCGAGAGAGCAGGTCAGTCCTGCGTGCGGGGTCTCCACAGGCTGGCAGCGGCGGGAATCCGACGTCTTCGCGACGCGGAAACCGCAGGCGGCGGATCGGCGACAGAACGCGCTTCTCCGCGGCAGGGGGTGGCGTCGCTGTATTTAAGCGCGTCGGCCGCCGGCACGCCGTTCCCGTTGCGTCTTTTCGTGCGAAAGGCGCAGCCCACGCCGCACCCCTCGCGTTTGCGCCTTCCGTTCGCCATGCAAACGCCGCTGCGCCAACGCGGCGCAGAGACTATCGTGACGACGCGCGCCGCCGGAAAGTGCAAACAACCGTACGCGAGCACGGCGCAGCAGCGGCGCGGCATTGGCGGACGAATGCGCGCGGGCCAGCCCCCTGGTGCCCGAATTCTAGAAGGGCGCACGCGAGATGCTAACGGCAGAGCTGCCGGGGGCACAGCAGGGCGGGCTGGTGCAACGTAGCACCAGCAAGCGCTCGCCAATGCTTGCGGCTGCTCGCTTGCACCAGGAGGGCAGCTGCGCGCAGCACCTACTTATCGCCGCAATGACGATCGCCGGGCGACAATCAGCAGACGGCCGTACGAGGCAGCGCGGCCGTCCGTTTCATCAGCACGCTTGTTTCGGGCGCGCGGGTGTCGCAGGCCCTGGGCGCATGGCAACTGCCGCCGGCGAGCGCCGCAGCCGGCGGCTTGCACGTGACGCGGCTGTTCCTGCGGAGCGCGCGCGGCGTGGGCTGCGGCTTGGGCGTGCGAAGCGTGGGCTTGCCAGGCCTGCGCGCTGGCGGCGAAATTGGCTCGCGCTCGCTCGGTACTTGGCGGCTGCCGTCCAGAAGCAGCGCTATCTCCGCCAACCACGGCGCACGCGAACCGCCACTGCAGCAGCTAGCAGTCGCGCCTCTTGCCTATCGTGCCGCGGCCGGCTGAACCTAGCAGGTCCCATTTATAGGTTGACGTCAAATTGCCCCTTTCCAGCCACTGGTACGGCGTATAAGAGCCCACGATCGCCCCTAGCCCTCCTCCTGCGCGGAAGCATGCGGCAACCAATGGCCATGCACGTCAAACTCTGCTACAAATAGTCCCCCTATTTCGCCAGCCCTACGCTCCAAGCTCACGTAAGTGCTTGTCGATCGCTGCGTCCTCAAAGACCCGAGCCGATCCCGGACAAGGTCTCATATTTTCCACTCTCAGATCCCCAAGCGCGCCCGAGCCCGCGACATGTCTGATGGGGGCTGTGTAGGCCTCATGCGAGCCGCCGACAACTCCTCGAGCGCGCTCCATGCTGGACCATCCGTCTGTCTCCAGCAGCGTGGACTCCACCACAGCGGCATCATGGCGCGTCCCGCCGTCCTTCTGTGTCTTGTCGCCCTCGCCCTCGGCCTGTACTTCGTCGCCCACGCCGTCTCCAAGCGCTTCCGCCAGCTGGCCCAGTTCCCGGGGCCTTGGTGGGCCGCCCACACGCGCTGGTGGCTCGTCCGTGTAGTCAACTCCGGCCACTCGCCCTACACCTTCGTCGATGTCAGCAAAAAGTACGGTTCCATGGCCCGCATTGGCCCCAACCACCTTCTCACCACCGACCCCGACTTTGTGCGCCGCATTCTCTCCGCCCACTCGCGCTACACCCGCGGGCCCTGGTACGACTCGATGAGGATCGATCCGCATGTCCCCAACATCGTTTCCGAGCGCGGTGTCGCCAAGCACCACAAGCTGCGCTACCAGATGAACGCCGGCTACGCGGGCAAGGACATCGAGGGCGTCGAAGCCGCCGTCGACGAGCGCCTCATGCACTTTATCGACACGATTGAGCAGCGCTGGGTCTCCACGCCCGGATCCACCAAGGTCTTCGACATTGCCAAGCGCATCCAGTTCTTCACCTTGGACATGATCAGCCAGCTGTGCTTCGGCCGGAGCCTGGGCTTCGTCGAGGCCGACAACGACTCGTTCAAATTCCAGGCCACGGTTGAGTGGCAGATGCCCATCGTCGGCCTGTTTTCCGTCATTATCGAACTTAGCCACCTTTACTACATCCTTTCCAGCATTCCTTTCATTCGGAGAGTTATTGTGCCCTCGGCCGGCGACAAGATCGGAATTGGCCCCATCATGGCGGTAAGGCATTCCTTTGCATTCCCGGATTGCTCTTCTGACGCCCACTAGATTTCCCGCGAAGTGATCAACGAGCGACTTGCCCCGGGCGCGGAACAAAAAAAGGACATGCTTGGCTCGTTCCTCAAGCGCGGTCTTACCCCAGATGAGGTCGAGACGGAAATTTCGATATCCCTGTACGCTCCTGCATTAGCGAAATTTCCTTTTCTGGTCGCTAACCCTTGCTCTTAGCATTGCCGGTTCCGACACCACGGCCACAGCCATGCGCGCAAGCCTCCTTGCCATCATTTCCAATCCCCGCGTCTACTCGCGTCTGATGCGAGAGATCGACGACGCAATCGCCGCCGGAAAAATCTCGTCTCCTATCCGCGACAGCGAAGCCAGGAACCTTCCTTACCTTCAGGCCGTCATCAAGGAGGGCCTTCGCCGCTTTTCCCCTATTACTCAGCTCCGCGAGAGAGTCGTTCCGCCGCAGGGTGACACGTTCGACGGCAAATTCATTCCCGGCGGCACTTTCGTCGGCATCAATTCCTGGACCATACAATGCCATCCCGTGTACGGCGACGATCCCGAGGTCTTCCGGCCGGAACGCTGGCTCATCGCCGACGAGGAGCGCTTGAAGCAGATGACTCAGATCCACGAGTTGATTTTTGGCTGGGGAACAACGAGGTGTCTCGGAGTTCCCATCGCCTTGATGAACTTGAATAAGATCTTCGTCGAGATGCTTAGGCGCTATGACATCGAGGTCATAAACCCCCACAAACCGTGGCACAGCGAATGTTACGGCATCTTCTTCCAACGAGATTTCAACGTCCGCATCTCCCACCGGCAGGCCGGTTTCGCATAGAATTCAGATGAATCTCCAAAGACTTCATTTGCTGGGTAACCTGAG
The DNA here is from genome assembly GCA_009829795.1 of Lasiodiplodia gonubiensis. NCBI lineage: Eukaryota > Fungi > Ascomycota > Dothideomycetes > Botryosphaeriales > Botryosphaeriaceae > Lasiodiplodia > Lasiodiplodia gonubiensis. The sequence goes on from RHKH01000079.1 coordinate 115,283, forward strand.
ACGGATGCTTCGCTTCTCAACGTCTTTTTTCTTCTTTTCTTTGGTGGTTAGCGTTTTCACTGCTCCCACAGTTTCTTTGTCGTTCTCCGGTTTTTTTGTTTTTTTTTTTTTTTTTTTTTTTTTTTTTTTTTT
>RHKH01000079.1:121902-150677 GCA_009829795.1 Lasiodiplodia gonubiensis
ACCTAATTTAAACTCCTTAGATAGGTGACGTAGCCCTCCTATTCTCGATCCTGGATCCCTGCACATCGACTTTCGCATCTGTAGCAGATGCACCATTTCCGATAGGTTCTCATGCATGATTCTAGAATTTTCGCTAGCTAAGATAACGGTAGGGATGAAGCGTGCAAGAGCAACAAAGACAGGGATTCTGAAGCAAAGCAGATCCATACGAACAAGGATTCGTACATAAGAAGCGGATTATTGCAAATCCGATTGTAATAGTGAGACGTTTGCGAGCAGGAATAAGATGATCGGACACGGCTAAGACAAAGGATTGATGAACCTGGAGCCGTCACAAGCCGGATAGTACTTGAAACCGTGAAGTATTGTTTCGTTGCTCCCTTCCCGGCTCATGGCTTTCCAGGGAGTTGTTCTTGTGTGGTTTGGTGTGGCTAGTGGGGATCGCGTATCTCGTACGCGGTTGAGGTGATAGTCGGTTTCCGCAGCTGTTTGATTTTGGACGTTTCGCAACTGGCCCCTACTTCTAGGGATTGTGTAGGTGCATGTTGCGATTCCATGCGGAGAAGAAGTAATAAAGGCAGCTGGTCAATTCGAATCCGTGGTGAAGAGGTTCAAACCCTGAAGGCAGAGGAACCCGAAGATGGCGACTGCAACGGCCCAAAGTGCGAACAGCACGTAACAGGAGGCTTTGTTGGGCAGGAAGTAGATGATGAGCAGGATAGAGCTGGTGACGATGATGGCAGTGACGGTAGACTTTCGCAGAGCAGCCCGCCAGCGCGCCAATCTCTCATTTCCCTCCATATCTTCTTGCATTGCGCGAGATCAAGGTTTCGTATGGTAGATCGACAAACAGCAGGTCGAAATCCTTTCAAATGGTTGCGCTACTTGTACGACGATGACTGGGCGCGTTTGCTCGGCGTTTGAGACGGGATTGTGTCACTCTTCACATAACGAGCACGGGCGATGCTTCGGGCAAGCTGGCCATGCGGCTGCTGGAATCCTTCCGTGCCCATATCCGCTCCAAGGACTGAATGGCGGCGGGAATGTTACGGAAGCCCGTCTTGGCGTAAACGCGGGCCATGCGCTCGGTGAAGACGCTTCTGCTCTCCTCGTCTGTGCTCTCAACTGCGCCGAGGAAGCATACCCAAACAAGGGCGTGAGCACCAGGCGCATCGTGAGGTATCTTGGAAAGCAGTCTTTTGAGGTTTCGAAGGGATTCTTGCAGGTCCTCTTCCGATCGCGCTCTGTTGAAGTAGAGCTTTGAAGCTTCGAGGAAGGCTTCTCGCGTGACGGAAATGGTGGCCTCCTCGTCTGAGCCAGAGGGTAACTCGTATGCGAGCCAGTCAAGGTACTGGAGAGGATCGGATATCACACTGGTCTCTCCAAGAAGCGGCTGGGCGAGGAACTCGAACCTGCCCAACAGGTAAGTCGGAAGACAGTTGAGGTCAACGAGCCCGTGACTCACATGTGCGTTTGCTGCGTAAGGAAGTCGTTCAGCATCGAACCACGGCCCGGTCCAGCGCTGTTTCTCGAAAGACATAGGAGCATCTGGACCAAATAGCCGTACTCAGAGCTCCCTGTCACCGTCTCGCCGACCAGCAGCACGATCAGCGTGGCCCAGGTGAAGACGTTGAATACCCGTTCCGGCGGGGCCTGCATCGCATCCTGGCGCAGCCTCGAGATAACAGCGGCACGGCCAGCCTCGGCAGCCGCTTGGAGGTCGGGCCTCTTCGAGTGGCTCAAGTGCTGCGCCGCCACGACCTCGACCGCCCGTCTAAGCACCTCATCCTCACACGCCATCGGCAGGATGAAGTCGCGGTAGCCGTTGGAGACGCGGTCCAGGACTACCATGACGGGAGCTACGGCCTGAGAGACTGAGGGGGCGCGTCAGCATGAATCACAGATCAGAAGGTGTTGGCTTACAGTGCGAGAATAGCATGCGGACCTGAGGATTCATCGGCGCAAGCCATGGCTGAACAGCAGGGTGGTGGAGAGTGGGTCCACGCTTTGCCAGCTGACTGGGCCTGGGATGGGGTTGTGCGTCGATATTCAAAACTACTGCTCTCTTTCTCCGCTTCGATACAGTAATCTCGCGGCGCTCATCCTGCCAGCGAATGCGCATAGGTAACTGTGCTTGGCCCGCTGAAGCATCATCATCTGCGGACGCATCCAACGTTGGTAGCTGGCAGCCTTTGAGTTTTCCCCGGCGGGCAACCCCATCGTTGAAGCGGAAGCGGCCCAACCCCGAGCATTCTATGCCTTTCTTAATACATTTTCCGCACGTCGGATGGCCCAAGTCGCACGTGATACGCCGCTTCGTGCACTGGAAACAGCCTGATTACCCGATTCAGTAAATCTCTGCTTCAGGCGTTGCTGGGGGTCTTTCACCTCGCGACTTGACGGCGGTTGGCGTTGCAGAGGTGCGGCCACTGGACGGAATCATTCGGGCTGTAGTTCTTGCTTCAACGGATCGAAGGGGGCTGGAATGGGGTTGCGGCGGGGGGTGGGGAAAAGGCGGATGCTGAAACTTCTTGGATTCGGGGTTACGTAATTGCGGTTGATAACAGACTACTTGGCTCCTTCAAGCTGCCATTGGCCAAAGCATCGAACAGTGTATCCTCCTTGAATCCTTCACTCTTCTACCTAACACCTTGGACTCCAACGCCTGTCACAACTGCGGGCTTATCTTTCCTGTTTCCGCCAACTCCGTCTTCACGGCCATCGCAGCTCTCGCACCCTCCTCAATAGCACCATCAATGAAGCTCCGCCACAGAAGAGCCCAGTCTGAGCTAGCAAAGAATACGTTACCATGACGAGCGCGCATGTTTTGCAGATGATCCGCCAACAGATTCGGTGGCGAGAAGAACCACGCACCCTTCGCAAACTCATCCTTCGACCAGTTATGGAACACTAGCCGCCGCACATCCATCTTACCCGGCGCTAGGGCCTTCACTGCGGCGAACGTCGCGTCCAGTTTCTCCTCGGGTTGTATGTGGTATTGGTGCGAGCCGAACGCGACAATGTGCGTATTTCCCGCTGGTGTCGTGCCATCGCCGATGGCGTAGATGAGCTTGTTGGATGGGTATGTCACGCCCGTCCACGAGCGCATGTCCTTGTCAGCAACCTCGGCGTGCACTTTGACGCACTGGTTGACGTGGCCGACACCGATGGCTGCGCGCTTACCATCCGGCAGCGGAGGGTTGAAAGATACAGTGCTGAGGACGTTCAATGGAACAGTGCAGATGAGGCGGGCTGCTTGGTATGTGCGGCCTTCCCGGGTCGTCACCTCAACCTCATTGCCCTTGTCGTTGACAGATTGAATAGGCGAGTTGAAAGCATACGAAAGCCTCTTGGTGAAGAGGGCTTCTCTGAAGAAGTTTATGGCGAAGCTTGACTGGCCGCCGCTGAACTTGTAGGTAATGAGGTAGTCAAGGCAGCCCTGGTACGTGTAGCCGCAGACAGCCCACCAGTGCAAGAACTCGAGGAAGCTCATGCCCTTCAGCGTACCGCCACTGCAGAGAAGGACAAAGCCCTCTAGCACTGCACGCTCGCTTGGAGAAAGCGAGAATGCGATGGCGTCGATACGGTCCTGTGCGGATAGACTGTCCAACTCTCTGGCCTCTGGAACATAGAACATATTGGCCGGCTGCGGCATGATGTTTCTGCCCGAGGCGCCGTCCACGTTGACGAATTTCTCCAAGGCTGATGCAAGGAGAGAGTCCTGCAAGGTTCGTCAGTTTAGGGAACAGAGTATTATGGTAGTTCTGGCTTACCTCTTCGTCATGGCTCATAGTAGAAGATGCTCCGGTGGTATTCAGTTGAAAATGGTTGACCCCATAAGAGAAATCAAAGGAGTTCTTCAGCTCGTTTTGCATCTGGTACCGGGAGATTTCACGCCAGACGTGAGGCTGGCCCCAGTGCACCCAGGTGCCTCCCATCTCAAAAGGATACCCGTCAATGTTCGAAGACCATGAGCGGCCGCCGATGCGGTCTCGAGCCTCCAAGAGAAGCACATTCAGGCCTAGGCCGCATGTCAGTTTCCCTCACTTCGTCAATGTGCGAAGTACACACCCGAAAGGCTAGCATCTCTGGCTGCAGTCAGACCGCAGTAGCCGGCACCAATGACGACTACGTCGTACAGAACATTCGAGGATACGACGTTTGTCGCGGGAGTAATGACTCCAATGGAGGGGACGCCAGGACGAAGGCCTGTTTGTTCAGTCCAAGAGTAACCGTCACGGGACGTCATGCTGACAAGAGTCGGTATTGTAAAATTGCGAACGACGATGAGAAAGAGCTGAGAGACGTTGCGAGCAGAGGCATTGCTTATATGGAAGATCTTGTTCAGCGGTCCCCACCCGACTCCTCTTGTTATTACGAGGCAATCATGTCACTTTTAAAAGTCGAAAAAAGAGAGGCCATTCATGGGTTACCGAAAAGAGGCAATAGAGGGAGGAAATCGGCGAATAACAACCCTCAAAGATGGCTCGTGCGGAAGTATGGTGGGTATCGATAAGACATTTCCTAAAACGGGCAATAACGAGAGAAAACAGTCTTGGTAGCACAAGGCTTGCAGCCAATGAGAGGCCAGAAATGAGTCAAGTGTAAAGCTGCACAGCAAGGCATCCAGTCGGGGGTATACGTCTGACATAAGAATGCTCAGAAAGGGACAGTAGCGGTTGGTTGGCACTCCCGTCGTTGCAGTTCCTGACGTCATAAATGATCTCGGTCATGCAGACAAAGCATTGCGACACTACCGATACGTATACAACGCCTTGCGCTGTTCTTCGAAATTAAAACTTATAAGGAAAAAAAAATTAAACTCGGAAGATACTCGCCTGAACTCATGACGATGTGTTGCAGGGATGTTGGCGATCTCAACTCTTGGCATCATCGTCACCATTGCCTGCCACCACTTCACCTCCACCTCCCTTTCCTCGCACTCCCGCTGCCCCCTCCTCGTCCATAGCGCCATGCCGCCATTCGTTCCTCGCAAGCGCTCGCGCTCTCCAGCGCCCGCGTCGGTTCCCAAACGCGCAAAGAAGAACGTCTTTGACGCGCTCGACGCGCCTTCCGGCAACACGAGCTCCTCCGCCGACAAGGCCTTCCTCGACGCGTTAAGCAGCGACAGTAGCGATGAAAGCCTCAGCGACGAGTTCGACCATGTAGCGAAGGGCAAAGCTTCCAGAGGCGCCGGCGGCAACAACGCGGCCAATAGTGCTGACCATGGCGAAGACGACGAGGATGAGATGGATTGGGAGGATGCTCTGAATGCCCAAACGGATACACCGGTGGCAGATACTCCCCAGCTGAAGCTTGCGCCTTGGCAGCGCGGCCTGGAAGACGCCGACGACGTGCTTGAAGTGTCGCTCGGCGGCCCGGTAGAAGCCAACGACGAGATCGCGAGAAGGAATGCCCTCGGCATCAAGGGTCCCTCAAAAAAAGATCGCCAACTTCGAATCTGGACACATTGCATGCACGTTCAATTACTATTATGGCATAATCACATACGAAATGGCTGGGTATGCGACAAAGAGGTCCAAAAGACATTAGTGGCGCAATTGCCAGAGGGCGTGAAGAAGGAGGTCCAGCGCTGGCGAAGAGACTCTGGCCTACCGCCCGACCCGTCGCTTGAACCGCCGCCAAAGGTGAAGGGGAAGAAAGGCCTCAATGGACCGGCAAAGGCAAAAGAGAGGAGTGATAGACATTCAGAGAGGAACCAGCGGGACTGGGGAGGAACTGCAGACCGCACGGAATTAGGCACGCCCAATCTGAGTCAAGGAGACCCTCTGCACCGACTTTTGAGATACCTGGCTGCTTACTGGAAGAAGCGCTTTCGCATCACTGCACCAGCGTTGCGCAAGAAGGGTTATTTTCCTACAGCAAAGTCGCTTGCTGCTGAGACCAGGGCCTGGCAGGCAACCAAAGAGAACTCGTCGAAGCAGAAGAAAGCAGAAAAGGAGAAGATTAACACTGAAGAGTACGACATTGAAAGGTTCGGGGAGCGGATCCGTAATAAAACAGAGTTTCTAGAGGCAGCATGGACATGCAGAGGTAGTAGGGATGTTGGTGCTCAGCTCTTTACTGCACTGGTCAGGGGCATAGGACTGGAAGCCCGTATGGTAGCAAGCCTCCAGCCCATAGGCTTCGGATTTACGAAAGTGGAAGAAGTCATCATGAAAAAGAGACAGGATAGCAATACCGAGGATTCGAAGTCGAACGTGGATGCACATTCAAATACGAAAAAGACCAGTGCGAAATCGCAAAAGCCTGTTCACCCAAACGCGAAGAAATCATCTGCCAGGAAATCCGGCACGAAACCCTTGGCTGTCGATCCTGACGAGGACAGTGATAGCTCGCTCAGCTCAGCAAAGTCCGACATTTCTGACGCATCCATCATTGAGATCACTCCGTCAAAGCCAGCCGTGGCACTGAGCAAGAAGCACTACGATACCGATCTAAAGTACCCAGTTTATTGGACCGAGGCTTTATCGCCTATATCCAATACCTACATCCCTGTTTCACCGCTTGTCATCTCTACAGTCGCTTCAACACCTGATCTTCTATCAGCGTTTGAACCCCGAGGCGCTGCGGCTGAGAAAGCCAAACAGGTGATCTGCTATGTTATCGCATACAACGCGGACGGAACTGCCAAGGATGTAACAGTCCGCTATCTCAAGAAACACATATGGCCCGGCAAGACCAAAGGTTTCCGCATGCCCGTCGAAAAAATCCCTGTCTACAATAGACACGGCAAGGTCAAGCGCTACGAGGAATTCGACTGGTTCAAACGCGTCATGTCCAACTACACGCGTGACGGACGGCTACGCACCGAGGCCGACAAGATCGAAGACGAGGGAGACCTTGTTCCGATCAAGCCGTCGGCTGCCAAAAAGGCTGAAGGCAACGAGCCTGAGACCCTGCAGGGCTACAAGAGTAGCGCCGAGTACGTCCTCGAGCGTCACCTACGCCGCGACGAAGCCATCCGTCCGACCGCCAAACCCGTTAAGACCTTCACCGCCGGGAAAGGCGAGAAGGCCAAGCCCGAACCCGTCTTCCTGCGCAAAGACGTCGTGACGTGCAAGACGGCCGAATCATGGCACAAGGAAGGCCGCCAGATCGTGCAGGGAGCGGCGCCGATGAAGCGGGTGCCGATCCGGGCGGTGACGCTGATCCGCAAGCGCGAGATCGAGGAGGCGGAGCGCGAGAGCGGCGAGAAGGCCATGCAAGGGCTGTATGCGCGCGAGCAGACGGAATGGATCGTGCCGCCGCCGATCCGGGACGGCAAGATCCCGCGCAATGCCTTCGGCAACATAGACGTCTACGTGCCGACCATGGTACCCCAGGGCGCCGTGCACATTCCACTCCGCGGCACGGTGCGCGTTTGCAAGAAGCTCGGCATCGACTTCGCCGAGGCGGTTACTGGCTTCGAGTTCGGCCGCCAGATCGCCGTGCCGGTGCTAACCGGCGTCGTGGTGGCGGTGGAGAATGGCGAGCTTGTGCGCGAAGCATGGCGTGCAGAGCAGAAAGCGAAGCAAGAGAAGGAGGATAAGAAGAGGGTAGAGACTGCGTTGAAGATGTGGCGCAAGTTCATGCTGGGGTTGAGGGTGATTGAGAGAGTGAAGGAGGAGTATGGAGAGGGGAAAGATGGTTTGGATGATGTGGTCAACCCATTCGCGAGGAGGAAGAGGGAAGGAGAAGTGGGGAACACTTTCGAAAGGAGGTTTGGGGACGAATTCGAGGATGATGAGGAGGGTGGATTTCTCAAGGAAGATGAGAAAGATCCCGGCCCTGGTGGGTTCTTTTTACCTGGTCAGGAGGAGGATCCCGCCGAAGGTGGCTTCATCCGTGAAGACGACGAGCACACCGGTGGAGGTGGATTCGTGCGTGATGGTGAAGGAGACGCTATCGAAGGCGGTGGATTCATCATTGAAGGTCACGACAGCAAGGAAATGCCGAACTCACAAGACTCCCAAGCTGTTGGAGATGCTCAGGACGCTCCATTTTCCCTACAATCGGCTCATCATAATTTCTCAAAGGCGAACGCTGAAGGATACCCTCATGACGAGGGTGAAGAAAATGAAAACAACAGCCCACCACCAAAGAAGCGTGCCGCCCGCGGCAACACCAGAGGGCGTGGCCGAGGTCGTGGCAAGGGAGTGCGGGCAGCTGCCACGACTAGCGCACGAGACAAGCGGAAGTCCTTTGAGGCAGATGGTCTGGATGAGACTGCAAATGATTCTGACGATCTGCCATCAGCACCATCTGAGTCTGATTCTCCGGTCTCTTCGGCGCCGGATGTGGACGACGAGTCGGAGTCAGAGCCCGGTGCTCAGCGTACGCAGATCACGGAGACGAGCGAGGAGATGCCTCGTAGGACTCCGCGAAGAGCGGCTGCAAGGAAAAGTGCGACCGCTGTGAAGAGTCATTATTTTGACGATGATGAGGAAGATGAGGGTCAAGATGAAGATAGCAGCGATCAGGCTGGAGGCAAAAAAGCGGATGAGACACCAAAGACACGGTCGGGCCGAGGTGGTCGCGGTCGTGGACGTGGAGGAGGGAGAGGAAGAGGGAAGCGGCGTTCATGAGAACGATCCATCGAAGAAAGCGGAACTAGAGGTTTTGCTGAAGTTTTTTGCTGGCAGTATGAGTGTTTGAAGAATGCACATAATGATATATAGAATATCTGCCGGCAGCATAGAAAATATACGCTGCTGGTAGCTAGCAAACAACAAACAAAGAGAGGCGGATATCATTGAATCCACCAGCTACTCCGTCAGTGTTCAAGTGCGAAGATCGCTATCTAACATTCCTCAAGGTTTGAACGGAATTAGAGATCATACGCAGCTTACAGTAAGTGACTGACGGACACAGACTGAAAGATTCTGGGAATAGATTGATTGAATGCTTCAGCTCAGCTTTACCGGTAATAATGCGAGAGGTTACTTGTAATTATTCACGTCGCTAATGGTTGCTCGCGCCAGTGGTAGTTGCCAGTTTGTTGCTGGTGCCATGCTGCCGGTGACTGCGCTGCTAGTGACTGTACTACTGGTGGTCATGTTAGTAGTATTGCGAGTAATGATTCTTTAGATACTACATATCCTCGTACTTCTAGAGTGAAACCGAAGTGATATTTTATTTCAGAAATCATAATATGACGAGAGTGTGTCAAAATTTGATCAGGAGGGGTTGAAGTCGTAGGTACCTGTCTATCCGGCTGGCATTCCTACGTGAGAGGCCTTTATCACTCACCATAAGAATGACCTCAGAATGACTTATTTTAATTTTCGTAGAGGAACAATACCCAATCGAGTCAAAGCGCTCGCAGTCGCTTTCTTCGATGGAAGCAATTAATCGCTTGCCCTATACTTTTCTCTATATTCCATAACCCTCTTGATCTCCTCCTCGGTACCTCTGCTCTTCAGGTAGTCGATGATGTCGTCAAGGCACAGGATGGACAAGACTGGAATGCCGTATTGCTTCCTGACCTCACCAATGGCGCTAGGCCTGGGCTTGCCATCATCATCGTTCTCACTGGGGGTCTTCTCCTGCCTGTCAACAGCAACTACGATGCCCACAAGCTCGCCGCCTTCCTTCTTGATGATATCGATGGCCTCGCGGATAGCAGTGCCGGCAGTGATGACATCGTCGACGATGACAACCTTCTTTCCCTTCAATTGAGCACCGACAATGTTGCCGCCCTCGCCATGGTCTTTTGCCTCCTTCCTGTTGAAGCTGTAGCTGATATTGCCAAACTTCTTTAGGTCCAATTCGGCAAGCTTGTCCACGGTGGTAGCAGCGAGAGGGATGCCCTTGTAGGCAGGGCCGAACAGAACGTCGAATTGGAACGAGGGGTCCTCGGTGGAATAGGCGGCGACAGTGTTCGCGAATGCCCAGGAAATGGCGCGAGTTAGGTCTGCACGGTGGAACAGGCCGGCGTTGAAGAAGTAGGGCGAGATGCGCTTGGACTTCAAAGTGAAGGTGCCGAACTTGAGGGCCTCAGCGGAGGTGCAAGCCTCCAAAAAGGCGGTCTTGTACGCGGGAACGTTGCTTGAAGAGGCCATTGTTTCTGGTTCTTTGCCGTAGGTGGAGAGAACGTGATGGAGGGGTCTAACTTTTTGGTGGGGCGACGAAACAAGTGGTTGCCGGGCGGCGACGGCCAATCAGTCTAGTGGAACCAAGTTTACCCGACGACCGAGAAGCCCGGGCCCTGAACTTTTTTTGCGCCTCTATCGATACCGCGCCAGCACTCTCGCTCGCACATCCTTCCCGACCTCCTGCGCGCCCTTACACCACCACCACCACCACAGCGCCAGGCACCATGAAGACCACGTGGAAGGACATCGCCCCGGTGCCTACGTCTCAGGAATTCCTGGACATTGTCCTCAGCCGCACCCAGAGGCGTCTGTAAGTCGGCTTGACTTCCATGGAGAAAATGCACTTTTTAGCTAACAATGTCCTAAGCCCTACCCAAATTCGCGCTGGGTTTAAAATCACTCGTATCAGAGGTAGGCTTCTCTCTGCTCTCTCGCAATCACGGATTTGGACTAACAGCTCTTGCGCACAGCTTTCTACACGCGTAAAGTGAAGTACACGGCCGAGACCTTCACCGAGAAAATCCAGGCCATTCTCGAGGGGTTCCCCAAGCTTCAGGACATCCATCCCTTCCACAAGGATCTCCTCAACACGCTCTACGATGCCGACCACTTCCGTATCGCTCTGGGTCAGCTCTCGACCGCGAAACACTTAATCGAGACTGTGGCAAGGGACTACGTGCGTCTGCTGAAGTATGGCCAGTCGCTCTTCCAGTGCAAACAGCTCAAGCGCGCTGCGCTGGGTCGCATGGCCACCATTTGCAAGCGCCTGAAGGACCCGCTTCTGTACCTGGAGCAGGTGCGCCAGCATTTGGGCCGTCTGCCTTCGATCGACCCCAACACCAGGACTCTGGTCATCTGCGGTTACCCCAATGTTGGAAAGTCGAGTTTCTTGAGAAACATCTCTCGTGCGGATGTCGATGTTCAGCCCTACGCTTTCACCACTAAGAGCTTGTTTGTCGGTCACTGTAAGTTGGGCAATGCATGTCGGAGCGGACCAAGCTAATTCGGTGAACAAGTCGACCACAAGATGTTGCGATTCCAAGCTATTGATACCCCCGGTATCCTCGACCACCCTCTCGAGGAGATGAACACGATCGAAATGCAGAGCATTACCGCCATTGCTCACCTTCGCTCTGCCATTCTGTACTTCATGGATCTCAGTGAGCAGTGCGGTTACAGCGTTTCGGCGCAGATCCAGCTTTTCCACAGCATCAAACCTTTGTTCAACAACAAGCTTGTTTTCATCGTTATCAACAAGACCGATCTTATGAAACCTGAGGACCTGGACGTGGAGACACAGGAGAGTCTCCAGGGCATGCTCAAGTCCGGGGAGGTGGAGTTGTTGCAGCTTTCCTGCAACACCACCGAAAACGTCATGGCCGTCCGTGGTGCAGTCTGTGACAGGCTTTTGGCACAGCGTAATGCCGAGAAGTTGAAGGCTGGCACAAACGCTTCTGGCGAGGTCACCGGTCGTCTTGGAGAGGTTTTGAAGAGGATTCACGTTGCCGTGCCTATGGACGGTATCACGCGTGAGGCTTTCATCCCGGAAGCTGTTAAGAACAAGATGAAGTATGACCCGAACGATCCCAACCGCAAGAAGCTGCAGCGCGAGATCGAGGAGGAGAACGGCGGCGCCGGTGTATACAATATCAACCTCAAGGAGAACTACCTGCTGGAGAACGACGACTGGAAGAACGACAAGGTTCCCGAGGTTTTCAACGGAAGGAATGTCTACGACTTCATCGACCCCGACATCGAGGCCAAGCTCGCTGCGCTCGAGGCTGAGGAGGAACAGATGGAGGCCGACGGTCGCTACCAAAGCGACTCAGATGTCGAGGATGCCGAGGAGGCCGACATCCGCTACAAGGCCGGTATGATCCGTGAGAAGCAGGCGATCCTCAAGAACGAGTCCCGCATGAAGAAGAGCCTGAAGAACCGCGCCCAGATCCCTCGCACCGCGAAGGCCAAGAAGCTCTCGCAGATGGAATCCCACTTGGAGAGCCTTGGCCACGACACCAGCTCTCTTGCTGGTCGTGCACGCGCACAATCTCGCGGCAGGAGCCTTGCCCGTGGCCGTTCTGAAGGCGCAGACGGCGATGCTATGGATGTCGACAAGCCGCAGCCCAGCGCCATCGAGCGCGCGAAGAGCCGCGCGCGCAGCCAAAGCACCAACCGTCGCGATGATGGTGTCACGAATGAAGCTGCGCGCTCGAAGGCGGAGCGGATGGCTAAGCTGTCGCAGAAGAAGATGAACCGCATGGCCAGACAGGGTGAAGCCGATAGGCACACAACCGCGTCTCTTAACAAGCATTTGCTTGCTGGCAAGAGAGGTATGGGCAGCACGAGGAGTCGTTAAGAGGAAACAGCGAATGGAAAAAAAGTTCTTGGGTTCTGCGGCGTTGGGAGGGTGGGAATGGTGGCCCCTTATTTCCCCCAGTTCTTCTTCTACATCTCACGTACGTTTCACTGGGTGCATGGCGCAAACGCTTTTTACGAAGGTTCTTTATGTGATTCCCTATTCACTGCTCTTTGCATCGCCAACACGGCCGATAGATAGAACATCTTGTCAAAAGAGTGGAATGGAAAACATGATTAATACTCTTTCACCTGGACCCAAATTTCCTCTTGGCTCCTGTTCGAAGCGTGCAAATGTGTTGCTTGTTTGATCATTTCCAATGTTGTTCAGACACGCACATGAGATTGCTCTGCTCCAAACGCGGATTAGATACCGTACCGCAAGACTGACCAACTGCACATGGAAAAGGAGCGCATTCCGTGACTCGGTTCTCCCGCTGCCATTCTTGCAGCCTGACATCCCTGACGGCACCAGCGTGATCTCGAATGCCCCAGACACTTGTGAGAGAATGGTGAGGGATAATCAACAAAGGAGACAGACGTGAAAAAGAAAAAAAAAAAAGGCGATTGCGGATTCTTAAGTTTTGGATGAACAAGAAACAGCGCTTCACTCCGTTGGGCGCAAATGAAAGAACGCAGAACTAATGAGAGCATGAACCGGGGTGCTGGAGGCCCGATATGTATGGAAGTAGGACCCAGCTACGGTAAGATACGAATACTGAAAAACGAACGGAAGTAATGCTTGGTCATTAAACAGCAGTCAATTGATGGTGATAAACTTAGTGCTCCTCTTTCCTCCTGATGTGCCACTTGTAACAATAAACTTTCCAGAAAACAAACAGCGAAGGGAAGGAAAAAGAAGAACACCTAAGACTACTAAAAGGGCAATCTCCACATGCGGAGGCCAGAGAAAGTGGAAGAAAAAGAAAACGCCGTCAAAATGAGACTGGAATGTCTGAAAGAGGCAGCTCCTGCAACGAAAAAGACGTGCTAAATAGTATACGTGTGTAAAAGAGGTTCGCCTCACCACTCCAGTGATTTCCGCCAGTCTATCCAACGCGTAAAAATCAAAAAGCTTTAATAAAAAAGTTCTTCCCTTCAGCCGTGATATGGAGTAAAAGCGCTTCTTTTTTCCCCTCCTTTCGTCGTCCATTCCTGCGTTCAATCGCCGTAGAGCCGTTCTATCGATCGTCTTTAATCGCCCTTTGCCCCCTTGCTCGGCGTGCCACTGCGTGCTTCCCGCCTCCTGACACTGTCCGCGGGCCCGCGCCTTCCGGTTCCGGTGCCGGAGCGTCCGCGGTTCGTCTCCTCCTCCTCGTCCTCGCCAACCTCGAAGGCATCTGTCAGCTCAATCAAATCGTTGATATCGCCGCCCATTCCTGCAGCACCGATTCCAGCACCAGCTGCTCGCTGCCTATCCGCGGCGGTCGCACCGGGTTTGATAGGCGTTAGCGGCGCCGGCGGAACGAGCGTCGACGCTTGTGTTGCCACCTTGCGCATCCAACCCTCGATGGCGCCACCGACCTGAGCAAGATCGAAACCGCTGGAGCTACCGCCGACGCCGCCAACCCCGACTGGTGTTGCGGTGCCTGAAGGGCCCATAGAATCACCCGCTGCTTTAGCCTCCGACATCGCTGCTGGGTTCCAGGTGCCAAAGTAATCCTTGCCCGGCGGCGGCGCGAGGTTTGGCAAGTGCTGGCCAAATATTTTATTCAAACCATCTTGCGCAGGACCTGGTTTGCGGACATTCCTGTTAAAGGTGCCGACACCTCCAGGTCCGTCAAGTTTGAAACTCTGAGTGACGCTTGGAGCGCGCGGGCGGTGTCGGTTGGGTACGTTACTGCTGCTGCTTTGGCGAGGCGATTTGGCGGTGCCATGCGAAGTCATTGACGATGCTGAGGTTATTGTATCGGAGCGGGTCAGCTCGAGCGATGCAGATGGCGTTCGAACGGCGGAGTCGTTGTCCGAGAAGGTCAAACTTTTCCGGCGAGCGGGCGGGAAAAAGCCAAGATCTCTGCGTGGCAGGCGGGCAATCTCGATTGGGTCTTTGCTGTGTGGTAACATAACCCAGCCCTCGTGTTTCCATGGCGGCTCGTTATCGGCGTTCGTAGATGTTTCTGATGCGGTCACGGATTTAGAGAGATTCGAGGTCGAGACATATGCGGGACCATGCCAGCCGTTCGTAGGGAGGCTGGTGCTGTGAATGGGAGGATATTCGGCGCCCGGGGTGGGCAGTAGCAAGTCATCTTCTACGTTAGGCTGTTTTGGTTTCTGCTCTTCCGGCGGTGGCACAGGGCGGCCTTTCACACCGCAGGCATCCACAGGGATAACCAAATGACGGCGCGTCTGCACGCTGTCTTGGGCCCACATTCTATTCGCCTTGCGGAGGGGAGGGGCCTGGCAGTTGTACTTGATGGTGATGCCGGCAAGCGTATCCTCCGGCCTCACGCGGTGGATGTAGACCAGCGCGTCGCGGTCGTCATGCTCCGTCGGCGGGGCTGACGACGAGATGCGCTCGTCGGAGTTCCTCCGCTTGAACTTCCCCGTGGCATCCAAGTTCAAGTGTCCATTTGCCATGAGCAGGTCTTTCCGCTTCATGGCCCTGACAATAGCTTCCCGCTCCTCCTTCGTCCCCGTCCCGATCTGTGTGTCTCGTGCCGAGGGGCCCCATTGGGCGGGAGGCGCGCTGGTCGTCGTCTTGCGGCCATGGGTGGCTTCGAAGGGCCTACGCTTCCTGGGCACGTCTCCGCTGGTGTCGCTGCCAAGCACGTTGGAAGCGAGCCCCTGCAACGTGGAGATTGAGCTGCCCCAGAGGCCAGAGAGCTGGGCTAACGGGTCCTGCGCATTGCTGCTCTGGCTGCGGCTGAGGGCGCTCTTGCTGATGGTCGACTCCCTCGACCTGCTCACGGCCTGCGAGGAGCTGGAGCGCGAGGGGCCGGCGCCGGGAATGGGAGAGGCGGTCCTCGAGGCCAAGGGCGAGGCCGAGGGCGAGGCAGTGCGGCTGCCGTCTAGACTAGAGGCGGCATTGGAGTCGCGGTCGAGGTCGTCGTCGACGCCGGACACCAGGCGCTTGTTGCGCGGGCGGAGCGAGGCTTCGGGGGTGAGATGGGTGCGGGAGGAATGCTGGGAGGCATTGGTGGGGTTCATGGCAGGAAAGACAGGACAGGCGGCGGAGGAGGAGTGGCTGCAGGAAAGGTGAGCTGCATGGGAAAGCTATGCGAGTGGTGCGGCACTGGCCATAGGCGGAGGGGTGGTGTCGGCGAACGCTTGCGGCTGGAGAAAGTAAGTGTCAGGGCGCCAGACGATGGCAGCCGGATGTTACTCCTTGGCTGACGAGGCCCGCGAGCTGCGGCGACCGGGCCGGACTGATTGGTGGACGCGCATCAGTGCAGAGCGATTACGCTGCCTGCCCCCCCGGCGCGCGCCCCTCCGAGCAGGACCGACTGATGAGGCCAGCTTTCGTCGCAGCTGCTGCTAATTGCCAAACAAATCTACGTGCGACGCTCATCCGCCGCCCTCCGGCCTCCCTGCGCCCACGCGTCTGTGTTTCTCTCGCGGCCAATGACGCAATGACCTCGCACCAGACAGCGCCGACTCCGTCAAAATCCATCGTGTATTTCCTGAACTAGGCACAACGCGTGCATAAAGACGCGCCCCGTCGTATTCTCTGATTGGATCGTCCAGCTCTCCACACCCTCTCCGTACCAAGACCTCGTCTCCACTATTTGCGTCCCACACTCCTCCCTGTTCCTACTGGTACTGCCACGCGAACAGCCCGCCTTCCAGCCTGCCCACCGCAATGTTGATGCCGATGCAAGCGCCATCGAGAACAACGTCGTCCAGCCGGTTGAAAATCTGGTACACGCCGGGCTCAGACGCTGGGCAAGCGTACCAACCACCGCCCGCCGCGTAGACGAAACCTCCCTCCTGGAACGCCTGAATCTCTCCGACGATGGAATTCTCAGGGATGATTCCGCTGTGCGCGTGCGTGTAGGCAAGGGCGCCAAGCGGGCTGATGTAGAACCGCTGACCGCCTGGAACGATGACATGCTGGGGACGGCCCAAATCAGCAAAAGTCCATTGGGCTTTGCTCGGTCATACTCACCATGTTTTGGGTGCCCTCGAGCACCGTAATGTTCACCGCCGCACTGCATGTATCTGGGAACTGCTGATAGGGGCACCACGTGCAGCTTGGACGGCCGACAAAGAACCCCCCGCCACAAGCATTGATGGTCAACTCGTTCAAATCGTCGTACCAATTCAAAACGCGGATCAGGTACGGCTCTTCCAGCGGCGGCCGAGGACATATGACGCCATTATCGCACGTGTGGTTCAAAGAAGAATAGCATTGGCCGCCACAGAGTTGGTCCGGGAAGCCGTTGACAACTGGGCAGAGAATGTTGTCTTGACAGACAGCCTAGTCCACATGTTAGTGGGTACGCTTGGAAGGCCATTAATCGCGGGGGGTTGACTACCTGGGATGGATCGTATGTGGTGTTGCCGCATACGTTCGCTTTCTGCGCGAACGCAATCCCAATGGTGAGGAGAAAAAGAGGGAGGAGATGACGGAACATTGTGAATGATCTGGGAAAGATGGATATCTCTGAGACTCCTTCCAAGGTTGATGAGAGCAGCCGGTTTATGTATCCTCGATACAACTCACCTGAGCACCAGGTGGCGCCTGGCTGTCACCCCAGGCGATATCATCAGTACGCCAGTAATTCTTGCTTTTGGCGAAAAGACTGACCTGATGCTGTGATCTGATTGTATGTGTTACCATCAGTGGAGACAGTGCATCGGAAGAGTATGGACATGTCGGTTACATGCGTGATATCGCTTTTCAGTATTGTGTCCTCGGTATCTTTTCGAACAAGGCCACAGGCTCTGTGTGACTGTGTCAAGATTACTTACGAGCCCACCAGCCTCAAGCGACTTCCAATGACACGCGTATTCCGTTTGCCCGTCGCTCATTACTTTGACTTTACATTTCATCAAATCCATTACCCTCAATTAGCTCCAAGCGGAAGAGTGGTGACAATGTCCCCGGCCGATAATGAGAGGCATGCTGCTTTCCGCAAAGTGGCACAAGAAGCTGATACTCGATCGACTGGATGCTGTGTGCAAGGTGCGCTTGTGATAGGTCAGGCCTTGCTCACCTCGTATGACTACAAGCTACTCGTAGAGTCGATTGCAGACTGCCATCCCAATCTGACATCAGGTGAAATGTGATTTGTTGCAAGAGATGCAAAATAATTCCCCGGTCGTGCGGAGGTTCCGAGGGGCTGGTGCACAGGTTGCTTCCGTGCCCGTATTCGTGACGGTTCAATATTAATAGTGCGCCACCGATTAGAGCAAAGGGCAGCGATCCTGCCTTGAGCCTTTTATGAAGTCTTGGTCCATGGGAAAGCTGAAATATGTAAGCAACCGAGTAGGGTCGGACACAGCCAACATTTCCTTCGTTCTTTGAAACACGAAAATATATATAAATTTTTGGCGGGAGCGCTGTGTTGCAACTACGTTGTTTCGAAAGCTCGGTGGCGACCGTTGCACTTGATCATTCAGTATCCGCTCCTGAGGCTTGGTCTTTCCTGCTGGGGGCATTGTGTCCTGTACGAAAGGTTTTGTTTGGGAGACATGAACAGGCACAGAAGCGCGCTAACGACAGTTTATGCCTTTTGTTTGGGAGCTGATTTTGCTGCATCCCTTTCCAGAATCAGATGGACGCAATGATGTTACAATCTTGACACTACAGCTAGGTCCCGCCATTGTTGAGGGAGCGGGTGTACTGTGAGCGTCAGCGAACGCGCGACAGCAGCCGTTGGAGGCAAGGCCTCGTAGCAGATCTGAATACTCGCAAGGCTGAGTTAATTTGCAGTGTGGGTCCGCCTTGCGAAGTAGAATGCGGCAAACACAGCTCTTTGTCGAAGGTTCTGGCAGCCTCAAGGCATTACAGCGACGGTGAATGGCAGGTCGGCAGGCCGAGATGCTTCGCTGGCAGGCGAAAAGAGTGGCTGAAATTCCTCAGAAAAGTGCAGCGGAGTCTGGCCCCAGCGGGCGCTAACTTGGAAACGGAAGATTGACGATCCATATTTAGCAAGCGCCGCCTCCCAATGAGATCACTGGTGGGCTGTCTCACGCTCCCTCTGCCGCGCCGCGACTCCGCCACTACCTGGATCCTTCAGTCGATCGACTGTTGCCTGGTGCCGTCGTCCTTTTATATTGCGCTCCTTACTTTCTACCACAAACTCAACACCCTTCCACTTCCACGTACCACCCTTTGGCGTACTGCGCATCTGCAACCGCGATCATGGGGTTCTCCGACCGTCTCCTAGACCCGCTTTTGAAGCGCGGCATGGGCATCGCCGCCGACCTCTTCGACCAACACTTCGCTAAGGCTGTCGACAAGCGCGAGGCGCGCGGCGGTAGCGACGATGGCATCGAGTCCGGACTTTTCCCCGTCGTCTTCGTCACTGCCCTCGTGTTCTTCGTCTTCTATGGCTTGGTAAGGCTGTCTCCATGCTCCGCCGAGTACCGCCCTGCTTACTTGATCAGGTTCAATACACTCTTCGCCATGTCGTCACCACCCTCGCCCTGATCGAGACTCCCGCCACGGCTGTCCAGATCTCTGCTGCTCACCCTGATGAGGAATCCAACGTGAAGCTCGATGATAAGGGGGCTGAGGCCCAGGCCTTCCTCGGAGGCTCCCTGCCTAAGCTCACCGTCGTCAACACCAAGCCCATCACCTCGGGGATCCGCACTACCATCAAGCACATTACCTCGCGGACTGGACGGGCTGCGCGCTGGCGTGGCATGGGCTATGGCGCTATCTACTCCCTGGCCTTCTCCCTGTTGGCGAATTCTTTTGCCACTATCACCCCTGATCTTCCCGGCGTAAACATCGTCACGGTTCTTCTCGCAACCGTCATCGCGGCTCCGGTGCATATGGTCTGGACGCACGCTACCATTGGTCTTGGCGGAAATTCATGGAGAGCCCGTTGGGCCCCTGCCAAGGGCTTGGATTGCTACAAGAACCTCGCCATCCCGGCTCTCGTCTATGAGGGTGTTCAGATCTTGGTCGCTTACATGGCCATGTGCATGGTTATGCTCATCCCTCCGAGTGTGCCGAGTGGCGCTGAGGCAACTCCCTCCCAAAAGGCTTGGGCTGTTGTCCGCCTCGTTGGAGGTGTGCTGCTTCTTGCTGCTGCGGGCATCTTCGTCATCCTTCCCGCTCACACCCAGCTCGTTCGTGTCGAGGCGTCGATGCTCTCTGATGACGAGGAGACGATTGTTCCATTCGACCGTACCTTTGGCGGCAAGGTCGTCCCTAAGCTGCTCGGCGGATCTGGTGCCATCGGCTTCATGGACGCATGGCGTTCGTTCAACCGCGAGGCCCGCGTGCGCGTCGTTAAGCTCTACCTGAAGATCTTCGCTATTAGCGTGGCCCTTTTCCTTCTTTTCGTGCACGTCATTGGCCTGGAGATCATCCTCCTTAGCAAGCACTCAGTCGGTGAGGTCGTCAACGCTGCTAGGGAGCGCGCCCTCTAAACCTTCACGTCACATGGCCCTAAGCAAAGGTGGCTAGCAGGTTTCCGAAGGCATTGAAGCACACTGCTCGGTAGTAACTCACAACTCTTCACTAGACACCCTTTTCCTTTTCTCTTCAGCCTGGCAGCACACGCTGTCAAAGACGATTCACGTATAAGATACCAAATTGAAACTTGATTGTATGACTGGACCGAGATGAGTGAGCGTTGACTATCGCGTGAACAATCCTTCTACCGGGACGATAAGGGTCCGCAAGCCGAAATGTGGCGCGTGGCTGGACAATCACATGCCGGGAATTACGCTGCGAAAATGAGGGGTGGCCGAGAGAATCAAACGCAGCAGAAGCGGCACGCGGCCGGATGGATAGGCCAGGCAGCGGAGGGTGCGCTCGCTTGCCGAATCAGCTGCAGCGAGTTGAAACAGAGGAAGTAACGGGTCTGGAAAGGCTGAGGACGGCATATCATGGAAAGCCGCGGGGGTGCAGTTCGGGACGCAGCTCGTCTGGACACTAGCAAGCGGTTGACGAATAACGTAATTCCTCGCACGCGGAGACGAATACCGTAAATTACTCGCCAGTGACGTGACGCCCCAAAACTCCACTAGAGGCTGTCGCGCGACAGCAAACCTGTTAGAGCTAAGAAACCGCGCCTGGCACAACAGCTTCCTACCTGCCACCACACAAAAAGCGCAGCCTCCCGCCCACCTAATCCCGAAGCCACCACCTACTCCCCCAATCCCTCCTCCTCTCCAAAGCATGACCACCGAAGCTCCGCCCCAAATCCCTACGCCGGATCTCAGCATTACCCACGGTGGAAACTACGTCGATCTCGATCCCACGCAAGACATTCCCGTGCAGAGCGCTCCCGAGCCGACTTCTGCGCCCGCAGCTGAGCCCACTCCGCAGACGAACGGCACCTACAAGACCGCGATTGTCAACTGTAAGGTACGTGCTCCGGTCAGCGAGAGCTATGCACCCTGGTCATCGGCGCTTCCGGAACGGCAGCTAACGCTCGGTGCATAACCACAGTTCCCTTATCTGCTCTTGCGCGCACACCACCTCGCTCCTCAACTCCTCGCCTGACTCTCCTTTCACAGCTGCGCAATCCGCCATGGACACAGTTCAGAACTCATCGCTCGCCCAGCAAGCCATCAACGGTAGGGTACGTGCTGTCCGCCCAGTCCGCCAATTTGCGCGAAGATTGTGCGCTAATCGTGCGACAGGAATCCGCTTTGTGCCAGCCTCCAAGACTGCGCCAAATGACTTTACTGACCGCTCCTAGGCCCTGTCGGCGAGAGCGTCAAGTCTGAGACTGCGAAGACGCAGTCTGAGTTCCGCGACCTCGCTGATGCCCGTCGCGTGCCTAACCAGCCTGCCGCTACCGGCCAGCCCTTGACCCGTAGGCAGCACCCACAGTTGCGAACAGGTTACCTCACGATGATGTACTGACCAATTTCCAGACTACCACTCCATGTTCTACAGGCTTCTTAGCGTAAGTTTTCCCGGGTTGACTTTTTACCCTTTGACGTCACGATCACTAACCAGCACTAGTGGAGGAACCCCCGCGCTACCAGCATCTCGTTTGCCTGTTCCATCCTCTTCATTTTTGCCGCGCGCTATGTAAACATCGTCCGCTACATCTTCAAGCTCCTCTGGGTTACCCTCGGCTGTGCGTATACAATTGGTTAGAAGCCTCGATCGATGGATTCTGACAGCTGGCAGGCACTGCGTTCGCCGAGGTTGCTGGACAGGCCGCTCTGGGCCATGGACTTGCTACACAGATGCGTCCCCGCAAGTACTACATGATCCGCAAGGACTCCTTGGAGCGCCTTACGGACGATCTGGAGCAGCTCATCAACTTCTTTGTCATTGAGTTCCAGCGCGTGGTGTTCGTTGAGAACCTCTACGTCAGCGCGGCAGTAAGCACAGAATAGAGTCTGGTAGCTGTTTCCGGAGGGACGCTAACGTGTTAAACAGTGCTTTGTTGCCTCGTTCATCTCCTACTGGCTCATCAAGTGGCTCCCTCTCTGGGGTCTCGGCCTGATTGCCACGGTCCTCGTCTACATGGGCCCTCTCGTGTACATTCAGAACAAGGAGTACATCGACGAGCAGCTCCGCCTTACCAACCAGATGCTGAACGAGCAAACCAACCAGTTCAAGGAACTCGCTGCTCAGCACAGCACCCGTGCGCAGAAGCAACTGAAGGTCTATGCGGATGAGTACAGCCACAAGGCGCAGGAGATGATTGGACAAGCAAAGAGCAAGGCGTTCCCTGCCAGGAGCCGGCCGACGACGCCCGCTGCTCCTGCTGCTGCTCCCGCTGCGGGCGCTCCTGAGATGATGCAGGAGAAGGCCCCACTTCAGGAGGCCGACTTCCCCGAGGCTCCTAAGGCAGCCCTCGCGGCCGATGTTCCTGAGGTGCCCCATGTCCAGGAGCCTACCGAGGACTTGATTGATACCAAGACTCCCGAGCCGGCTATCTAAATCCAGACGCCTCTCCATCCATTGATAAGTTATGGAGAAGGCGGATGGCAGTTGCTGGGACACCGGTAGATATTCATCCTTACCTGAAATTGTACGGACGAGATGACGGATGACGTGACGGATGCTTGTCTTTGTAACGAGAACACGGCATCTCGTCATGAAACTCTCCTTTTCCTTCTGCTTTCATTCACTGCAGTATGATCTATCCAGAACACACTGTATAATTGCATTCGAAAAAGCGAACCCATTTTCATTTTCACACATCATACAGCGGTTTCCACCCTTTCCCTGTTCGGCTTCATTTCACCATTGGCGGGGCATTGCTGGTGCTGGTATTAGCAGGAATGAGCGAGTGAGTGGTCGAAGAGCTTGATGGTTTGGTAATATTAGGTTGAAATGGAGTTTTGCAATGTTGCCATTTGTTTACGTGCGCCTGACATATACATTTAAACATGCAACGATATACCGACCCTTAATTACGCCTGAAAAATCCTCATATGCGGGGCGTTTGAAAGTACATACGCAGGAGCTTGTCACTAATATTTCTTTCGATGTTTATTCCTGCTCGTACTGCATCCACCTAGTCGTCTCGCGATCACACCAATCCCAGAAGCGCTCGGCGATACCCCAGCCTCCCTCGTAGTGAAGCCGTATCGCCTGCTGCAAGCCTTGACGCGGTTCGAAAATGCGTCCCCATGGAACCACCAGGCAGCCAGCATTATGCTGGCCGATTGCCGGGCTCCAGCCAGCGAAAAGCTCTGTGCAAGCGCCTAGCTTAGCGGGGTAGAGGATTATTTGCTTTTTGTTCGTGTCAGCAATGCATTTGCAGTTACACAGCTCGATAATCTCAAGAGGGGAAAAAGAGGGGCGGGGAAGGGGGGTTGCTCACCATCAGGAACGCGGCGATGACGTTCGAATGTCTGAACAGCTCGGTCCTCAGGTTGCCCGGGTTGTAGGCAACACTGACAATGCCGGTGTCACGGCCGTAGCGGCGGGCGAACTCAGAGGCGAGGAAGAGGTTGCCGACCTTGGACTGGGCGTAGTTGGTGGCGCCGCTGGCGTGAGTGACGGGCGCCTTCTTCTTGTCATTCCACTCGATGCCGAACTCGGGGGCAGTGTCGACGGCAACGGAGGCAGCCCAAGTGACGCGGACGGCGTTGGGCCCGGAGATCTGGGCCGTCTTCTCGAGCAACGGGAGCAGCAGCTTGGTCAGGAGGAAGGGGCCCAAGCAGTTGGTGCCCATCTGCAACTCGTAGCCTTCCTCGGTGGTGCTGCCATCGTCAATGGGCGTCATGACGCCGGCGTTGTTGACCAGCACGTCCAGACGCTGCTCGCGCTTGAGGAAGTCCTCGGCCGTCTTCTTGATCGAGGAGAGGTCGCCCAGGTCGAGCTTGAGGAACTCCAGGCGGCCGTCAGAGCGCGGCACCTCGTCCTCGATGTCGGCGATGGCCATGGCGGCCTTCTTCACGCTGCGGCCTGCGATATAGACGGTCGCATTCTTGGCGTACAGGGCTTTGGTGAGCTCGAAGCCGACGCCGCCATATCCGCCGGTCACGATGATGACCTTGGGTCGTGGTTAGCCAATGATTGTTTAGTGATGGATATCCATTCGGTCTCACTCTTCCAGACTGGTCATCAAGATTCTCCGGCGACAACGGAGGCGCCGGAATGAAAAACGACTGAAGGAAGATGTTCTTCAGTCTTTCGAGCCAGCCCGACATGTTGATTAGGGAGTAGCTGAGAAGAGACAAACAGAAAGGAATCAAACAGGGGAAAAGTGAAAAGCAACTGGCAGATTAGTAGAGCGTAACCGGGGATGTGGAGCGGGCGAACCACGAGAAATGGAATTGGTGAATCGGGAGTGTGGAGAATCCAGTCCCTGGCCCAGAGTTCTGTCCTTCCACAGCTGCGCTTTTAAGTCCGATGACGCCAGACCGCTTCCGGGATCCTTGCGAAGATCGCTCTTAGCTCGCGTTCTCGCCAGCTCGACACCCCGCCGAAGTTTGCTTTTCGAGAAGAGCAAAACGAATACTAGGATGATGAAGTAGTGCACTTTAGAAGACCAAGCACTTGTTACTCTATAGACGCAACCTCTTGCACCACATCAATAAATTGGCAGCCTCTCCGTCGCCTGCTTCAGGTACTTTTTGCCTGGGCCAAGCTTTGCAGCCCGGATCTACTTTTGACCGGCGCGGCGGCGGGCGGTCGAAGAAATAATGTGAGCGTTCGCGACCAATCCAGAGCACGTTCCACACCCTCTCAACTTACCTTTTACACTTCGCGCAATCATATCACTATGGGCAGGCGCGGAGGCAGAGGCGTATGTCCATTGACCCACGCATACAAGCCTCTATACTTACATATTTTCAGGGTGGACGCGGTCGCGGCCGTGGCAGCCGCGGCGGTTATGGCGGCGGATCTCGTGGCGATTGGAAGGAGGTCGAGAAGCACAACGTCAACTTCGAGAAGTACTACAATGAGCTTGGAATTGTGCCCGAGGAGGAGCGCGAGCAATTTTGGACGGCCTTGAAGAAGGAATTGCCCAACAGCTTCCGCTTCACTGGCTCCAAAGGGTACGTCGTGTCGCCTTGCTCGCTTTGGAAATTTTCGCTCACCTCCATAGCCATGCCCTCGCCGTCCAGCAGCGCCTGATTGACCAGTACATCCCGGAGATCACCAAGGTTACCTTCGACGGCCAGAAAGTCGAGCCCCCGACCCAGCTCGAGTGGTTCCCCGAGAAGCTCGCCTGGCAGATGACCACCCCGAAGAACGTTATCCGCAAGTTTCCTCCCTTCGCCTCCTTCCAAAAGTTCCTCGTTTCCGAGACCACCGTCGGCAACATTAGCAGGCAGGAGGTCGTCAGCATGATCCCTCCGCTGCTTATCGATATCAAGCCTTGGCATACTGTGTTGGACTTGTGCGCAGCTCCTGGTAGCAAGTCGGCGCAGCTGTGCGAGGCCATCCATGCAGGCGAGGAGGCTCGTATCCGCAATGTTTTGCGCAAGCTCGCGCCGGAATTGGGCCGCGAAATCAGCCCTGACGGCGCCGAGGTTGAGGCAGAGAAGGATCAGGTCGGAGGGCAGAAGGATGATTCCGACGATGGCAGGGCGACTGGTCTTTTGGTCTGCAACGATGTCGACAACAGGCGTGCCCACATGCTGGTCCACCAGGTCAAGCGTTTGAACTCGCCCAACTTGATCGTCACCAACCACGACGCCACGCTTTTCCCCTCGATCAGAATCCCTTCGGAGAAGGGCCAGCCCAACAAATACCTGAAGTTCGATCGTATTTTGGCTGATGTCCCATGCTCCGGAGATGGAACGGCACGCAAGAACCCAGGCGTTTGGAAGGATTGGACTGCGGGCAACGGCCTTGGACTCTACATCACTCAGCAGCGCATCCTTGTTCGTGCGCTGCAGATGCTGAAAGTCGGAGGTCGTGTTGTTTACTCGACTTGCAGTTTGAACCCCATCGAGAACGAAGCCGTGGTTGCAAGCGCCATCGATCGCTGCGGTGGTATGTCCAAGGTCCGCATAGTTGACTGTAGCCAGGAGCTTCCTGGTCTGAAGAGAGTTCCTGGCTTGAGCACCTGGAAGGTCATGGATAAGCAGGGTCGCATGCACAGCTCCTTTGACGAGGTTGCTGCCAAGCAGTCGGAACAGGGTGAAGAGAATCTGAAGAAAATCGTCGAGGGCATGTTTCCGCCCAAGTCTACAGAGAACGAGGAGGAAAGAATACCGCTTGAGCGTTGTATCCGCGTCTACCCTCACCTTCAGGACACTGGCGGTTTCTTTATCACGGTCATCGAGAAGAAGGAGGAGATCAGAGCTCGCCCCGAGTACCAGGCAAACGCCTCGGGCGCGAGGACCGTTCCTCCGGCGCCGATCACAAACTTGGTTAATGAGATTGAGCAGAAGACGGAGAACGGAGAGAAGCTGGAGGGGCTCAAGTCTTTGGATGAGGTCGCGAACACCGACAGCAAGGCTGAGAGCGCTCCGGCCGAAGGCAACGACCCTGCAGCAGTGCGAAGCAACTTGCCTCCGCCGTCTCCCACTAAGCGAAGCTTGGAGGAAGCTGAGGCCGAGGACCCCGCTGCCAAGCGCACCAAGGTCGAAGTCCCGCCACAGCATGATGAAGTGCCACCTGCTGTTTCAGAACGCGAGCACAAGGCTGAAGGCTCAGCAACTGACCTGTCGAAGCCGGAGAAGAAGAGGCGGGACCAGCCACACGAAGAGCCTTTCAAGTATCTCGACCCCAAGCACGAGGTCTTGGAGGACATCTTTGGTTTCTACAAGATCGCCCCCAGGTTCCCTCGCGATCGCTTCATGGTCAGGAATGCGTCTGGCGAACCTGCTAAGGCGGTCTACTACACATCCACGCTCGCACGAGACATCCTTCAGATCAACGAGGGCAAGGGTATGAAGTTCGTCCACTGCGGTGTGAAGATGTTCATGAAGCAGGACGCCCAGGGTCAGGATATCTGCAGGTGGCGTATCCAGTCCGAGGGTCTTTCGATTGTTGAGCCCTGGGTTGGTGATGAGAGGATTGTCCGTCTTTACAAGCGTGATACCCTTCACAAGCTCCTGATCGAGATGTTCCCCAAGGTTGCGGGCGACGGATGGCAGGCACTTGGTGAGATCGGCGAGAGGGTGAGAGATATCTCTATGGGTTGCTGCGTCCTTAGAGTGGAGAGCAGCGACGCCGAGGACGGATTCAAGTAAGCACTGCCCCCCTGATGCTCTCAAAGCTTTTGTGGCTAACCACAACACAGGGATCGCCTGGTTCTTCCGCTGTGGAGGAGCATATCTTCCTTGAACCTGATGTTGCCGAAGGAAGATCGCAAGTATGTCTACACCACCCCTACGACGTCAAGAGCGCATCGGTCAATAAGCTAACTGATGCAGGGCTATGCTTCTTCGTCTCTACAACGA
Organism: Lasiodiplodia gonubiensis; assembly: GCA_009829795.1. Classification (NCBI taxonomy): domain Eukaryota; kingdom Fungi; phylum Ascomycota; class Dothideomycetes; order Botryosphaeriales; family Botryosphaeriaceae; genus Lasiodiplodia; species Lasiodiplodia gonubiensis. Next base: position 149,313 of record RHKH01000079.1, read on the forward strand.
CAACTCGGAGCTCATCGACCACTCCAAGAAGTCGTTCAACAAGCCCAGCGAGTCTGAAGCGAACGGGGAGTCTGGCGAGGCCATGGACGTCGAGGTCAAAGATGTGGTATCGGGTGCTGCCCCAGAGGAAGATGCCATCATGGCCGAGGACAGGGCTGATGCAGCCAAGCAAGAGGAGAAGGATGATACCCGGGAGACGGCAGAGGGTGATGTTGTTGCACGGGAAGACGACGTCGTCAACACCACGGTCTGATTCGCAACACAATTTGGACTTCGCTACTGATATGGTTGGATGTTAAGAGGGCTATGGGTCGAGGACATAAGCGACGGAGCCTTCCGGGTCTCCCCCCTTGCATCACTGGTTTTCTCATGGGTCTGATTCGTTTAGCCGCACGTTTCCGATGCAGTAAAAAGTTTATTTTCGCCGAGCTGGGATAGCATACGCAGGCGATGGACAGAGAGTACAAATCAACTACATAAATGCTTATCAAGATGAGGAAGTAAATTGGTACGTGTACACCACTCCAGCTTCACCGCTCCAGCTGCCAGCGCATGTAGCACGGCAATCGTCACCGAATCAAGAGTGAAGTACCCCAGGAACCGGAAGTGCGCCGGAAGCGGCAGGGAATAAGCTTGCAGCAGAAGTGTGGGGAAGCTCTGGGCTATGCGGGGAAAGCTGCACGGAGGGCGGAGAAGCTCACTGAAGCTTGCACCCTCTTTGGTCCAGCACTGCACTCAGCTCTTCCATAACTCCGCAGCTTATGCTAGGAATGGCCTGGATCCCAGGTTCCCTGCTGCTCTACTATGCAGTTCCATGATAAATTCTTGGTTCTGCTTCCTTCTACCCGCATACCACCATTGTTGCACGACAGCTTCTCTACGACCTGGACCACGCTCGACCCCTCCCTGTAAGCTAACCTGCCGCGTCACTGCACCATTATCCACGTCCCCGGAGACTTCGCAGCGGAAGGTCCAGGAGGAGCCACTTTGGCGTCTGCAACAACGAAAAACTGGAAGGAAGTAAAAACAACCCCTAAACCCCACTGTTTGTGGAACAAGAGAAGCAAAAGCAATATCCCCCGGCAGGACCTTCCCCCCCAAACGCCCAACAACAAAATCAACAACACCATCAGCAGCCCAGAGAGAGCATGGCGTCTTCCGCCCCTCGCAACGCCCTCTCCAAAACCGCGGCCGCCGCTTCGACCGCCGCACGCTCGACCGCCCACGCAGCGTCGGGCACCGCGCACGCCGCCGCCCGCGCCGTCGCCTTCGCGCCCACGGTCGCCATCAACGCCGCCCTCTCGCCGTCGCTGACCGGCCTGCTGCTGCTCGTCCTGACCACGCGCGGCGGGCCGTCCCTCGTCC
>RHKH01000006.1:683-21790 GCA_009829795.1 Lasiodiplodia gonubiensis
GCGTGCGGCTGTTCGTGATCCGGTCTTTAATTAGCGGGGTTGAAAGGCTTTAGTGACACCTTCCGTATAGCTATAGTTGCTTATGCACTACGCTTTCAATGCTACAGCGGATTCAAAAAATAAAAAATCGCTCATTCCAAATCATGTATACTATTCTATTGTCTTTACAATGAATATTTCTTCTCTTAGTTCAGATGTTTCATCAACATCGGTAACCCTTTGTGAAAGGCAATGTCAAGTGCTTTCTTACAGCATAACGAAAGGGAGCCAAGAGGGGGGGAATCAAAAGCAACATGCGCCATCCCCTAGCCATAAAACCCAAATCCTGCTTTCTTATCTTACAATGGTCCCCTGCGGCTTCCTCTATCAGGTGCAAAGAGGGTATATAAATCCAACTCTTTTATCATCTGACAACAGTGGGAACTTAAGCCTTGGGCACGCCACCGGTGCCGAAGAGCTCGAGGTGCACCCTCTCCTCATCGACGTCCAACTCCTTCAGGCTCTTCTGCATGTCGACCATGAAGCGCTCGGGACCGCACACGTAGTAGCACGTGCGCTTGTCGCCGGTAAACAAGTCTTTCTCAGCGTCCAGCTTGGTCAGGTCCAGGCGGCCTGCGACGTCGTAGTCGCGGCCCTGAGCATCCGACTCGCCCGGCTGCGAGACGAAGAGGATCTTGCGCATGTTCGGGTTGGCATCGGCGAGGCTTTGGATGTGGCCGGCGAAGGCGCGGGCGCCGCTGGTGCGGGCGGCGTGGACCCATGTGATGGGGCGGGTGGTGGTGTTGGCAGTGAGCGAATTGAGGATGGACATCAGAGCGGTCAGACCGACACCGGCGGCGAGGAGGACGACGGGCGCGTCGGCGGGGAAGGCGGCGGAGTTGAAGTAGAAGTCGCCGTAAGGATGCGAGACGCGCAGCATGTCGCCCTCCTTCTTGTCGGCGTGCAGCACATTCGATACGTAGCCCGGGTGCGCCACGCCGTCGACACCCGGCTCACGCTTGACGCTGATGCGGTAGTGCGCCGGGTTGGGGGCATCCGACAGCGAATACTGGCGTGCCTGCTTGAACTCGAGACCGGGGACGGGGACCTGGATAGAAATATACTGTCCGGGTAGGAAAGAGGGCAGTGGCTTGCCGTCAACGGGAGTGAGGTAAAAGGAGGTGATCTCCGAGGATTCTTGCTCTTTGCGGGCAATGCGGAAGTCGCGCCAGTCAGTCCAGCCGTCGGCCTGCTTGTACAGCTGGGCTTCCTTGTCGATCATGATGTTGGCCAGCTGCCAGTAGGCGGCAGCCCAGGCGTCGTGGATGTCGGGGGTCAGAGCATCGCCGAGGATTTCCTTCATGGCGGCCAGTAGATAGGTGCCGACGATGTTGTAGTGCTCGGGCTGAATGTACAACGAGGCGTGCTTTTGGCAGATGAGCTCGACGGCCGGGCTCAGGACGCCGAGGTCGTCGATGTTGGAGGCATATGCGTACAGGGACATAGCCAAGGCGCGGGGCTGGTGGCCCGTGACCTGATGGGTGTTGCTGAAGACATTGTTGAGATCGGGGTTCTCGCGCAGCATGTTGCCGTAGAAGCGGGTGGTGATGGTGTTGCCATGCTCGGCGAGAATAGGCACGGTGGCCTTGATGATTTTGGCTTGCTCAGGAGTCAAAGGCATTGCTGTGGTCTGATGTAGGGTGGGAGGGATGGGTATGCTTTATCTTTCTGGGTGATGTGATGTGATGTAATACGGCGGCCTTAGGGGATTCTGCAGGCTTCTTATACACGCGTATAGTCAGTAGGCTCCGCGGACATGCAGAAAAGGAGCAGCGGAATTCTTGCGATGCGGATGACCGTCGTGTCACTCCACCAGGCGTAGCATTTCCATTGAAGGAGGAGCTCGGGCGCAGCCGGCGCACGTTATTTTCGGCAGCACAGTCGTCGGCGGCCACAAGAAAGAGAGCAAGCAAACGCATCATGGGCTGATTCAGCAGCCGGCCAGACCAGCCGTTGAAGCTAGCAACGCAGGACCTATAGCAGCGATTGTAGTTACGCGATTTTCGGTGCGGAACGGGAGGGCGATGTCGGAATGGCGTTCGTCAGCGCAAATCTCAGCTCTTGGATTAGTAGAGCTGCGAAAAGATGAGGCCGCCAAGGACAGCTTCTCCGCGGAGATGCGGAGACGCGGAGAACGACCGCATGTTCCGCGGCCAGGTGCGGCTCCGACGACGCGTGGAGAACTTCTTGCTCGGGCCCGAGCGAGAGGAAACTTGGAGGCCGTGTTCAGGCGCTGAATCAGACACTCGTCATGATGTGGTGGTGAAGAGGAAGGGTTTTCCGATATGGGGAGGAGCGAGTGATGGGGAAGGAAAGCCCCGCGGCAACCACTTTTCTCGTATCGTACCACAATCTTTCTTATTTACCACCAGCCACCAACCTCAAAGTCGCAGGAACGCAATCTGACCTAGTCTACCGTGTACCATGAATGGCGCATATTGCGGAAGAGTGCGCGCTGTTCCAGCGTAGAAAGGGACTCGACCCAACCTGGCCGGCCATCTTCTCTCCGCTCTCCCTCCCTCTCCCTCCTACCCCTTCGTTTCTCTCTCTCCGCGCGCTGTTTCTATACAACACAAACTATTGCGACTGAGCACATGCGTTGCGGGCTGTATTCAGTAGGATGTATCAGGTACGGTGTCGGAATATCAACGCAGCTTCCCTCGACACTGGCATCTTTTCGACCATTTTGGGTCCTGGTTGAAATCTGAGCAGTCCATGCTGATGCTCGAGATTTTAGTGCTGTGAATGAGGTAAGTGCCGAAAGATCCAAGCTAATTTCTGTTAGCATCTAACGTAGGTAGCTGATGCTATCATCTGGACGTAGGTGTGTATTAAATAATTCTACATATACGTTCGGATAGTAGCTTCAGCTATCTACGTGAGTCGAGTGCCCTTGCTCGCGAAGATAATCGCGGACGTTCGTCTCTTCTGGGACCCACGTGACTCCACACCCCCTATAAGCTCGCGATAAGCATTCGAACGCTAACTACTTGGAGATCTCCGCATTGCAAACATCACTTGCCATAGCATCGCATCCCATGGAGCGTTATTCTCGCGGCTGTGCAGCTCTTCAATATCCAACCACGCGAAGCATGAGATCACCGCTAAAAGCAAGCCGTCTGGTAATAAGGCCGGAGCCAACGGACAGCGCATGTCGCTAGGAACAAGACTCAGCCAGAAAACCTTGTGAAGTTCTCAGCTTGACCGTCGGCTTCCTCCGAGTCAGATTTCATCTCCGAGTCCGAACACAACCGTCACGGGACTCTGGAAAGCCCCGAACTCGAACGGGCACGGTGAAAGACGGTATGCCGAGCATTCAGCGCTCGACGCCCAAGCTTCTAGCGTCCGGTTAAATGCACCTGTGGAGATTGTGGCGTCCGCACCTAAGCGAGCTTCTGAGCGCCCGACGAGAGTGAAGGTCAAGCAGGTCGATTCTTTTCGCTGGAGTGCAGATGGTCTTTGATATGCGTATGATCGCCGCGTGTGGTTTCGGAACGAAGTGCAAGTCTTCAAGGATTGCTAGCGGCGATCGGCTCCATGTGAATCATCCAGGTACTCGGTTACCTGCAGGTTTGACAGCTTCCTCTTTGGGCAACCACCCGAATGCGGGGCTCCACATCCGGGCTTACCGTCTCGTGAGCCGCACGACTAGACAACATTTTCGCCGTTGGAATACGGATACACCATCGCCAATTGGAGGAATTTTTTCGACGGACGCTCTGGGCTTCTGGGCACGAGCCTGAAGCAAATCGTATAAGAGAGACGTGCAATTCTGCCCTTGTCCATACCGCAGATCTTAAGCCTCTCTCCACACCTGACAACCATGCTCATCACCAAGGCTCTCGCTGTGGGTTCTGTCCTGCTCTCCGGAGCGGCGGCAGCGCCGAAGCCCGCGCCCTTCTTCTACAAGGGACACGATCTTTCGGTCCTGAAGATCATGGAGGAGGGCGGCGTTGTTTACAAGGACACTGGAAAGAACAACGCGACCCGGCCGGCTGAGGATATCCTCGGCGATGGCGGCATGAACACTGTTCGCCTCAGGTCCGTCCATCCCCTCGGTCTAATACGAGAGTCGAAGCTGACAGGAGCAGACTTTGGGTGGACCCCATCCCCGGCCAGTACGACCTTCCCTACGTGCTCGACCTCGCCAAGCGCTTCGCGAGCAAGGGCTACCACATCTATCTCGACTACCACTTCTCGGACACGTGGGCCGATCCGCAGCACAACAATGCGCCGGCAGCCTGGCCGAAGACGCTGCCCGAGCTCTCCAAGACGATCCGCGGCTACGTCAACCAGACGATGCACTCGTTCAAGGACGCGGGCGTCGACCTGTCCATCGTGTCGCTCGGCAACGAGGTTCGGCACGGCATGGTCTGGCCGCTCGGCTACGTCGAGGTCGACACGTTCGGGGACAAGGCGCGCGCGAAGAACTTCACGGGGCTGGCGACCATCTACTCGGCGGCGCGGCGCGGCGTCGACGACGCCGTGGCGGGCGGCGTGCACAAGCCCGACGTCATGATCCACGTCGACAACGGCTGGAACGTGACGCTGCAGGAGGCGTGGTTCAGCGCCCTCACCGACACGGGCATCGTGTCGACGGCCGACTGGGACGTCTTCGGCTTCTCCTTCTACCCCTTCTACGGCACCGCCGCCACCTTCAAGAACCTCAAGAAGAGCCTGACCACCATGTCGCGCAAGTACAAGAAGCCCGTCCAGGTTGTCGAGACCGACTACCCCGTCCTGTGCTCCGGCCAGTGGGGCCCCGTGCCCGACCTCAGCGAGCCGTCCATCCCCGTCAGCGTCGACGGCCAGATCGACTGGGTGCACAAGGTCATCGACGTCGTCCGCCAGGTGCCCGAGGGCCGCGGCACCGGCGTCCACTACTGGGAGCCCGCCTGGACCAACCTGACCAGCCTGGGCAGCGCCTGCGACGACGCCATCCTCTTCCAGGCCGACTACAGCACCTGGCCCACCACCAACGCCTACTCGCGGAAGTCGGTCAATATGTTCAACTACTAATGTGTAATGTCTTCCTACTCGGCACTGTATAGCTAGAGTTAATTGAATATCAATGAATTTACTTCCTCAAGCTCACTCTCAATTTCTACTGAAACTCGCACAGTGTCCAGCTCCTCCCGTGATAGATATACTTGCTGCCCGAGTGCTTATTAGTAGGTTTGGCATATCACCAAGACGAGCGGGTGGACGCTGGAACGACGTCAAGTATCTATGCGGAACATAGTTGCCTCCCATACTGCTAACATGGCACTTTGCCACCGGTAATTTGATGAGGACGGGAATAAATCATGCATAGACGAGGGGAGTCATGGATGGCGTTCTTTTCGCTTTAGATTGGGTGCAGGTGTGGGTGCGGCACAAGCGATATTACTGAGTTTGGAGCCAGATATAGAAGGTGATGCGGCTCGATACCTGTACCCAAAGCATAGTACGACTAGCCAATAAATACGAGAGGAATTCGAGGAGAATGAGTCATTCAGCGGAATTTGCGGGCGGCATTATTGGTGTTCTTTTTTTCTGAAATGACACGTTCCTTTTTGGGAAGGTGGAAAGCAAATGGTGTTCACGAAGTAGGCAATGAGCGTGAATCGGGGGTGGCCGACGCATCGTGATTCGACAGTCGAAGGTTTCAGCAACGGCGGGGGCAAAGGTTCAGCTGACGGCGAACGAACGGCAGCTCGATGGCCAGAGCGACGCGGGACGCACAGAGCCAGGCACCCATGGAAGGGCGGAATAAGGTTCGGTAGTCTGCATGGGCGGGGACCGCGTGCATCCGGCACTTGGTGGTGCGGGTGAGGGAGAAGGGAAAAAGAAGAAAACCAAATCAAGCATGGTGGCGGTCGCAACTCTTTTTGACTAGTAGCTAGTCTGGGGCGTGCGGGCAACGGCGAAGGGGCGCGCGCGCGGGAAGGGCGGACGCGGACGCCAGACGGGCCCCGGCCTTCTTTTCCCACTCTCTGCCCTGAACCAAACAATGAGCACACCCCTCTTCAGCCCTGTGCGGTTTGGGGGTGGTTGGGTGTGGGCCCGTTCCCTCAGCTCACGCCCATCGCCACACGTGGCGCCGGCGCCCAGTTTTTCGATGAGCCCTGACCTTGCGCTTCTGCTGTTGCCCGCTGCCACGGCCCTGCCTGTGGCGCACCCACCAATGGCCGCCCTGTTTCAACTCCAAAGACTGACACGCGGCGCAGTGAAACATTGGCCATTGTGCTCAAGGTTGCTGACAAATTCCCTCCTCAGCATGCAGGCTAAGCATATCGGATGGACCAGGATATTGTCAGGCGGCGTGCATTGGATCTCTTGCAGCGTACCTTAACGCTGGTTCATTCGTATCTGAATGAGTACCGACAAAGTTAAAAACATCTGTCGGTCCCCGGGTAATAGGGTACATAGCCAATCGATATTTTATGCACCCACCAGAAGGTTTCCCCTCCTTTTTTTTCTTTTTCTTTCGAAGGGGTAGCATCAAAAGCAAGCACGAAAACTCAGATCAGCACGACTCGTCACACCGGACAGAAAGCCGGTCGACGGTAACCGCTCCGTCACCGGTCCCACGTTGCGGCAAGATCCGACGTGCTCAAACGTTCTATGAGGTCAGAACGTTGCAACGTCCAGCCGGCCATGGTACCTGCAACCGAGTATTCGTTTGGGCTCAATATTCGTTACACAAGCAAATTGTTTCCCGGAACTTGGCAATCGATGTCGAATTTAGAACTTACAGGGGAGAAACTTCTGATGCCTTGGCTTGTTGGTACTGCCATTTTGACTTTCGATGAGACCATTCGTCCAAACGTCAACTTCTACGGAGTCACAGAAGAAACAAGATAGGAATAACACACCCACTCAGTGAAATCTTGAATAGGCAGTGACTAGGCTTTGATAAAGCCATGACATAGACTGTTGATATGCCAAAGTGCAGAAGGATATCTGCACCAGCTGGATCAGGCAGCCTCTCACAATCGCCATCTGGGTTGGAAGGGGAGGGGACGACTCAGCTGAAATTCGCATCATTGAAGGGAAGAGGTTCAGTGCCAGGGTGGTAAGGTCTTATGTAGCTGCCGAATGTCGCAAGTGATGGGTGACGGGCGTGTCCACGGCTTTTGTGTCTCTGAAAGCAACCACAACTATCTGAGCACTCCCAAATTTTGGTTGTGCCTGGAAGTCGAGAGCAAGAGAACTCAGAGCTGTGTAAGTCGAAGGCCTGGCACTCACCTTGAATGACTACCAAAGGCAGCTCTTGACGCATGTTATTCCACTTGCTCTTGCTGGCGACCAATACTTTACGTTAACCAGGTGACCACTCATTGCCTATCAGAAGTCTTGGATTTTCGTGTTGTGTGCCATTGTGAAACGACTTCCATCCACCGCAATCAAACTCTTGCCTCACCTGTCTGACCGGTGTTGCAACCATCGAGTTCTCCTATCGTCATTGTCTATCAAATCTGGAATGGTCTCAATAAGGGAGCCCACCAGAATTGAATCGTAAAACGACTGGTGATAGTGGTGGGGTATGGGATGATGTTGATCCTCAACAAAGAACGAATACGATTAAGCGGCCGGGGAGGAGCCACAGTGCGGTACTGGTGATGAGGGTGGGATCCATCCGGCTGCCGTATGCCGGGGAATACCACACTGCCGAGAGCTTAAACAACGGGCTGTAAATCAGCCTCTGGACTGACGCCAAGCGAAGAAGCCTGCATCTGGACCCTTGGAGCACGGGGCGCAATTCAACATGATACAAGCGCGGTAGTCGGGCCACAGTCAGAGTCTACCGCCGTAGGTCGGTGCGCCGGTTGTTGGAACAAACAGCACGAAGTGCCGGACGTGAAACCGCCCCAACCATGATTGAAGCGCCACGGTATGCGGAATGCGGTATACGTACCCTTAGGCCTTCGACCGTGGGGTCTTTTGAAACGGATCTTCTCTTAGCTTTCAGATTGGAGCATCCATCGTCCGGTTGCCGCCGCATGTGTAATGCGGGATGTCATGTCGTACCACCGCATCGCAATGCAGCCACCCCAAGCGACTAATAGTGGAGCTCTCCAAGATCATGTGGATCATATGAGTGGTTTGATTGGAAAAGTAGGTGCTCACCATGCGCTCTGACGACGCAGTATCAATGCATACACATCGCTAATTTCTTCGATTGTTGATCTACGGTCTCGACCGACTCATAGGGATTCAGGCAGCAACAAAACAGCCCTGTGTGATGAAGTTAGACGCGAGATGTTTTGCAGATGATTGAAGGGCCAGGGAACCGGGGTGGCGGGAGATGAAGATTGTAAATCACGATAAGCCCGTCACTGACGTTCAGCCCTGCGTAAGGATTGGCTGTATCGTACTGGATTGGTTGAAATGGTGATGGGAAACCTGTTTATGTCGATGGGTGAGGATGGGTGCGGGGATGCCGATATTAAAGGGTGCGTCAATGCAGAGACGCTGACGTTGACGGCTTGCTGGTGGCTAGTCATCTGGCATGTCCAACTCGCTCCCCGTTGGTAGGGCTGAATCTGCGATGGCCGCACTGCACGAGGCAAAGCTTGAAGACAGGCCTGCGCGGGAAGACTTTCCGTCTAGACTTTGGCAGCGTGCTGGCGTTGACCACATCTTGCCATTGCCATACAGACTTCCGCCACACGACGGGAGCATTGGACGCCTTGCCGCCCAGGTCGTCCGGAAAGACTGGACTACGCCTGCAAGATTGCAGCTCTCCCGCAGGGCTGAGTTCGATATGATCGGATTGTGGACGCGGCTTGCGGCGTTTCATGCATGGGAACCCGGGTTAGACATGCTTCTCGTGCGGCTGCTCTGCCTTACCCGCAAGCACTGAGGTGGCAAAGACCCCTTCAAGACCCCTTTCCAACTGCCACCAGAGCCAAAGAGGGGGGTCCAGCAGCGCTTGCCAACACACAGCGCGAGGCGAGGCCCCCTCGGCCCTTCTGGAAGACCTAGAGAAGCCGGGAGGACCCAGTCGGGTCCGAACGCCATGGCCAGCCGAGCCAATGTCCGTCCAGCCTCACGCGGTGCCGGATGTCCTGAGCGTCGGGTCACGTACCGGTACAGGCCACAAGTGGCTAGGGAAGAAGCCGTAGAAAGTATGGTATCCGCTCTTTCTGCGTCAAGGTGTGGCGGACCGGCCCCCCGCTGGGGCTCTGAAGAAGAAGTTACGAAGAGAATCTCTGACCGGTTAGGCTAGCGGGCGGTCAGACTGCCAACTCACAGGTGCTCGCGTACAAGTGGGTTCGCCCAAGAAGATCGGAAGACCAGTCGGCGAGGCATGCATCCCCAGAATCTCGGACGACAGCGGGCAGCGCGATCTGGATCTCGCTGCTGGGCAGGCGGCGGCCTGGCGTGCCGGCGGGCAGCCATGTGTCACTGCAATGACTCGCAGCTTGGATGGGGAGATGAGGTTGTGAAGGAAGCTGCACGTTCCTGGTCCCTGATGGGAACCCCTGCCCAATGCTTCCGGCGACTGCAGGCCGGATGGCGACAGACCGCTCTGGGGGACGAGTGCGGTGAGCGCGTCTGGAGAAGTGCGGTGAGATCATGGCGCGGAAGGTGTGCGGCGCCCCGCCGGGGGGTGAGGGCCGCGCGGATGAGCGGGAGCTGGGAGGACGTGGATGGCTGCTGGCGGCGCAAACGAGGCATCACGACGGCCGATCGAGCATCGAGGACTTGGCGCGCGCAGCTGGTGGTCGGGGAGTGTCGCAGCGCATCCGGGCTGTGGGTCGCTGCCAGCTCGCTCGCTGTTCGCTGGCAGCGCACTGCCCAGGCGACCTCACCGCTCCGCACGCCGGCTAGGACAGAAGCAGCAATCTTCGAGAAACGCGCGCTGGCCCGGCGGCGCCCGGTGCGGAAATTGGACGGACTACGCCTGAGAAGGCAGGCTTCGAGAAGGAAATTTGTGTCCCATGCGCGCCCGAGCGCTAGCCGGCGCGCACCCCTGAGGCGGCAGCCACAAGCTCTGACGGCGGCCGGAGCAAGCGCTGTCAGGGACTGCCCCGTGTCGAATCGCGCATTGGCAGCGAGGATGGTGCCCGCTGCGAGATGATGTCGCCCAGCATCAGGGTGCAACCCAGGGACAGGAGACGCGCTGGGAGGCAGATCGCGCGCACCCATGACTCGGTGTGGGCGGGCGATCAGCGCCGGGCTGCGCGACGCACGCCGGCGAGTGAGGTGGCGAGTCTACACCGCCGAAAGAGGAATGCTTCTGGATGGCGAGCAGGCCTCGGAGATTGCTCGTGCGCCTGGTGGTGAGCCGCGAAGGGGGAAAGGAGTGGGCCCGCGGCGTGCGCCCCGGCGCCCTTGAATCAGACGGCGCACAGGCGGATCTGGTGGAAGCTGCGTCGAAGCCGCGCAGAAGGTCACGCGTGCCCGGCCGCCTCTGCAGCGCCGTTGCTGCCCGCCGGAACTCCGCGATCCGTGCCCCCTTAAGCTCCGGCGCCTTGACTCGCCGCGGCTTCGAGAAGAGGCGTGGAAGCGACGCTGCCGCGCTGTTCCTGCATGCTCGCGGATCGCCAGCACGTGTGGCCCAGCACCAGCTGCTGGACTGACGGCGGCTGCGAACCACCACACCACGCTACCACTCGCGGCGCGGGGATCGGCCTGATGCGGCAGCGGCAGTGGGCCGGCTATGACCAAAAGCGCTCCACCATGGATGCTACAACTCGCACGCCCGGCTGTCGGCAGCCCGTCCGCTGGTGACGAAATGGGCGCTGGCGAGGGCCTAGCACTCCTGCCAAGCGCATTTCCGACCACCAGCCGAGATTGTGAATAGGCTTCCGCCCTGCCCCTGGTTGGACGGGTGTGATTTATGAAAAACCAGCGCCTGTCACGCAGCTAATTAGATCGCGGGCGACGGCCATCGCAATATCCAGCCGCGTTTCGTGGCTGCAGGCGACGCAGCTTGCCTGCCCTGCAGCCGCCCCTGTCTGCTGCTGCGAGAAGAAGGGCCTTCTGCGAGTGTCGTTCTGTCAGGCGATCCTGGGGCCAGTCGTTTCCTGCAGCAGCGTGACAGCAGAGTGATCCCGGCTGCGCCCGTCGGGTTGGAAGCCAAAGGGGCTTTTCTAGCGTCGCTTCTAGCGGCCTTCGACGCCTCTTCCAAACGTGGCGGCAGCATGCGTGCATTGGGCCGTGCAGCAGCCCGCCCGCCCCTGCGACCAGCGCCCTGGGGCTCTGCTACATCACCACCACGCCAGCATCGACGACGCTGCGTGCGCGCGTGGGGAGGGGCCTGGGGGGCAGCGTGGGATGGCGTGGCTGCTCGAGGGCCCCTTGGCCGGGCGCGCGCCCCCCTTTCCGCTAGCCGGGTCCAGCGTGGAGCGGTGCGGTGAGCGCAGTGGATGCTCCAGACAAGCTTTGACGCGACAGCATGAGCGCCCCAGCGATCCCATGCTGCGAACCTCCATCGGCGCATTGACACGGCTGCGAAGGTTGGCCAGGGTCGCCCAACCCACAAGGCTGTCATTTCTCGACGCCGGCTAGCTCCCTCGTCGACGCGATGGGAAACAACCCATGATCTACATAACTGCCTGACGCCCCGACCTGCCAGTGACCCTTCTTGCTGAGACCATTCTGCGTGCCCTGGCCAGACAGCCTCCCGCGTCCCCGAGTGCCCATCGCCCGAGTCAAGGCGGCTCTGTGCTATACATCTATACATACCCAGCCAGCCCTGGGACCGTTCCTCAGTACCTGTTACGAGGCCACGATCATTGACCCGACTGCTTGTCTGCATCTGCACGTCTGGTACCTGCACGCAGGAGCCCGAAGGTACGCGCCCGCTGGACTCGCCCCGACTCGAGACGCGACTGACGCCGACCGAAGACCTCATCCGACGACGTGAAGAGATTTACGCGACACGGCTGTTGTGGACGGCTTGCACGAGATTACTCCGGCGTTAATTAGGCCCGCCCAGCGACACGACACGCACGCATCCCATCTCTCTGGCGTTCGAACAGCGCCCGCCAACAAGTTTCACAGCCCGCGGGAAGCGCCACACGCCCGCGCATATCCTCGCGCAACCATCGCAGCAGAACACACTGCACGCTGCACAACGACAGGCCCAGCAGGGAAGCGCGTCATTCCACCAGCGCCATCGGGACTGGTGAAACTCTGCTGCGCGGTGTCAGAATTGTCAGGTTGAATCGGGTTAAGCCCTTGGATTTAGCGCCACTCCCAATCCGGACTAGCGTATCTCTGTCAGATCCAAAACGCGAAGGAAAAGAAGCGTATTCCACGTAGGTACTTCGAACTTTCTCACCTCACTCTCCTCGCCCCAACCTTCCCTCGCCCTCTCCAGCCCTGCCTCGTCTCAAAGGTACGTCGTGCACCGCACTGCAGCGCGTCCAGTCGCGCCTGCCCCCCCGGCTCGCGCTGTACCGCCGCCGCCCGCTGTTCCCCTTTTCCACACCGGCACGCTGCGCCTGCTCCACGCTCGCCCTCCGCGCTCCCTCCTGCCCCAATGTCGCTCACCTGCCCTCTGCTGTGTTCCGTTGACGATAGCTGACGTTCGCCTGTGGTAGTGTTGCTCCCAGCTTTGACCCTCGCGTGGCCCGGCCCATACCTCTCGCCCTCGGACGGACCACCCTCCGCAACACCTCGATCCCTACTCAGTGTTGGTGGAGCGGGCGAGCAGCCTCAGCGCAGGCTACCCAATCGCAAGTAACGCGGTCGCTCGCGGCGGTGTAAATCTTTACCCCCTCAAGGAGCGGTCAAGAAAGCGAAAGCCCATTATACTGGTGCGCACCTCTCCCGCCTCCTCGGACTCGCCTTTCCTACATCTCCACGCCTGCAGCCCCTGCAAACGCGTGGACCTCACCCTGATTTTGGCTTGTGGGACATGGAACTTGGGAACATACTCAATACTAAGATGCCTGGACGCCTTCTAGCAGGAAGACCCTTTATGTCCTACGACATGCAATCCACGATGCAACAGCAGTACGCCCCTGCGCCGTACCAAAACGGCCAGATCAAGTCGGAGACGAATTCCGAGCGCGGAGTCTCGCCGCACCCCTCGAACGACTACCAGTCACGCTACCCTCAACCCGCCCCCCCTCCTCTGCAGGCCTACCAGCCGATGCCCGCCGCCATGTCCAATGGCATGCGCTACCCCTCTCCTACCGCGATGAACGCGCCGATGCCCATGATGAACCAACAATACCTCCCCAACCCGCCTCCCGACCACGCCTACCCTCCTCAGGTCGCCCCCGACCAGCAACAACAGGTTGGCGGCCGGCCCGCGTCCGACACCGGCCCGCCAAAGGCCTTCGCCTGCTCCACCTGCGGCAAGGGCTTCGCCCGCCGCAGCGATCTGGCGCGTCACGGTAAGTCTCGACGCGTCCCTTGGTATGCGGACCAACGGCGCTAACAACACAACAGAGAGGATTCACAGCGGCATTCGTCCGCACGTTTGCGACTACCCCAACTGCGGCAAGCAGTTTATTCAGCGCTCTGCTTTGACTGTCCACCAGCGTGTTCACACTGGTGAGAAGCCTCACATGTGTGAGCGTTGCGGCAAGGTGAGTCAGAGTGCGCATTGTTTACCGGTCGAATCATGTTGACGTAAGAATTTTTAGCCCTTCTCCGACTCCAGTTCGCTTGCGCGTCACCGTCGCATTCACTCGGGCAAGCGCCCTTACAAGTGCCCCTATGCCGACTGCCAGAAGACGTTCACGCGTAGGACGACGCTTACGCGCCACCAAAACCATCACACTGGTACTGTTGAGGAGGCGGCGGCTGCTACCGCTGCTGCTCTGGCGTCCCGCGCGTCGCAGCAGCCCGCGCGTTCCGTACGCTCGGATGCCGACGACTACTCTGAGACGGCTTCCCCTCTCCCCACGCCGTCTCCGAACAACCGTCCTCTTTCCATGTCGCCTGCTGCCGGCATGCCTGTCATGCCTGCTATGCACCGCCAGGTCTCGGACTTCGCCTACATGCAAAACCCCAACATGCCGGCGCACCTGCGCTCCGAGATGCAGCAGCCGAGCCCGCGCTCGTCTCCCTCCCTGACGTCTCAGCCCTACACGTCGGTCAGCTCTCAGCCCAGGCCGCCGATCACCTCGCACCCCACTGGCTACGGCCCCCCTTCGGTGCTTGAGCCTCCTACTGGCGCTGCTCAATCGCAGCAACAGCAGCAGCAGGCGCCGCAGCAGCAGCCGGGCAGCGCCCACAGCAGCCCTCACATGGGCAACATGGGCTGGCAGTCGCCTGCGCAGCAGAACATGCCGTCGCCCAACGGCAACGACTCGTACACGTACCCGGAGCCGCACTACGGTGCGTCGGCCCCGAACATGTACTACGCCAACCCCAACATGGCCAGGCCCAACAGCACTGAGCCGGACGGATACGATCCGCGCAGGAGGATGGCCGAGAACATGTGGGCTCCTCCTGTCCAATAATTGGCTCGACTTAATTGTGCGCGTTTATTTGTACGATGAGGTTTTGAAGCGAGTCGGTCAGCCGCCAGATTCAGCAGCGGCGATAATTCCCCACCTCTTTGGTTGTTTCATGGCAGCCATGACGGATGTCCCTTGCATTAGTACGGAGCGTGACGGAGCAATCTTGCGAGTGTAGCATCAGGTTCTGGTTTTTCCTCCTGTTTCCTTTGTTGCGGTTGATGGCGGTCTTTCCCTTATTACCCTAATTCGGCTCAGGGTTCTGCATGTGTGTTAGTCTCTTTCTTCTTTCGGTTGCGGAGATGGAGATATCCTAAGGTTTTCCTCTGGGTCTGGCTTTCTTGCTCTGCGGGCTTGCGACCGGGCGTTTTTTCTAGAGAGCGGGGCCAACGGGAGGCGTCCGAACGCCCTCAGCGCTGACATGGGCGGGTTCTGGTTACTTATTTTATTTCCTTGTGCACGACGGATCTGGCGGACGGTTTCCTATACTGGGGTTTAAAAAGAGAGCATTAAAAACGATTTTAGACAAGTAGAGGTGCCCGATGTGGAGCGTGAGAGCAGTGATGCGCCGCCCGTGCGCGTGAAGCGCGCGCCAAAGCAACGAGGGACTGCGGAAGATGACGCAGCGTTGCGGCGGTGCTCTTGGGTTGAGTGGCCGCGCGAATACGGCGGCAGCGAGATGTCGCCGTGCTGGACGGCTGTACTGTAGGACAAGGCCGGCAGGCCGCCGTGCCGGTCTCGGATCCCCTGTCGGCGAGTGAGACGGCAGGCTGCGGCACGCGCGATTGGGCGCACCATGGGTGCAGCCGCAGCTGGGACAGGCAGGAGAGCGCAGTGGTGTTGCTGGAGGCCGACTGACACGTCTGCGCACCCGCCGAGCACTGCGCCGCGGTGCAAGGCACGCCACAGCCGGAGAGAGCCCAACTGCGCGGCTGGGCGCATTACGACTACCAGCGCCGCTCGCCTCCCAGCAGATCCTAATACCCTACTCTCTCTCCCTTTGCGTCGACGAACACCTTCCACGCTTTGCCGTCGCCGTCTCCACGCCGTTTGTCGCCGCCCATCGACCGCCGCTTCTACGCGTGCCTTGTTTGCGGAGTCGCCCGCCTGCTAATTAAAGCGCCCGCACGTTCTCCGGGCTAGCGACTCCAAGTTGCATCATCGCCCGACATTCGCCCAGCCGTCCATCCCCTCGAACCTCACCCTACTCAACCAACCCTCGCTACTAAGCCACCCGCGCACCTCACACCCACACACAATCCCGAGCCCGCTGCTGTCCGTGACCCAGCGCGCTCAACACCGCCAACATGTCGAAGGTGGTGCGCAGCGTGAAGAATGTCACCAAGGGCTACTCGAGCGTCGAGATCAAGGTGCGAAATGGTACGCCGCGCCCGCCCTCCCCCGCTCTGCAGGACCGCCATGGCTGATGCGATGCAGCGACGAGCAACGACCCCTGGGGCCCCGTCGGCAGCGACATGGCCGAGATTTCCCAGTTGACCTTCAACAAGTAAGTGCCTGCCCCTCTGCCGGCCGCTGGCGGACGCGGCAGGCTTGTCGCAGAGGACGCTGATACATGGTCGCAGCAGTCAAGACTTCTACCAGATTATGGACATGCTCGACAAGCGCCTGAACGATAAGGGCAAGAACTGGCGCCACGTGCTCAAGTCGCTCAAGGTCCTCGATTACTGCCTGCATGAGGGTTCAGAGCTCGTCGTTACCTGGGCGCGCAAGAATCTCTACATCATCAAGACCCTGCGCGAATTCCAATATGTCGACGAGGATGGCCGCGACGTCGGCCAGAACGGTATGCTGACCCCCCGTCCACGCCCCTCTCCTGAAATGCTCCCCCGCTGACGCTATGTGTACAGTGCGCGTTTCCGCAAAGGAGCTCACCTCCTTGATCCTTGACGAAGAGCGCTTGCGTGCCGAGCGCGCCGATCGCAAATCATGGAAGTCCCGTGTCACCGGCTTGGACGATTACGGCATGGGCGGCGCCCACGGCGGAGCCGATGCCACTCGGCCGCGCCAGCCGCGTCGGCAGAGGAACGAGGAGGAGGATCTCGAGTACAAGTTGGCTATCGAAGCAAGCAAGAATGAGATGGAGGAGGAGCGCAGGCGTCGCGAACGCAGTGCGCGCACGGATGATGATGAGGACCTGCAGAAGGCCATCAGGCTCAGCCAAGAGGAGGAAGAGCTGCGCCGTAGGGAACTCGAGGAAACCAATGCCAACAGTCTTTTCGACGATACACCCACCCAACCCGCAATCGCCCAACCGACCGGATGGAATCAGGGATACCAGCAGCAAGGCGCCGTGGATTGGTTTGGAAACCTGGTCGATCAGCAGCAACCCCAGAATACTGGCTTCTTGAACTCGGCTTACGCCCAGCCGACTGGTATGCAACCGCAGCAAACTGGATTCCAGAATGGATACGGATACGGCGGCTTCCAGCAGCAGCAACCCACTGGCTTCGATCAAGCGTATGGTCAGCAGCAGAACTACCTCCAACCCCAGCAGACTGCATTCAACATGGGCAACAACCCATGGGGCCAACAAAGCAATGGTTTCGCTCAGCAGCAGCCGCTGGAACAACAGAACACACTGCAGCCAGGCAGCAACAACCCGTGGGCCTCGCCGTCGGGCGCGCACACCACGGACTCGATTAAAGCCATGCCCACCGGTTCCAACAATCCTTTCGCGTCCTCTATCACTCGGCCGGCCACTGCTCAGCCTGTCCGCTCGACAGCGCCATCCCTGAGCACTCTGCAGGAGCAGAACACGGCCCAATTCAACGGCAACAACTCCGGTTTCAACCCTATCCGCGACTTCTCGGCGCCCCCCTCGCAAAGCTTCCAATCCCAAAGCCCACAGCAGGAACAGCTCATGGATCCTCATGCAGCACGTCTCAATGCACTTCTCGCCTCGGGAGAAGGCCAGGATACGTTCGGAAACGTTGGCAACCTTCGTATTCCAGCCCAGCATACTGCTCCAGGAACTTTCGTCAACAGTGCCGGTGCCGGTGCGGCCCGTCTGACGCAGAACGCGACGGGCAACAACCCATTCCTCAACAGCCAATTCACCGGCATGCCTCAACAAACCGGCTTCGCAAACCAGAACCGGTTGATGCCGGCCCAAACTGGCCCTGTTGGTGGATTCGGAGGCAACCCCTTCGGCGCTAGCTTCGGTCAGCAGCAACAGCAGCAGCAGCAGCAGCAGGGCAGCTTGATCGACTTGTGAGGGAAAGTAGAGCAAGGGTAAATCATGTACATGGAACGACCGCCGTGTTTGCTTTCATGATGGACCAACAGGCCATTGGTGGAATGAAGCTCAAGGCAGGGTGGGATCATCACTGGGTGGCTACCCGCTGACGACAAGGGATTTTCGGAGGGTTCATTAAAAAGGGCACGTCGTTCTGTCTGTCTCTTCCCTATGTCATCCGGGTTTGAATTTTTTATTTATTTGTGGACTTGCCTTTCGCCCTCCTCCCACCCGCCACTTTCTTCTTCGCTCTCCAGATCATCATCATTCCAGGTCCGCGCAGGCGGGAGTCGATGCGCGCACAAGCGCCAATGTGTGTAGTAGAGATTATATTTTCTTGCAAGGTTACCCTGCCACCACGCCTGCTGATGCTTCCATCCACATTATTCAACACCCACAAAAAGCAGAGGCCCGATAGTCCATAAAATATCGAAAGCAGACACATATACCAGATTATTAAAGGTTCAGGTTCTGGGCTAGGATTGGGTCAGGGTCGGGTTAGGACATGGTTGATCGTTTGAACTACCTTTTCACATTTTTTTTTTTTTTCTTCTCTAGGGGCTTTATATACCAATTTCCGTCTTCCTTCTTGCTGTTCCTCGTTTACACTTCCGACATTCCTATTGATGCTGATGAATCTTTTCTGATACGTGCTAGAGAGTGATTATGATCGCTATCTTCTTGCTTAACTCGAGTATTTGATCTCTGGTGATTTCATGGCCGGCTCTACCGTGCTGCTATACCGTTGGGAGACGCTGAGTTTCGAGATAGAGTACATGCGCACTCGGTCTCTGATAAGATTTGCAAGGGGTGATGGATGAAGCGAGCAGTGATCTACGGCCACGACTTCAGGGCGGCTGCCTGCTCTCGACGTCACCTGTTCCTGACGCGAACTTCTCGTAGTCGAGTTCTCTCCTCACATCCAGTCATCTTCCGACTTCGGTCAATTGTTCTCCCCGTGATCTTCCTCATCTCCATCATGCCGCTGCACACGCTTCCCGCCGAGCTCTTAGCTACAATATGTGACTACCTGCCTAACAAAGACATCAAAAGACTCCGCCTCACATGCCTCTGCCTCTCTCATCAGGCGCCGCTCCGTTTCACCCGCGTCTACATTTCTCCCAATCGCACGAACATTGATGCTTTTCTAGCCGTGGCCCGACACCCAACCTTCCGCAACCGCGTCCGGGAAATCGTCTGGGACGATGCGCAGCTGCTTGACTATCAGATCTCTGCTCGCTTTGACAGCGAGGCTACCCAAGACCACTGCTTCCGTAGAAGCCACAACCACGTCTTAAGTAAGCCAGATCCGCGGAGCAGCGCCTCGGCTGTATACAAAAGGCGGCGCAACGAGCTCTGGGGCGCAGAGTCGGCGCTCCCAATGGACGCTGTATCTGCGCATGATCACTATTCGCTCCAGCTGCTGCGCGATCAAGAGGCCATCGTTACTGCGGACGAGGATGTGGCGGCGCTGCGCGAAGGTTTACGCGCCTTCGGCAACCTGAAGCGCGTGACAGTGACGGCTGTAGCGTGGGCTCAGCACTGGTTGTTCCCTCTTTACGAGACGCCCTTCTTCCGCAGCCTCCCGGCGAATTTTTGGATGCCGCTGCCGCGCGCTTGGCACGGCGATGTCGTTGACCGGTGTCGGCGGAACGAGGACATGAGGCGGGAAGCGCGGGTGTCGGGCGAGGATCCTCCCAATCTGCAACAACTTGACTGGGAGGAGCACCTCTCCCGGCCATGGCAAGACGAGCGCCGCTGTTTCCGTGGATACACCGCCGTCGTTGAGGAGCTGCTGGCGTACCATACCGAGCACCCTTCCCACTCCATCTGCGAGCTCGTAGTCGACGTCAACCGCACTTCCAACGGCCTTCATCACGCGCTCTTCGTGGAACCCCACGCAGCCTCGGGCCAGGAGCACCGTGATGACTACCTGCGCACCCTCACACTCTTCTCCGCCCTCCCGCTCACCCGTCTCGACCTCGCCGTGAACGCGTACTGCCAACGGGCCTTGAACCACAGCTCCGGAATAGCATCGCCGTGGCACTGCTTTGGGCCTGGCCTGCGGCGTGCTCTCGAAGGCTTGACGCACCTGCGCCACTTCTCCCTCTCGTCGACCTTCGTCAGCATCGAAGACGCAGATGCGACGTACTTCACCGAGGAGCTGCCCGCGCAAGTTGACGCCTGGGTCCCGGTCGAGCGGTGGCCGCGGTTGGCGTTCTTCGGGCTGGGCCGGCTGGTCGTTGACACGGATGCGCTGGTGAGACTGCTGGGCCGCTTGCTGGCCGCCACGATCCGCCGCGTGGAGCTGAATACGCTGGTCTTCTCATCGTCTACGTTCGACGCGCTGCACCGGCTGCGCCGGCACGTCGTAGGGGCGGCTGCTCAGAACCTCGAGCAGTGGACATGGAGCAGGAACGCGCCGAGGGTGGTGGTTATGGAGGACGTGATGCCACCTAGGATAAATTACACGCCATTTTCAGGTCTGAGCCCGAGCCCACACTCTTTCCTAAGGGTGAAGTCGCTGAAGCAGAAAGCGCGGAGCCTGAGGCTCGTGGTTGATGAAGAGGTTAACGAGTTCCTGTACCATAATCCCGCAACCTGGGGGACTGAGATGGATATTCCCTGCCCGTTCAAGGAGAAAGCCGGCTTGGGTAGCGCGCGCGGCTACTGCGGCCGTGTCATTGACGATTATGGATCCGAAGTAAAGGACCGTCGGCCTAATAATAAAAGGTTCGGGGATCTAAGCCGATAAGTCTTCTTTTGTAGCATATAGCTACTGTATGCGGCAGTCGGCAACTCGACTTGCGCCTAGCATCGCCAGCATGTCTAGTACGTTTAGCGCGCCTAGTATGTTCAGTATTATTACTGGAGACCCAGCGAATGATGCTTTTCACACATTGTTCTAGCTAGCTTGAAGAAGCTCCTGTCCCATACTCTCGCTTTATCGCTCTTCCCACTCTAGCGCAAGAGAGGGGGTATACATAGAACCTACAAAGCCGACTTTCTCAACCGAGATAAGTGATAGGCCCTATGCTGAACAACCACGTAACATACAACCACCTGTCCAACACTCGCAACCCTCATCCGTCATCGCCCCACTCCCTATGTGGTCACACTCCCCGTCTTCCTCTCTTTGCGACGGCAATTCACACGAGAGCCCGATACGATAGAAGTACATGCAAGACACGCACTAGAGGAAACCACCTTCTGTCGCAGCAGGCGGAATAGAAACAAGCAGACCCATTACTTTTGTATCTCTTTTAAGCTTCTTCTTCCCTTTCCCTATCCCGGCCCTCAGCCAGCCAGCCATTGTGATACTACAACGAACACGTCCACTGTTCAGCAATTGTAGCAAGTAGAATGTCAAAAAGGAGAGAGAAAAAAAAAAAAAAAAAAAA
>RHKH01000006.1:21946-45513 GCA_009829795.1 Lasiodiplodia gonubiensis
GCGTGAACCCAGAAAAGGAAAACCAGAAAAGCAAAGCCCCCCCACGCGCCTATGATTCTGCTGCTTAAGGGGAAAAAAAAAAGTTAGATGTCTTTCCCTGCACTTCTCCGCAAAATAATAGAAAGTAGGAAAAGAAAAGAAACAAGCGAGAAGATAACACAGCGAAGTGAAAATCGAAAACGCTCGAAGGCAATGATCCGCCCTCTTCCAGGCATGCGTGCGTAACACACCCTCCGTCCCAACCATCATCCTCTCGTCAAAAATGACTTCAGTTCCCGACATTACCACCGCCTCTCGCTCTCTTCGGACCACCATCCTGACCACCACCACCTTCAGCGCCATCCTCTCTCGGACGCTTGTTCGGCACGAACTGCTTCGCCGACGCGTTCATGCCACCCCTACCGGCGCCAGGGCCACCGCCTCCGTCCTGTCCGCCCTGGGCACCACCGCCACGTCCGCGACCGCGCCCGCCTCCGCCAGCTCCACGAGTGGGCAGGTTGCTTTGAACATGCGCTCCCTGCTGACCGCCGCCCTGCTGCTGCGCGCCCGCCTGTCCGCCGCCCCGACCGGGTCTGGGGATGCCGCCGCCGCGGGGGATGCCCGTGCCGGATTGCAGGCTGCGGAGAGCGGCCGGGCCGGTGCCGGCGTTGGGTTGGCCGCCGCCCTGCTGGGGTGCGGGGCGGTTGTGCAGAGGGTTGACCTGTGGGTTCGGCATGCCGCCTGGCTGTTGATGATGCTGCTGCTGTTGCTGCTGCTGCGGCGGCTGCTGATGCTGATGCTGTTGCTGCTGCATCTGAACTTGCGGTTGGAACTGTACCTGGCCGCCCTGGATCTGCTGCTGTTGGAAGGGCGAGTTCGGCCGGAACTGGTTGTTCTGAGCCATCGCGCTTCCCGGACGAGGGATACCGGTGTTGTTTTGGGGGAATGCGTTCATTGGCGGCTGGCCTTGTTGGCCTTGGAATTGGTTCATTGGCACCGGCGGACGGGGGAGGCCGATGTGTTGCTGTGCGGGTTGACCAAAGCTTCCAGGCTGTGGCTGTTGTTGCACTGGATGAGGTGCTGCGTGAGGAGCAGCCGCGGGCGATTGTGCCTGCTGGCCTGGTTGCTGCGTAGGCGCTGCAGTCGGAGGTGCTATGGGGGTAGGTTTGGTGTCCTTAGCTATGGCCCATACCTCCCCAACGGGACGCTCAGGTGTCTCGTCGGCGGCTTTCTGGACGACTTCGATCTTGGCAGTTGCATTGCGCTCCCTGTTCTGAGCCATGTTCAGCTTGAGAGCAACACGCTTCTCTGCCATAGTGATAGCGATATCGGCCTTCTTCTGTAACTCCTCCTGTTCCTTTTGATGCTTTTCGGTCAATTCCTTCGCCTTAGCCTCCATTTCAGTACTCAACTTGGTCCGGACGTTTCGAGTGATGATATTCTTGATCGTGGTGTTATTGTTGACCAAGTCTTTGACCTCTTGGTCGGTTAAATCGGTGAATTTAGACGGCTCGGACTTGACTTCTGATTTAGGAGCAGGCGCGGCCTCAGCAGCACCATCAGTCGGTGCAACACTTGTGGACGGCGCAGATTGCTCGGTCGGTGCAGCACTCTTGATCCGTTCGAGCTCCTGTTGGTGCTCGGCCTTGATGCGTTTGACCTCGGCTTCGTGCTCCTTCTTGAGCTGTTCCATAGCTTGCCCGTGCTCCTCCTTGAGCTTTTGCATGGCTTCCTCGTTCTCTTGCTTGAGGGCTTGTTTGCCCTCAGTGAGTTTCTTAGTAAGAGCTGATCTCATTTGGTCTGCGCGTGCCTGGAATCTGTTCTGTGCGGCCTGAACACTTTCCTCTGCTTCGGCCTTAATCTTTGCAATCTCCTCAGCCATCTTCTCCGCAGAAACGGTGCCTTCGGGAACCTCTCCGTTAGGTGGAGGTGCTGTGCTAGACGTCGCGTTGGCACGAAGGGCCTCCACTTCTTGTTGAGCAGTGGCAAGCTCAGCCTTGAGCTTCTCGAGGGTCTCCAGAGTTTCAGCATCCGCAGCAGGAGGCTGAGGAGCCTCAGCGTTCTCAGTCGGCGCGGTTTCGGCAGAGGCAGTCTCGACCGGTGCAGCTTCAGCTGGTGCAGCTTCGGATGGAGCAGCCTCGACTGGCGCAGTCTGGGCGACCTGGGCCTCCTTGAGTTGCTTAAGCTCAGTAGCAGAGGCGTCAAGGCGTTGCTGGACCTCGGACTGGATATATGTCAGCTCGTGCCTGTATACACGTGGGCCTGGGAAACTTACGATCTGGTTCTCGAGCTCCTGCACTCTGCTTTGCAATGCGCCAACGTGACCTTGAAGCTCAGTTGCCCTTGCAGACTCCTCGGCGGCCTTGGACTCTGCAGCTTGAGCGCGAGCTTCCAACAGGGCGAGCTCGGGGCTTGGAAGGCCAGAGTCCTCTCCCTCTTCCTCTTGAGTTTCTCCTTCTTCTGGTGTATCTTGCATCTGCGTGTCGGCTTGGGCGGGCTTGTCGGCTTGATCGGGCTTGTCGGCCTGATCGGGCTTGCCGGCCTGATCGGGCTTGCCATTTGCAAGGGCTTCCTCGAGAGCCGCCTTAACCTTCTCCAACTCTTCCCTCACGGCGACCAGCTCTTGCTCCAGCTGCTCCTTTGCTTGGTTGGCAGAATCCTTCTCCTGGTTCGCCTCCTTGATCTTGGCAGAGAGCTCGCGCGAACGACCCTTGAACTGGTCGATGAGCCTCTCGCGGCGCTCTTTGTGGTGTTCATCACGCTCTTCGGTTGTCTTAGCCTTAAGATCGGCAAGTTTCTCTTCAAAACCATCGATCTCGGCCTGCATCGGTCCTTTCTCAGCCAGGAGCTGGTCACGCTCAGTTTCCAGAGTCTCGATCTTATTCTTGAGCTCTGCGAGCTCTTGGGGATCCACACGGTCGTACTTCTGCAGGATATTCTGTGTACGTTGCTGCCAGCGATCGCGGTCTTCCTTGAGCTGCTGGAGCTCGCCTGACTTGGTCTCAACCTGGTTTTCGAGTTCGCGAACCGAGGTCTGCAAAGGCTCAATCTGGGCCATGAGACCCTCAACCTCCTTGACCTTATCGGCAAGTTGTGCCTGAGCTGAGCGAGCCTCATTGCGCAGAGTGACACTGCTCTCACGGAAGAGATTAAGCTCATTAATCGTCTCCATGAGCTTCGTGTGCGTGACATTGGTCTGCTGATTCTCAATCTGGTTCTGGCGTTCCTGGTTGAGCTTCTCACGAGTTTGGTCGAGCTGGGCCTGGACATGGTCAAGCTGCTGCTTGTAGCGCTTGGATTCCTGGATCTGCAGTTCGAATTGGACCTCGACAATTTCTTTCTCGCGACGGAGGTAGCGAATGACTTCCTGCATATTCTCGGTGTCTGGTGGAGGAGTGGAACCGGGCTCGGTTGGTTCGGCACCAAGCGAAGCACGGCTTTGCTTGAGTGCGGAGATCTGGGCGCTGACTGTCTCGAGTTGCTGATGAAGTCTCTTGTTCTGGTCGTTGACCTCGTCTCGGCGAATCTTGAGGTCCGAAAGCTCGCGCTCGTAGCGACTGCGGGTCTCGTTCCAACTGTCCTCGCTCGATTCCAAAGCTGTCTTGGCTGCCTGAGCCTCCGCCTTGATCTCGGCGACCTCGGACTTGAGCTGGTTGTGTTCGGTACGGACCTTCTGGAGGTTTTGTGCAGCCTCAGCATGCTTGACAAGCTCGGTCTCGTAGCTCTGCTGAGCTTGTTGAGCGATTGCGGCTTGAGCCTTGAGGTCCTCCTGACAGAGCTTGGCCGTCTCCTGGTAACGCTCACTTTCATCTTTGAGACGAGTGACCTCAGATTCCAGAATAACCTTCTGTTCGTTGAACCGAGCCATGTTCTCCTCGTGGCCGGTACGAAGGTTGGACAATTCGGTGTTGGTAGTCGCAAGTTCCGTGGAGATATCTTCAACGCGCTGCTCGAGATCGCGGATCTTAGCATCCTTTTCAGTGATGATGCCATCCATTTCCTCGCGGTACTGGTCGTGGGTTTCGTTGATACTCTGGAGCTCTTCTTCAGAAGCCTGAGCAATGGCCTTGTATTGCTCAACATGCGTCTTCGCAGACTCGAGCTCATTGCGGGCAATCTCGAGGTCACGCTTGAGGTCAGCAACCTCGACAGCAAGCTCTTGCTCGCGACTAAGATCACTTGATTCAGCCTCGCCGTTTTGAACAATGCTCTCACGACGTGGTGTGGGACGAGGAGCCAAAGCCATAGCCTTCTCTTCCGCGTTGCGAAGCTCGATACGGAGCTCGTCCACTCTGGCTTGAAGCTGGTCGCGCTGTGTCTTAGCAGCAACCAACTCTTCTCTAGTATTGCCCAAGCTCTTAACCAAATCGTCGATCCTGGTCCGGCTCTGTTCGGATTCATACTCGCGGCGGAGAGCAGCGCGCTTGCCATCCTCAATTTCGTCGTCCAGCTTCCTCTTGGCAGTTTGCAGTTCCGACTCCAAAGAATCGATGCGAGTTTGAAGGCGACGGCGGTTCTCTGAATCTGCAAGCTCCCGTTCGTTCTGCAGATTCTGCAGATCTGCAATCATCTTGTTGAGGCGTGTCCGCTCGTCGCTGAGAGCACGGTTGTCTTCCGTCAGTCGCGTCTCAATGTTCTTCCACAATTCCTTCTCTGCCTTTAGGTTGGCAGCTTCATGACGCAGCCCGTCGGCCTGTGCCTTTGCCTCATACAGCTCTTCCGCAACTTGAGCGGTCTTGAGATCTTGCTTCGCTGAAGTTTCAGCCAACGCCTGGCCTCTCTTTTGCAGTTCCGCGTTCTCGGTCCGCAGTTGGCTGAAGTTGGCTTGCAGAAGCTCGTACCTCTCCTGTGCCAACGTGAGTTGAGAGCTGGCACGGTTGATCTCTACATGAAGGTCGCTCTTTTCCCTGGCCAAACGGTCGGCTTGCTCTTTGAGCATGGCGTGGTCTGTCGTCGATTCCTTCCGGAAGGCGTCAAAGTGGCTCTGGAGTTCCTTAAGAAGCTTGGCGTAATCGGCGAGGTCCTTCGCGTGTGGTGAGGCACCGGGGCCAATACTTTGAGAGAAACCACCGGGAGGCGGAGTCGATGGTCCTACTGACTCGCCAAACATGGAAGCTAGGTCTGATCCAGGAGGAATCTGGCCGCGATGTGTGAGCATGCGACGGAACATATCCCTCTCACGCTGATAGCTCTCGGCTACAGTGTTCAAGGACCTGAGCTCATCCTCATAACGGTCCGCCTTCCTTCTCAGCTCCTCCAACTCTTCACGATCCCGCTCTGCTTGATTCTGCTGGGCTCTTGCTTCTTCGCCTTCCATCTTTTCTCCAAGCTCCCGAGTAACACGTAGAAGTTTGTTGTTTTGCTCCTGGAGCTCCTCGATGTTGCGGAAAATGACAAGACGCTGACTGATGAAGCGACTGGTATCGGTGACTCCATCTCCCACTTCGATCTCACCACGGACGATCTTCTCGAACTCCGCTTGATCGGCGGCGCTAAGAGCTTCAAGGCCTTGATCGCGGACAGTGACTTCGAACAGGAGGGCCTTAACTTGGTTGCTGAGGTCCTGCAGCTGCTGACGCAGAACATCCCCCTCACGCTGAAGTCCATCAACTTGACCAGTCCACTTCCTTGCCTCCTTCCTGGCAGCATCACGATCCCTGTTTGCTTCTTCAAGAAGCTCTGAAATCTCAAGAACGTTATTTTCAAGCTTCTGATGCCCAGCCCGCAGCTCTTCGATTTCAGGCTGTTTGGCCTCCAGATCCTGGATCATTTCGTCGATTGTACTGCTCAACTTCGCATTACGACGGCGTTCGGCATCGAGTTCGGACTTGGTCTGAGCATGTTCTGCGTAGAGTTGAGTAAAAGTGAGACCACCCTTCACGCGCGACGGGGAAGCGTAGCCAGGCGTGCCGAAAGTAGGCGATCCTGAGCGTCCAGGCGTGGCGGCACCTCCAAGACCATTAACAGCACGCCTAGGGGTTCCGGTGATTGTCATTGTGTTCTGCTGGCGAGACGCAAGGTCCGATTCAAGCTTTTCAACCTGAACTTCCAACTCCTCAATCTTGCTCAATGCCATCTCTTTCTCAGAACGCTCCGTCTCGACTTCAGCATGCATCTGGCCCAATTCCTCCGCTGCATCTTCCTTTATCTTCTCCAAAGAGCCTTGAACCTCCTGCAGGCGTGCCCGAGCGGTATCCGCGCTCTGTTTTTGCAGATCAGCCAAACGGCGCGAGCTCTCAAGCTCAACACGGAACGATTCTTCGGCTCTGGCGGCCGCTTCCTGAAGCTGTTGGATCTTTTCGAGTGAGTCTTCGGCTTTCTGGTTGATTTCGTCGACACGGCTGCGGAGGGTAGCCTCAGTCCGGCGCATCGATTCGATCGTTTCGTTCGCGTCATCGTGCATGCGCTGGAGCTCAGAGATCTTCGCACTCTTCTCTTTCCGGTACTTCGAGTATTCAGTGTTCTTGGTCTGCAGCTCCGATTCATACCACTCATTGTTCTTCTTCAGCAAGTCAATCTCTTGCTGCAAGGCCTGCTGGCGGAACTTGGTGGTCGTGGCGGCATTCTGAGCTGCCTGGTTCTTGTCCTCAAGCTCAGAAATTTCCCGGCGCAGCGCCACTATCTTCTGGTGTTGAGTTGACAGCTCCTCCGCAAGCTTGTCATGTGCCGTGGCCTTCGCTTCCAACAGGGCAACTGTCTCGCGGTTCGAAGCTTCCAAGGTACTGACACGCGAGCGGAGCACTTCCGTTTCCGAAGACGATGTCGTGGATGAAGACTTCAGGGTTTGAAGTTCGGATTCGAGGGAGGCGCGCGCGTTCTCTATGGTGTAGTTGTGTCAGCAACGGCCAATAGTTGGTCAGCATAGTCAACACGTACCTTCCTCATTCAACTTCTTTCGAACTTCCTCCAACTCTTTCAGGTTCTTGTCTACAGACGCCTTCAGAGCTCTAGCGCGAGCATCCCCGGTCCTGACAGCATTTTCAAGCTCGACATCGGATCGCAGCTTCTCAGCCTTAACCTCGTCGAACTCACGCGCTTTAGCCTCAA
This sequence comes from Lasiodiplodia gonubiensis, assembly GCA_009829795.1. Lineage (NCBI taxonomy): Eukaryota > Fungi > Ascomycota > Dothideomycetes > Botryosphaeriales > Botryosphaeriaceae > Lasiodiplodia > Lasiodiplodia gonubiensis. Next base: position 28,973 of record RHKH01000006.1, read on the forward strand.
TCTTGGCCAAAAGCTCCTGGACAAGCTCTGCTGTGGGCGCATCGAGTAGTGTCTGTAGGTTTGGCTCGGGTAGCGAGTAGGCCGCGGCGATGTAGGCCGTGTCGATGGCCGCCGTCGCCATGGCTGAAGAGGGTCTCTTGAAGTGAGCTCAGATCAGCGCATAATAGGAGAATAAGGTCGGTTTTGACCAAAGGTGAGGAAGAAAGGGGGATAAAGAGTGGCTTGTAAAGCGCGGCCCACAATGGGAAGAAAGTGGGGACGGGCGCGTGGAGAGGTTGGTGATGTTTCTTTGACCGTGACGGAGGCGCGGCGAACGTCAATGAGCTGCTCGCGCGAAAGCGGGCCTTGGCACGCGCGGGGTTCTGCCGGAGTTCTACCAGCCAACCTGCAGCCTGAGGCGTCATTAACGTAGGCCGCACTCCAACACCTTCCAACCTTACCACCCTTTCCCGCCGCTTCTCCTCCCACGCCGTCCTTACGATCGCCAGCGCCGCTCCGGCAGCTCGTCAAAGGCCGCCAGCACTGCTTGCGATCGGCGAGGCAGCTGCTCGACTCGAATCTCCTCACGATCGCGTTTAGCTAGTGACAGCCCAGCACTGCTCCTCACCATGTCGTTCCTTAAGCCGTCGAGCGCGACCTCCGCGCCATCGCCCACGCCGTCGAACTCGTCGCAGACTGGCAAAAAGCGCCCGCGTCCCGATCCCAGCGCGCCCGTCTACTCGCAGCCAGAGAATACAAGCTCTGGTTTGGAGACCATGACCCGTGTCACCTTCGCGCTCGACTACCTCAAGGAAAACGACAAAGCTATGACTTTCGAGGATGTCTTCAAGTACTTGTCCATCCAGGAACCCGGTGGCCCCGGTGCGAAGCCTAGACCGGCGCCGAAAGGCGGCCGTGACTGGAAGCTGTTGACCACCATCCTGCAACGCCACGACAAGGTCGAATTCGATCCAACTGGCTTCAAGGGCCTAGGTTCCTATCGCTACCGCCCCAAGCACAACGTGCGCTCCGCCGAACAGCTGAAGGGCCTCCTGCAGCGGCAGACGAGTTCGGTAGGCATTAAGGTATCGGAGCTGAAAGATGGTTGGCCGGGCGCGGTTGACGCCATCAATGAGCTGGACAAGAAGGGGGAGATTTTGGTCACCCGCAACCAGAAGACGGGCCAGCCTCTTCTGGTTTGGCAAAACGATCCCTCTTTGTCACACAACATCGACCCGGAGTTCCGCAACATGTTCCTCAGTATCGCGCTTCCGGCCAACCCGGACGATATGCGCTCGAGACTGGAAGCAGCTGGTCTAAAGCCTGTGAGCGCTCCGAGGGAATCCAAGCCTCTCAACAATCAGCCACAAAAGAAGAAGAAGAAGGCGCCACGGAAGGGCATGAAGACGTCCAACACCCACATGTTGAACGTCTTCAGGGACTACTCCGACAAGAAGAAATAAGTGAGGATTCGACACGGAAGTATTGGGCTTGGTACTTTGCAATTGATCACTACCGCGGCCCACGGTCAAACGAATTGCGGAGTAGAGTGGCCGTGAATTCCCTACGGGTTTGACTTGCATGGTTTTATATGGCGTTAAGAATGAGGCTGCATTAAAGAGGCGTTTTGAGGGCAATACCAACTTGCTTGCGTGTTTTGACACGACACTAAGAAACAGGGCACCAGGCCCCAACAACATGGCAGACGATTAACAAAGAAAGAAAGTGCGACAAAACTGAGGCGTATGCAACAGGAAAGATTGGGAGTACAATGAAAATAATGGGAGTTCTCAAGCAACAAATTGCGCCTACTCCGTAGTGTTACTACGGTATGAGTGGTTGCAATTTAGGTGCTGGCCTCGATCATTACGGAGTCGTTAAACAATGGAGAAAATGTGAGCCGTCTAATCATTCTTTACTCTAAGTGCCATCTTCACGCCAAATGGCCCTTTCTGTAGGGGAACTTCTCCCTGAAGTGTTCAGCAATCTGGGTTCTCGTGGCAACCCACACGCCTTCTTTCTGGCTGATGTACTCGACAAACTTCTTCAGCGCCGCGAAGCGCGCAGGCTTACCAATGCATCTGCAGTGCAAACCGACGGTCATCATCTTCGGCATGCCCTCAGAACCTTCTTCGTACAGCACATCAAAGGCTCCCTTGACGTGGTCGTAAAAGTCCATGGGGGCGCTGAAGCCGGTGGGGACGTTGAACTTGTAGTCGTTGCAGTCGTACGAGTAGGGCACCATCAGCAAGCCCTGTGGGTTGGGATCGTCCTTCTCGGCGGGCACGTCAACCCAGTAAGGAATGTCATCAGCATAGCTGTCGGATTGCCAAAGGAGCGGGAGGCCCATCTCCTTGTAGACATCCCAAACGAGAGCGTGCGAGCGCGGCGACAGGCGACCATAGTACCAGCCCTTGGGCGCTTCGCCGGTGATGCGTTGGATGGTCTCGATGCCCTTTTTGATCAAAGCTTTTTCCTCTTCGGCGGGCATGTCATGGTAATCAATCCAGCTGGAGCGGTGTCAGTGATGATTCGTGATGCCCACGATTCATATATTGGTGGACGCACCGGTAACAGTGTGAGGCCACGTCATGGCCGTTTTGAACGCTCGACAGCGCCACGGCAGGATTCATCTCAAGCGCCTGGCCCACGGCGTACAAGGTGTACTTGAAGCCATGCTTGTTGAACAAGCGGAACAACCTCCACACGCCTGCTCTTGAGCCATAATTACTAGGAGACAATTAGCCGTGGTCCAGGTGGCAAAAAGAAGCACACGCACTATTCGCTCTCAATGTTCACGGCGCGTTCCTGAATCTTTGGGGCGCCGCCGGGGGCTTCCCACAGATGCGTCTCGGAGTGCAGGTCGCCGTTCAGCACCGTGTGCTCCGAGCCTTCTTCGTAGTTGATGACGAAGGACACGGCAATTTTGGCGCCGTTGGGCCACTGCGGGTTGAAGGATTCCTCGCCATAGCCGATCAAATCGCGCGGGAAGTCGTAATGATCATCCCACTTGAACGGGGCGACCTTGGAGGGGTCCTGGTCGAAGCTGTAGGGAGTCGACATGTGTCCAATTGGGGCGGAATGAAGGGGGCAAAAGAGAGGATGATGCTGTTGCAGAGGAAGCAGGAGAATGCTGCAGGCGCCTTCCTTCCGAGCACGGGACGCTGGCCGGCGCGGAAGAGGTGTCTAGAGGCTTGGTGACGGGTGACTGGTCGCCGGGGGCGGGCTCCGGCGCGACTCAATATTTCTAGCTGGTCTCACTTTCCCCAGAATCGCCCAACTGCTTTGGAGACTCATATCGCTCGCCGGACCGGAGGGTGCTTCCGGGAGCGCGCCAGATCAGGCAAGTTCCCCAGCTGCAAGGCAGACCAGATCACGGCCTAGAAAGCGCGATAGAGCAACGGATGGCAGGCATTGGATGAGCGTGAGGCTGTGAGCGGTGGTGCTGCGCGAGTCGGTGATAGCTCAGGCGCGGCCGATTGACCGGGCCCGCGATCGGCGGGCGGGAGCCCTGGGTGGCGCGTAGATAAGCGGTCCAGATACAGACCCGCCTCCGGAACTGGTCGGTCTGGCTCAAGAACACCATCGGCGGCGCCGACAGGTCTATCGTCTGACGTTCAAGATTGCCTTCGACCGGAAGCGAGCGTGCTGTGCATCAATCACGTGACCCTCCCTCGCGCGCACCCAGCCATGAGCGTCCTCTTCACTTCCATCTCCGACGCCAATCCCGTCACTGTTGAGGATGTGCGCCGCTCGTTTGGCAAGCTCGGCGTGACGGTGACGCCCGAGGAGGAGGCCGACTACTTCAAGCTGCTCGCCGGCCTCCACGACGCCGCCAAAATCGTCGATGCCCTCCCCGACTACGTGCCCCAGGTCGACCTGCAGAGATTCCCCCGCCGAAATGTGCATCGTCCATCCGCTGACGAGCAAGTCCTCGGTGCTGCTTGGGCGCACACCTTCTCGATCAACGACCCGTCCACCAAAGGCCCCTTGACGGGTAAGACTCTCTGCTTGAAAGACTGCATCGCCGTTGCCGGCGTGCCGCAGCTTCTCGGCACCGATTCCATAGGTCCGTGGACACCCGACTCCGATGCCACGGTCGTGACGTGGGCGCTTGAAGCAGGCGTTGAGGTTGCCGGCACCGCCAATTGCGAAAATTGGTGCCAGAGCACGTCGAGTTTCAGCAGCTCTCATGGCACCGTTGAGAACCCGTTTGCAAAGGGCTACTCGGCCGGTGGGAGCACCTCTGGGCCGGCCGCCCTTGTGGGTGCTGGTCTCGTCGACCTCGCCATTGGCGCCGACCAAGGCGGCAGCATTCGAGTCCCGGCCGCGCTCTGTGGATGTGTTGGCCTGAAGCCCACTCACGGATTGGTGCCTTACACCGGCATTGCCTCCAACGACGCCAACAACGACCACGCTGGTCCTCTGGCGCGTACCGTCATGGAGGTTGCTCTGTGCCTGGATGCCATTTCGGGATACGACGGCATCGATGACCGAGGCCTGGGCGCGCCGAGACACGGCAGCACCACCTTTGCTGCAGACCTTGACGATGCACAGAACTTGTCTGGATTCCGTGTGGGTATATTGAAAGAAGCCTTCGAGCAGGCCATTGTCGAACCTCGGATGCGAAAGGCCGTGTTGGATGCAGCCAGCAAGTTCTCTGCACTGGGTGCAACCGTGGAAGACGTCTCGATACCGGACCACCTCCTCGGCACTGCCATCTGGACAATTGAGCAGCGTGTTTCAGGCTGCCTATCGATGATGGGCAAGGCTGCTGGCCGTCGCGGAATGGGCTTGACGAAACTTGAGGAAGCGCGACTCCCTTGGACCCAGGAGAAATTCGACCGGCTCTTCCCGACCACCAAGAATATCTTCTTGAACGGAATTTATCTGATGGACAAGTTTCCCGCGCTATACGCGAAGGCGCAGAACTTGGGCCGCAGGCTGCGCGACGAGTATGAGGAAGCACTGAAAAAGTATGACGTCCTCATTTTGCCAACGACCAGCTTTGTTGCTCCGAAACACGGCCAATGGACAACACCGATTGAAACCATATCTCCAACCATTGGATTGACTAGCAACACGACCATGTTTGATGCTACTGGTCAACCGGCCATGAGTATCCCGATCGGCTGGCTACCAGCACAAGAGGATCCGAACGTCATGCTTCCTGCTGCCATGCAGATCGTGAGCGGCTTGTGGCAGGATGCTAAAGTTCTCAGAGCCGGCCACGCATGGCAAAGGGCGTACGATTGGAAGGAGATCAAGTGTCAAGACGTAAAGCCTTGAGCGTATTTTCCAAGCTTTCTTTTTCCTTGCCTAGAATATCCCTTTGAGCATGCGAGGTATACACTCCTTTCTGCCCCCTGATTTTGCCATCGTTAGTCTCCAGACCCTCATGATGTCACGATGAGCTTTGCCGCTTTGTCCTGTTTTGGAAAGTACAGTGTTGTCTACTGGACGCCACTACGCTAAAGTACACGGGATCATTTCTCGTCCCGGCGTGTCAGCCCAGCTCCTCGGATTTATGCGCACGCGCCCACATGCTTTTCAGCTATCTCAACACCTCCTCAATCCCCCCCACACAGCGCGATTCAGTTGGTCGCGGGGCGGACGCCTCCGCTCACAGGACCACTATTGGAAGTATGAGCCGCAAGCGTAAGCAGCAAGTGACCGGGGGACCTGCAAGGGTGGGGTACCACAGTTTGTTGCAAGGCCCATCTGACTCGTCAACCGGGAATGAGATAACGGGAATAATCCACAGCGGCAAGCCAGGTACGGCACGATGCGCACCAAATCCGCCCGCCACTCTATATCGGGCGGGCTGTGATACTTAGTAGTGCTAATTTCCCGTCAGGCCTAGACCTATACCCACCATCCTACCCATTCCTTTCCCTTTCTCCTGGCAATTTGATGGTTGCGTAATCTCAAATACCGAACGTCTCTGACGTATCAAGGGTAGCTCGCTTTGTTGGGCGCCTCGCTTCTCTTGATCCACTTCACCCTGGGCATGGCGGCTGCGGACTTCTGCGTTATGCACGAACGAGAATGCCTGTCTACGATCCGAGAGCAGTGGGGAAAGCGTGTTCGCACCTCACCTCCTCGTAAACACAAAGGCCTTCCGCCCGACCGATCCCCTCTACAAGAACCCCGAACGGACATGCCAAGGGGTCATTATTCTCCTTAGCTGAGCCACAGCTGCCATGGACGAGGAGAAGCAGCAGGCGGGTCCTTCCGCCGCCGCTGCAGGACAACCCGGCCCCCCACCTGAACTGGTGGATAACCAGAATTTTGAAGGCCAGTTCAATTTCGGTCGCTTGGTTGTTATCTTGAGCGCCCTTGCCTTCACCTTGTTCGTTTCGTTCTTGGACCAAACCAGCGTATCAACCGCGCTCCCTGCTATTGCGACAGATCTGAACGCCTTTGAAAGCATATCCTGGATAGGTTAGTTGAGCAGACGCTGACTGGTGTGCCACACCCCAATACTGACCCTGACTAGGCACCTCTTTCCTTATCGCAAACACTTCGTTTCAGCTCATAAATGGAAGGTTGAGCGACATCTTTGGTCGGAGAACATGTCTCCTGTAGGTACCCGAGTCTGCATTTCCCCATGTCATAGATACACTGTTCCACATTCTATTCACTAACGCTATGGATAGAATCTGCATGGTTCTTCTCGCCATTGGCGACCTCATGTGCGGGTTTGCCAAATCAGCCGTTGCTCTGTACACGTTTCGTGGCATCGCAGGCATAGGGGCCGGCGGCATCAATAGTCTGGTCATGATCATCTTCTCGGACCTGACAACATTGCAACAAAGAGGCAAATATCAGGGACTCATGGAAGTGAATATTGCGCTGGGCAATGGCATCGGTCCGTTGATTGGAGGCGCTTTCTCCCAGTCAAAAGCGGGTTGGAGATGGACTTTTTGGTCTGTGCCGAGACTTCATACTTTGGTAAAGACATAGCTAACATGACCCAGGTTTGTTGTTCCTGTAACGGCCATTGCTGGCATTGCCGTATTCCTTGCGACGCCTCAGAGCCAGACGTCTCAGGGCAGGATTATCGACAAGGTCAAGATGATAGACTACCCAGGAATGTTTCTGAGCCTAGCCGGCGTCATCTTCATCCTAGTACGCAGCTGCCTCCGCATCCCAAGACACTCCCAGCTAACAGACGACACCCCAGATTCCCATCTCCGGCGGCGGAACCACATACGAGTGGTCCTCCGCCTTGGTCATCAGCTTTTTGGTAATCGGCGTCATTCTCATCCTCGCCTTCATCGTAGTCCAATACCGCTTCGCCCGGCACCCGACCATGCCCTTTCGCCTCTTCGAGCTCACCTCGGCCAAGATCCTCTTCGCGCACAACTTCATCTCGGGCGTCGTCTACTACACGGACCTGTACTACCTGCCGCTCTACTACCAAGTCATCCTCGACAAGTCGCCGCTCATCTCGGGGGTGCTCATCCTGCCGCTCATCCTCGGCTTCTCGCTGGCGTCGGCGGCGGGCGGCTTCGCCATCGCGCGGCTGGGGCGGTGCAACCCGGTGATCCGGACGGGCTACGTGCTGTGGACGGCGGGCGCGGGCGGGCGCATCGCCTTCGGGCCGGCGACGTCGCTGGGCACCATCGTCGGGTGCCTGCTGGTCGAGGGCGTGGGGCTGGGCCTGTCGATGCAGCCCGTCATGATCGCGCTGCTGAGCAACACGCGCAAGGAGGACCGCGCCGTCGTCACCGGCCTGCGCAACTTCCTGCGCACCGTCGGCGGCGCCGTCGGCCTGGGCGGCGCCGCCGCCGTCATCAACAACGTTCTCCTCGACCACCTGCCCGCCGGCCTCCCCCGCGCCGCCGCGTCCCAGCTGTCTATCCTGCTGGATACCCTGCCCCAGGACCAGAGGGCCGAGGTGGTGAGGGTGTACATGAGGGGCTTGCACATCGTTTTCATCTTCGGAGCGCCGCTTATCGGCGCTTGTTTGGTCAGTAGCGCGTTTTTGACGGATGTGCCGCTCGCGACGGCGCATGATAGGTATAAGAAGGAGGGGGAGGGAGGAGCGGCCCCCATGGTAGAGCGAGATGTTGGGGCTGAGAAGAGAGCGCAGAGTAATGGAGAGATTGAGCCGGTGGCAGGAGAAGGGGCAGAAGCATCAGCATCATCAGCAACGGGCGGACCCGGGGAGACAGGAGAACGCGGGTTCGTTCGGCCGGGGAGAGAAGCACAAACTAGCGGGTAAGAGTCCCCGGTTGCGAGATCCCGGTTGGATGCGACATGGGAAAGGTCAAGTACAGATGAGGAAAAGGCGATCAACGACATGTCGAATATGGTCCCGTTTGGATGCTGCAGCTCCCGTTTAGTCCGGCTGACCTCTCGAACACCAGGATGTTTCACAGGACTTCAAGAACGAAGTTTGCTGAGGAGCAAAATGAGCCAAATGACCAGATTGAAACTCTGCAGGCGAAGAGAAAGGACTAGTCATGCAGTGTTAAAAAAAAGAATAAAAGTTTCTATGGCAGACCAACGTCTTTACCCATGAGAGAATACGCTAAATGTAGGGCTGTGGTAAAGCCTTGGGATCGAACATGCCAGTCTCCGTGTAGTACCTTTCCCACTCCTCCAGTAACTGCACCAGCACTTCCGGCTTTTGCTCTGCCAGATCGTGATTCTCGCCCGGATCTTCATCGATGTTGTACAGCTCCCACTCTTCCTTTCCCAGCGGCGCCGGAATGAAGACTGCCTTCCACTTCCCTTTCCTGATTGCGCGCTGCCCGAACAGCTCCCAGCCGGTGACATCCTGGCCCTCCGGGTGCACCGCCTCAGTCTCGCCCTTGAAGTACGGCACCCACGACCTGCCTCGCGGCGTGACGACCTCGCGCCCGCGGAAGCTGGTGCCGGGGTGCGGGATACCCGCGAGATCGAGGACCGTCGGCAGGATGTCCATGACGGTGGTGAACTCGTGAGTGATGGCACCACCACCGGCCGTCAGCGGCGGGTAGCGCACGACGCAGGGGCAGCGGATGCCGCCTTCGGTGGTCCAGGCCTTGAAGCCGCGCGAGGGCGCGGTGGCGGCGGCGGCCCAGCGCGGGCCGTACCAGACGAACGAGTCGGCGTTGCCGATGTTGGCGAGCGAGTTGTCGTAGAACTTGCGGACGACGTCGACGAGCGGCACGCCCGCCATGACGGGCAGCGCCTCGAGCAGCTTGCCCTCGGCGCCGTTGTCGGACATGAAGAGCACGAACGTGTCGTCGAGCTCGCGCGTCGACTCGAGGTGCTGGATGACGGTGGCCAGGTGCGCGTCGAGCAGGTCCACCATGGCCGCGTACGTCTCCATGCGCCGCGCCGAGTCGGCCTTCTCCGGGGCGCTCATGTCGTCCCATTCGTTGAGCATTTGCCCGATCATCGGCGCGGGCTCGACGTCGGCGGGGACGAGGCCGCGTGCTTTGAGCTGCTCGAGGCGCCTGGCGCGGAGCGCTTCTGGACCAGCGTCGTACTTGCCATGGTACTTCTTGATTGTCTCTTGCGGGGCTTGGAGAGGCCAATGAGGCGCTGTATATGCGAGGTACGCGAAGAATGGCTTCTCCTTCTCTGCGTCGGTGCGTTCTTTGAGAAAACTAACCATTTGATCCGAGAAAGTGCGCGTGGAGTAGAAGTCTTTGGGTATGTCCTTCTTCCTGTCTAAGAACTTGTCGTCTCTCATCCATAATCCATCTCCGCATGCAGCGGGCGGGCGGAAGGGGTGGTCACCCAGCTGAGGCTCGTTGTTATAGTGGTTGCCAGCGCCAGCTAGATAGACGAAGCTCTTGTCAAAGCCACGGGCGTGGGGTGACAGCTCCTTCTTCAAGCCGAGATGCCTATCATAGGTCAATCATCTTCATCTCAGCAAGATCTGCCTGCACGACTAACCATTTGCCAGACAGAATGGTGTGATAGCCGTTATCCTGAAGGATCTCGGGGAGAGCAGCTACTCGAAAATTAAGGTATCCTTCGTATCCAGGTTGACCCTGATATTCCGGCCTTGACCGCATGAATTCGGCCATTTGGCCAAGTCCAGCTATGTGATTGTCTGTGCCGGACATGAGCATGGAACGGGTGGGCGAGCAGGCTGAGGCGGTGTGGAAGCCAGTCATTGTGATGCCTTCCTTGGCAAGGCGATCAAGCGTCGGGGTTGGGACCTCGCCTCCATACGGTCCCGTGTCACTGAACCCGAGATCGTCAGCAATGACGACCAGGAAGTTGGGTTTCCTGTGGGGAGCCATGTCGGCTGTGTTAATCCAGTGATGACGGGTTTTGCTGTGCCAGGTGAGTCCAATCGCGTGAGCAGATCTATGAGTTGAATTAGTGGATGCTGATATTGGCTGGCAGTTTTCCAGGTGAAGCCGATTAGGTACCTGGAAAGCCCGGTTGCGTGCTTTTATCTGTGCTGACGTGCGCTTATCGCTCTATATTTGGACAGGCGGGAGCAGCTCCTCAATATTAAGGTTACGCTAACCACAGCGCTACGGAGGCGATACCGCAAAGTTTATATAGAAGCCCTCACCCCACGCAAGGGACACGGCGGCTTCGTGGGATTGATTGATCGATCGCACCAACGCAAAAGCAGGGAATTTGTGTTACGTTCTCAAGAGGTTGGAAGACTAGAGTAGAAAGTCTAAGTATTGTAGTCTATCATGAGTTCCGTTGTATGAATCTACTTTGTCTCGTACGAGATCCTACTTACGCCATTTTTCCTGCTGATTTTGCGCACTGTGATGCTTCCGCATAGCTTGGTTGATGCAACGTGCGTCCCGCCGCAAGGGTATGCTCCAGCGCCAACGATGTCAACCGCCCGCAGCAACTCTCCGTCCGGCGCAGTCATCTCAGGCGCGACGTAAACGCACTTCTCTCTACACTCTTTCTCCGTCCACCAGAACGTCTTTACGGGCAAGTCCTTCTCCAGCATTTCGTCAACCTTCTTTTGAATGGCGTCCTTGTATTTACCGTCGATGGCACCAATGAACTCGACATGGGCGGCCCCGGGGTAATGCTGCGCCTTTGACTCTTCCAGCTTCAGTTCGGGCGTCTCTGCCTCGACTTGCCGCACAGCCTATGACCAAAAAGATAAGCGACAGACTCAAAGATTCGGAGAGGTGTCATACCAGCCCGACTACGTGCCCCGCATCATGGATCCGTGAATGGAGGTCGCGCTTCTCGGCATCGATGGACTGCTTCACAGTCTGGCCGGGCGTGAAAGCCTTGCCGGAGAAGCGCCCAAAGTGAAGCACGCGGCCTTCGGATGCCTTTCTCACAGCTACAACCGCAAAAGAAGCGTCGCTCGAGCCTTCCGCAGTCATCAAGCCAGTGTCGGTGGGCTGGCCTCCGCCCTGCACGTAGAAGATGGTCTCCTCGGTGGTGACCACGTGGTCGTCATCGGTTGCGTTCTTCAGCAGAGCCTTGTCGGCTTCAGGAAGACTCGTGGCCGGCTCGACAGATACGACCTTTGTCGCATATTCTCGCAATGTATCCTCGTGCAGATAGACGAGTTTGGTTGATGTTGCGCCGCGTGCCTTGTTGCCTGGGGTGTCAGTTGCGATTGGTGATGTCACGAAACAGGAGCCGCGCTGTACTGACCATTTTTGCAAAACAGACCCAAAGTGCTAAGGAAAAAGAGGGGATGTAGGGGTAGGCCACGGAATCGGTCCCAAGAAAAGTGTGCACACTCTCTGTCAAGCGTAGGGCGTAGACGGTAAGCGTTATCGAGTCTTATCGGCCTGCGCAACCGAACATCGGTGGCGCGTCCCTGGCAGCAGCCTCCCGTTGCCTACCCGGAGGAATTCCCCGCTCATGCGATTATTATGCATGCTAATCTATGCTAGGCTCTTGGTTTCCCGAACAAGGCTCATGCCGGGCCCAGAGCCACTTTGCCTGTCTTGTGAAGGTGCAAAGCGGCTAATACGGAAACCAATTCAGACCCTCTTGCTGACCGCGTGTGGAGCCTCCGTGTGGGGGCCACAACTGCCATGTCAAGTGTGATACCCACAATCAATGGCCATGCTTTTCCTCTGCTGTTCTCTCCGTTCACGTTATGAGATTCCACCTTTCTTCGTCCCTGCAGATGAAAGATGGGCCAATGGCTGGCCACTGGCGTGTGTCTGGGCACTTCACTTTTTAGGGCCGATAAGGGTCGAACTCTGGCCCCGGGCACCACCTTGTCCATCATGCTTGGATCTTCAATCCACTAACGCGTTACGCTACCAAATCCGACCCAATGTTCTTGCCGCGCTCAAGGTTACCATGTCCATGCGCTCCCGGCGGGAGGGGCAAGTGAAGTACTAAGACTGGAGCCGCCTACGAGCCTCCCGCTCCGTAGCGTTCGCTCTCCTGCTTCTACTGCACAGCGTCTCTGACCATGGGTTCAATAATAGAAGCTCCAAAGGGCGCCGCCTCGAAACTCTTCACGCCCCTCGAGATCGCCAATGGCAAGATTACCCTCAAACACCGAGTGGTCCTCGCTCCTTTGACCCGCAACAGAGGTGTCCCTCTGAGCGCCGAAAGCACACCCGAGAAGCCAAACCGCATATGGTACCCGGACGAGCTGGTTGCGGAGCACTACCGCCAGCGCACCACAGATGGAGGGCTCCTTATCAGCGAAGCGCTTCCGCCTAGCCTGGAGGTACGACTCAAGACGAGTTCCCGGATTGGGGCTATACTGATGCGCTTCTGCAGAGCAACGGAATGCCCGGCGTGCCCGGGATATTCATTCCCGAACAGGCTGCTGGCTGGAAGAAGGTGACTGATGCTGTGCACGCCGCTGGAGGTTATATCTATGCCCAAATCTGGCACGCTGGACGCACCACGATCAAGCCCTTCACGGGCACTCCTGCGGTTGCCCCGTCAGCTGTGCTCTGGGACGACCCGGAAGAGTGCTACCCCTACCCTCCCGTCGGCGCGGACAAGCCTGTCAAGTTCAGAGAGCACCCGCCGATAGAGCTGAGCGTTGAGCACATCAAGCGGACCATCGGGGACTATGTGAAGGCAGCGAAGACGGCCATGGAGGTTGGCTTCGATGGCGTCGAGATCCACGGCGCCAACGGCTACCTTCCCGAGCAATTCTTGTCTTCCAACGCGAACAAGAGAACAGACGAGTACGGCGGCTCTCCCGAAAAGAGATGCAAGTTTGTTTTGGAGCTGATGGCCGAGGTCGCGTCGGCCATCGGAGAGGAGAATCTGGCGATCCGGTTGTCACCGTTTGGTTTGTACAACCAGGCTCGTGGTGAGCAACGTGTCGAAACGTGGGGTCACCTGTGCCGAGAACTCAAGAAAAACCACCCGACGCTTTCGTATGTCAGTTTTCTCGAGCCGGTATGGTCCCTGGTCCCATCAAGTCAACAGTATTTGGAATCTGACAAACACGCAGAGATACGAGCAGGTGTTTTCGCCGGAGGAGAAGGACAGCTTCCTTGCATCATGGGGTCTCTTGAACGTTGATTTGTCGATGTTCAGAGAGATTTTCAACACCGGTCCGAAGCCAACTCCCTTCTTCTCCGCAGGCGGCTGGGACGATGCAAACTCGTGGGGAGTCCTCGAATCTGGCAAATACGATGCGCTGCTCTACGGCCGCCTCTTTACCAGCAACCCGGACATCAAGGAGCGGTTGGAGAAGGGATATCCGCTCAGGAAGTACAACCGCGCTCGGTTCTATGGTCCCTTCCCAGACAGGGAAGTAGCGTACACGGACTATCCGACGTGGGAGGAGGAAGTGCAGCGCGCGGCAAAGCAGGGCAAGAAGGTTGAGGTCGAAGCGACCGAAGATGGCGGCCGACGAATCAAGCAGTAGCGCAGTAGATTACGCAACGGAGCGGCGAAACAAAGTTAGGGCGACGTGACACGAGCCCGATTTTTTGACACAAACTTGACAGCTTCCTTGTTTCCCGCGAGCGCAGCCACAAGTGCAGCGCGGCGGTGTGGGCGTGAGTTGGGCAGTGCCGGCTCCAGGCCAGAACCAGCAAATGATGTTCAGGCACGGCTCGGCACCTGCAAGGCGCGCACGCACACATGATCGTGAAGCGGCCGGCGCCTGTCCGCGCGAAAATCCGGGGAAAAGGCCAAAGCCCGCTGGTCGGGCGCGCGTAGATTTGCGGGGCTCCGAGGTGTAGGTAGGTATTGGCCCCAAAGAGTAGGCGCTGATGCCGAATCAAGGCGAAACCTGGCAGCGACACTGAGGGCGTAGATCGACAACTGGGATGCGCGTACAGCTGCCCACATCCTTGATTGCCGCGCGCGCTCCACATCTATCGCAACACCACGCCTGCGCCAGTCCAAGCTCCCTGTGTTCCGCGCGTCCGTTGCGTACACCCGCCACTCTTGATCTGCTCGTCACCACCAACGCCTTGCCACCCTCTCGCTCTTGCCCTCGCGCTTCTCGTCTCCGCCGTGCCCTTCAGCTGAGCCTGCTGCGCTGCCCGCTCCCCTATCCGTCAGCTCCACCCTCCACGCCTCGAGGGCGCAACCACCGCCGGCGTTTTGTTCGTACACGCTGCTATCGTTCCGAAGGGGAGGCACAACCATGGGCGTACTCTCAGACCGTCGGTCAGCCTCTTGGGCTGGCATTCCACTCCGCACCCTTTCCCTCATCACGGTTGGTGTTGTCGCAACTCTGCTCTTGAGACTACGCTGATCTCCGCCCCAGTTGACATTCCAGAATTCGGCGCTCATATTGGTACGCATCACTCCTAAGATCGAATCGGCCCTTGTTCATGCGGAATACCCATTGGCGGCATCAGTCTGGGCCACGATTTAGAGCTTCGTAGCCGTTGATGACCCGACTAGAAGCGGTCCATGAGGGAGCTCCGGAAACTCATTTCTGTTGGACATTGAGTTGTAGTATGGGAACAGCATGCTGACGCTCGCTGGCAGGTGATGCACTACTCGCGCGTCATGCCGTTGACGACTCCGCATCGATATTTCACGAGCACCGCAGTCTTCATGAATGAAGTGCTAAAGCTTTCGATATCTCTCACCATGGCACTATACGACATCTCCTCGGCCCTTCCATCGTCTACGCCGGCTACAACACTATTCCAAGCGCTTTCATCCGCCGTGTTTGCCGGCGACAGCTGGAAGATGGCTATACCCGCGATGCTATACACGCTTCAAAACACCTTGCAATATGTTGCTGTCAGCAACTTGGATGCCGCCACTTTTCAGGTCACATACCAAATGAAGATCCTTACCACTGCCATATTCAGCGTATCGCTGCTGGGGCGGACCTTAACGTTGCGTAAGTGGGTCAGTCTTGTCCTGCTCATGGCGGGCGTCGCCATCGTGCAGATGCCCACTGGGAACGATCCTGCGAGCATGGACAGCTTGAGGTTGGAGAGCAGCCGTCTCTTCTGGCCGCGCAGCATCGAAGAGCTGAGAGATCTCGGCAGCGAGACTGCTAAACAGCTCATGAGACGAACAGCGCCTCATATAGTCAAGAGATCTGCAACCTACGAGGGCATTGAGGAGGATGTGGCGCTTCAGCACCCGCAGCTCAATTCTTCCATTGGATTGTTTGCCGTGGTGGTTGCTTGCGTACTCTCGGGCCTGGCAGGTGTCTATTTCGAGAAGATCCTCAAGGAGTCGCATACGCCGGCTAGTCTATGGGTTCGAAACGTCCAGCTGTCCTTCTATTCTCTCTTCCCGGCACTTTTTCTGGGCGTCATGTTCATGGATGGAGAAGAAATAGCCAAGTACGGTTTTTTCGTCGGCTATAATTGGGTGGTATGGGCAGCTATTGGCCTGCAGGCACTCGGAGGCGTCGTAGTCGCCATGGTTGTGTCGTATGCCGACAACATCGCAAAGAACTTCGCCACTAGCATCAGCATTCTGTTGTCCTGTCTCGCGAGCGTGTGGTTTTTTGACTTTACCATCTCAAGACAGGTAAGCGGGTCCTCCACTGCTCCTTATTATTGCTCGACTGACTTTTCTAGTATGTCTTTGGCACCGCCACCGTGCTCTTGTCGACATATCTATACACAAGCAACGACCGGGCTCGTCCGCCACCGATCAAGATTGCGGGCTTTGAGAAGACGATTGTAGATAGAGAGAACGGCTTCTTCGATATGACGCCAGGAACAGGGGGCGGCAACCTACTCAAGACGCCGCGCGTGGATCAGGGTCTGTCAAGCAGCAGGCCCACTACTCCAACCATGGAGAGGCAAGGATTCAAAGGCTTTGATAAGCGCAAAGAATGAGCATGCAAAACTTGGGGATAAAGTAACGAGATACCAGGAGTGATTGGATGGGTTTTTGTCGAGAAAGGGAGATTCAGACGCATGGCGGAGACTGCAAGGCTTCAGAGCAGGCGCGCCACTGGCTGGCGTTCCCACCTGAAAAACTTGATCACTGCGCATTTGACAGCGTGGAAAATGTACTTCGGCGGTGCGTTTATTACTTTCAGGCTGATGAGAAAAGAGAAGGTCTATGGCATACGAAGCATGCGCGCAAGTGCGGTAAGAGGTCAGGCATCTCTATGGCTGATGAGCATTGAACCATCATTTCCCCCCTATTCAGCTCATCGCGGGCTTTTTTTTTTTTTTTTTTTTTTC
>RHKH01000006.1:45668-63668 GCA_009829795.1 Lasiodiplodia gonubiensis
CTTGGAGGCTGTTCGCCTGGTGGGTTAGGCATCTTCCTTCGCGACTTCCGCTTTTCGTCCCTGTCATTTCTTCCCCGCCTTGCACCTCACACCCTACACCCCACAACGTGAACTCTGTTTCGCCTCACTCCATCCGCGTGGTCATATGATTCTTCTTGCATTACTATTCTCGGCTTGACGTCCGCACTGAAGATGGACGGATCCATCTTCGAAATGCTGGACAATTTTGAGAGCCACGCTCGCCCGCATGACAGCGAACACCTCACACAGAACTCACGGAACTCAGATATGCATGGAAGCTATGATCGCTTTCAGTCCGCCAAGAACCACCACCAGTATCGCCTGTACCAACATGAGATGTCACAGCGCGATCGCGATAGCAACACTGGGCGACGGCATGCATATGACTACGACGACTTTAACGATGATGTCACATTCGACGAGTTCGGTAAGCAGGTTAAATGCGAACTTGTGAGATTTGCGCTGACTGTGGGTAGACCAGAGACTGTTGAGACAGCATGATGACGACCGAACCAGGCAGGCGCAGGAGGGTCGCGCTCGGCTCTCGCTCCTACCTGCGGCCAGCGGCCAGCAACATGCGAGAACCGCTGAAGCTCATCGTGGAGACTATAGTGGTACTGAAACTGGTAAGAGACTGCAAGGTGAACGGCAGCAAAATGCAAGCTCTGGGCTCATGACGCGCAGATCAACCTGGATTTCGCTATGCACACCAGGAGCTAGACATTCAACAACCTCGCTCGCAACGCAGCACATTCATGTTCCAGAGCAGCTCTTCCCCACGAGCTCTGCCTTCCAGCCCAAGTGTTCGAGTCAGTCAGCGTGGGGTCGTTGGTCGACGACCCAGCTACGCGAAGCCACATGAGTTACCGAAACACATTCCATATGAAAAAGACAATGCGGTTGAAGCTGAGCCGTCGAATACTTTCAAGCCGGATTTTATTCGGGAACAGCCTCCGCGGCAGCCTGAGCAAGGTGGCATGCCCTTGGTCCAGGGTATCGAGCTCGTTTCCACTCACGAGCTACCTGACCGGTTCCGTACTGTCTTCCCTTTCCCGGCTTTCAACGCGATACAATCCAGATGCTTCAAAAGTGTTTACTGTACGAACGACAACTTCGTCGTGAGCGCACCAACTGGAAGTGGCAAGACGGTGATCTTCGAGCTGGCCATCTTACGTCTCATCAGTGGTCACGCTAGCGGCTCTTTCAAAGCCGTGTACCAAGCACCCACGAAGGCACTTTGCTGTGAGCGGCAGAGAGATTGGGAGAAGAAGTTTCAGCCTTTGGGTCTGAAGATCAAAGAACTCACAGGTGACACGACGAACGAACAGCTGCATGACGTCCAGACAGCAGATCTGATAGTCACCACACCGGAAAAGTGGGATAGCATGACGCGCCGCTGGAAAGACCATGAACGTCTGGTGCAGACGGTCAAGCTTTTTCTCATCGACGAAGTCCATATTCTGAAGGAAGATCGTGGCGCCACCCTCGAAGCCGTCGTTTCACGCATGAAGTCTGTCAGTACGAACGTTCGCTTCGTTGCTTTGTCTGCTACAGTGCCAAACTTCGAAGATATTGCAGCCTGGCTGGGGAAGTGCCCCGAGAACCAGGACTTACCTGCACGAAAGGAAAGATTTGGCGAAGACTTCAGGCCAGTCCAGCTACAGAAGCATGTCATTGGCTTCGGTGGAAACAATGTGAGCGAATTTGCTTTTGATAAAATCCTTAGCGATAAGTAAGTTCTCTCCAAACTCTGTCAAAAATAGATCTGACCTGAATGTTCTCTGTAGGCTGCCGGCAATAATCGCCAAGTACTCTCGAAAGAAACCGATCATGGTCTTCTGCTTCACTCGGAAATCGTGTGAAGAAACCGCACGTTCTCTTGCGAAATGGTGGAATGAAAGTAATCTCAGACAAAGATTCTGGGAACAGCCAAGGAGACTGCCGATATTTGACGAAGCAGCGCTGCGTGGTATGATCCAGTTCTTCAAGCTGATATACTTCGCATGTGGTACTAACGTCATCAATTAGACTGTGCGGTTAATGGGGTGGCATATCATCATGCGGGTCTCTCATTGAACGACAAGCAGGCGGTCGAAAAGGCGTACCTTGCTGGGGAGCTCAGCGTAATCTGCTGCACATCGACCTTGGCCGTCGGAGTCAATCTTCCTTGTCACTTCGTTATTATCAAGAACACCATCGCCTACGTACACCCAAATACCCGGGAATGCTCAGACCTCGAGATCATGCAGATGCTCGGCCGAGCTGGTCGGCCACAGTTTGACGACAACGCTGTTGCAGTCATCATCACGAAGAACGAAAAGGTCAGGCGGTACGAGTTGATGGTCTCGGGCAAGGAAATATTAGAGAGCCGGTACGTTACATAATACGGCATTCTTCGTCGTCCTCCGCCCCACGTGCTGACTGTCTGCAGCCTACATCTCAATCTGGTTGAGCATTTGGTGAGCGTTTATTTCGCGCCACCGCCCGGTATGGTAAATACTGATCAGTGCGCAGAATGCTGAGATAGGTCTCGGTACAATATGTGACTTGCACTCGGCAAAGAAATGGCTCAAGAGCACTTTCCTTTATGTGCGCTTGCAAGGAAATCCAACCCACTACGAGATTGAGGGAGACATCCCCGGAAGTACTCTTGATGAACGCCTGGAACACATCTGCGCCAGTGGTCTGGAGCTCTTAGCCTGCTCTGATCTTGCAGAGGGAGAGACAAAAATTCGGCTTACAGAATACGGGGAGATCATGGCCCGTTACGCTGCGCGTCTGGATACCATGCAACATTTCATCGCACTTGAGCCACGAGCTAAGTTGTCTGAGATCGTATGTCTGTTCATTCTGGAGTTCTTTATTAACGTGAGTATTGACACTGGACGCAGCTTTCGGCAATCTGTGCAGCAAGCGAATTCCGAGAACTAAGATTTCGGCAAAATGAGAAGCGATTCTACAAGACGCTCAACTCATTGCCTGCGATCAAGTTCCCAATTCCTGTCAACTTAGATCAAACACCGCAAAAAATTTCGCTTATCATCCAAGCTGTTCTTGGGGGTGCAGACTTGCCAAGTGACGACGATTTGGCCCGCCAGCGCACGCAGTACAATCAGGGACTCAACCTTGTATTTCAGCATACTCGTCGCTTGATTCGATGCGTTGTCGACTGTGCCATACACAAAGAAGATTCAATGATGGTTCGCAATGCATTAATCCTCTCGAGGAGCATGTATTCGAGAGTCTGGGAAGACTCGCCCTTGACAATGAAACAGGTCGAATCCGTCGGCCCGGTAGGTGTTCGAAAGCTTGTGAATGCCGGCATCAAGAGTATTGAAGAGCTTGAATTCGTTGACGCTCAACGCCTGGAAACCATCATGGGGAAGCACCCCCCGTATGGAAGTTCTTTGCTTGCAAAGATTAAAGAGTTCCCGAAGCTCCGCGTGTCTTTGAGGCAAATGAAGGGTGTGGTTAGTCGGCGTCTCGTCCATGAGCTTAGTGCAGTCTTGCTAAGTACGAAATAGGAAAGGAGATCGGCGCAGACTGTTACCGTCAACTTCAAGGCCGAGATAGGTTTCATCAATGAGAAGCCACCGCTGACACTGGGACGTGGGCCTTCACGAATCCCGCTATTCGTTTGTCTCATGGCGGAGACGTCAGATGGTAAAATGGTGCATTTTCGGCGCACTAGGTATTCAGAAGACGCTGCATTCCTTTGACCTTCACTGACTTTAAACAGTGCAGCAAAGCTTGGAAAGGGTCAGGATGTTCTATTTTGTGCTGAGTTGACCAGCATGAACCAGGTTGTTACCTGTTATGTGATGTGTGATGACGTTGGTAAGTTCGAGCCTATGAAACTCAATAATCTGGCTATTGAACAGGAAGTAGCTGGCACCGTGAAGCATGCAAGTCTTCAACCAGAGATACCCGCTCATCTGCAGGCGCATTTGAAGATGAACATCTCGAAGAGACGTATGGAAAGCGCGGCTCAACCGTCACAATCATCTCGCAGCCCCAACAATGACGAATTCGGAGACGGCGGTGTTGATGATTCGGATCTGGAGGAAGTATGCGACACCGATGAATTCGTTGACATTGATAAGCTGCCAGTGTCTGATTCCATGAAACCCTCCATTGGATCTCGTCACTCCCTAACGACAACCATGAAAAACATCACAACAACAGGTCGTATGGAACAAGTGGTGGACGGACGAACGGAAGCCCACGGTAACTCGGCGCCCAGGAAATTAAGCAACGGCAAATGGGCGTGCAATCACAAGTGCAAGAACAAGCAGCAATGCAAGCATATTTGCTGCAAGGAAGGGATGGACAAGGCGCCCAAGCCAGCGAAGGCTGTTGGTCCCGAGGCCGGCAACAGTACGCAACGGGGAAAGAAGTGTCCTAATAATAAACACCTCATTACGGGTGGGAAGACGCAGACTAAGCTCAACCCTATCAGACGCGGCCCAAACACGGACTCTGGAACACCGCGGAACGTCGAACGCTTGGATCTCACAGGACCAGAGAGCCAGCCGGCGCCCCAAGCACACCAGGGTTACGAGAAACTTCGGGCCGAGAAGAAGCGCGCCCTGTCTGAAACTACCCCTGTTTCAAAGGGCATCTCCAATAAGAGGCCCAGGCATTCCTACAGAAGTGGTGAACCATCGCGTCTATCATTCCTCCCGAAGGAGAAAGAGGAAGAAACAAACCCACCTATTACAAGCGAGAACGACTATACCGAACCGATTGAGAACACGGAATCATCGGCCCAGACACACGAGACCAATAGCGACATGGCTTACTACCAGCAAGATGATGAGTACATGTTTCACGGCGATGGAGACTTGTTCGCGGATATAATGGCTGGTGTTGCCTTCCTGGAACAAAACCCCGACCCACGCGCCTCGGAAAGGAAATCAGAACGGGCCCGGGAACAACAAAAACTGGCGAAGCCAGTCAATCCTCAAAGACTGGCACCTCAGAAACAAGCAGCTCCATGCCTCAAGCCGAGCAGGTCGTGGTCTCCTGAGCATCCGTCGGGCGGCCTCAGGCCAGCACTCCAGGAGAGATCTTATACAAGCACACCACCACCGCGCAGTGCTGGCGGATCCACGAGCTCCATTGGCTCCAGTCGAATCGCAAGGAAGCCTCTTAGATCACTGGATACGTCCTCTGTCCGGTCCCAATCGACAACCTCATCCAGACTCCGCTGCACAAATCCAGATCCGGATCCCCTTTCCCCTGAAGAACCTTCGCCTCCTGTTATTCCACCTGGACTCGAGGACGTCGATCCATGGCTCATCGAGGAATTTGCGGCCTTTGTCAAGTTCACTTGAATTCGACCCGCGACAGCCTCTTTCTTTTTTCTTTCATACGACTGTATCACTAGGGTCTTCTTCTTTTTTGGTGTTGAGTTGCTTGCTTTGCTGGAACCTTTCATATTCCGGGATTTCGATGGAACAAAAAGTCATTTGTAGGAGCTATCGGATCTCGGGGAAGGGTGATTGCTGCTATGCGTCATTTCAATGGGTTCGGATCGCACTTGCTGCAGCGCGGGGCCGGTTGCGGAGTACTACTACTATTGCTGCATTTGCAGTGGACGGACTATGTTATTTTGGGATGGGTAAACAGGTGTTGCCATGGTCGTGGGACCAAGGGTGGCTAATAAATTCTGGGAGGTATGATGGTCTGGGAATCGATAATGCAACATGTGGTACGGATAAGGTTAAGATCTGACGCGCTCTCTGATGGATTGAGGCATGCACATGCCTCGATGGGTAGGGCGACGGGGCTGCGCACTAAAGTTGCTGTGACAGAAACTCTTGAGGAAATATATAATAATAATATTCAAAGTCCGAACTCGTGTACAATATGTTCGCAGTGTAATTGTTGACGCATGTCTCAGCATGACGCGGCCGCATCACCTTGAACTAGGCGCCACGTGACTGGCGGCGCCAAGCCCTAGCCGCATCATCTGCAACAACGCCCAAGCTACCACCTTGAGCTTCAGACCGACTTCCGTCATCAACCGTCAACCCCACCGCCCTCGCCGCATCAGGATTCTCTCCTCGAGGACTATCCTGACCCCGCACCGCCGCCATCATGGCGCCGCCTCAGGACACGCTGTTCCGCTCGGCGGACATGTCCTTGACCCAGCTCTACATTTCCAATGAAATCGGACGAGAGGTCGTCAGCGCTCTGGGAGAGCTCGGCGTCATGGACTTCCGCGATGTGAGTGGCCTTGGGGACACGCAGGAGATGAGGGGACAGGATATCTTGCGGATAATGGATGGTTTTGGCTAACGGATGCGCGTGTCAAAATAGCTGAACGCCGAGACCACCGCCTTCCAGCGCACCTTCACCCAGGAGATCCGCCGGCTCGATAACGTGGAACGCCAGCTGCGTAAGGATACCAGGAGACTGGCTCGTTGAGGTTGGGCGTGACTGATGAGGGACGGACAGGCTACTTCCACGCCCAGATGGACAAGTCGAGCATCCCGATGCGCTCTATCTACGAGTTCAACAACACCTTGACCGCACCTTCTGCTTCGGAGATCGACGAGCTCTCTGACCGTGCCCAGAGCCTCGAGAACCGGATCGCGAGCTTGAACGAGAGCTACGAAACGCTGAAGAAGCGTGAGGTCGAGCTTACCGAGTGGAGATGGGTGCTGAGGGAGGCTGGTGGCTTCTTTGACAGGGTATGGCATATCGGTGGGCACAGAGTAGACCTGGCGGCTGACATGGATACAGGCCCGTGGCCAGACCGAGGAAATCCGCCACTCGATGGACGACCCGGACGACGACGCTCCGCTCCTGGCGGATGTTGAGCAGCGTGGCCAAAACGGAGATGCCGAGCGCTCCTTCTCCGTCATGAACATTGGCTTCGTCTCTGGTGTCATCCCTCGCGACCGGATTGCCGCGTTCGAGCGCATTCTCTGGCGTACCCTGCGTGGTAACCTTTACATGAACCAGTCCGAGATCCCCGAGCCCATCATCAATCCGGAGAACAACGAGGGCATCAACAAGAACGTCTTCGTCATCTTCGCCCACGGCAAGGAGATCATCGCCAAGATCCGCAAGATTTCCGAGTCTCTCGGCGCCGACCTCTACGCCGTCGACGAGAACAGCGATCTTCGCCGTGACCAGATCCATGAGGTTAACAGCAGGCTGAATGACCTGTCTGCCGTGTTGAGGAATACGAAGCAGACTCTGGACGCCGAGCTCACGGCTATCGGTCGTAGCTTGGCCGCCTGGATGGTCATCATCAAGAAGGAGAAGGCTGTCTACCAGACCCTTAACAGGTTCTCGTACGACCAGCAGCGAAAGACGCTGATTGCTGAAGCATGGGCGCCTACCAACTCCCTTGGCTTGATCAAGTCTACTTTGCAGGACGTCAACGACCGTGCCGGTCTGTCCGTCCCAACCATCGTAAACCAGATCAAGACGACGAAGACCCCGCCGACTTATATCAAGACCAACAAGTTTACGCTGGCCTTCCAGACTATTATTGACGCGTACGGTACTGCCAAGTACAAGGAAGTCAACCCCGGTCTCCCTACCATCGTCACTTTCCCCTTCCTCTTCGCCGTCATGTTCGGTGATTTCGGCCACGGTTTTATCATGACCCTCGCCGCACTTGCTATGATCAAGTGGGAGAAGCAGCTGTCTCGCGGCAAGCTGGACGAGTTGTTCAGCATGGCTTTCTTTGGTCGTTACATCATGCTTATGATGGGTATCTTCTCCATGTACACTGGTCTGATCTACTGCGACGCTTTCTCGAAGCCCCTTCCTCTCTTCAAGTCTATGTGGGAGTGGCCCGAGGACTTTAAGGCTGGAGACGCGCTTGAGGCTACTCGCATCAAGGGTCACACTTACGCCTTTGGTCTGGATTGGAATTGGCACAGCACGGAGAACGACCTTTTGTTCTCCAACAGCTACAAGATGAAGCTGAGTATCCTGCTTGGCTGGGCTCACGTAAGTCGCTTTCCCTCACGATTGAATATTTGATACTGATAAGCCATTAGATGACCTACTCGCTTTGCCTTTCCTATATCAACGCCAAGCACTTCAAGTCTCCTATCGATATCTGGGGTAACTTCGTCCCTGGCATGATTTTCTTCCAGTCCATCTTCGGTTACCTTGTTTTCGCCATCATCTACAAGTGGTCCGTCGATTGGTACGCCGTTGGCCAGGCTCCTCCCGGTCTGCTTAACATGCTCATCTACATGTTCCTGTCCCCTGGCACTATTGAGGACCAGCTATACAATGGCCAAGGCCCCCTTCAAATCATCCTGCTCCTTCTGGCCGTTGTCCAGGTTCCCATCATGCTCTTCCTCAAGCCCTTCTACCTCCGCCATGAGCACAACAAGGCTCGCGCCCACGGCTACCGTGGCATTGGCGAGAACAGCCGCGTCAGCGCGCTGGACGATGACGATGAGCATGGCCACCTCAACGGCGGTCGCGAGAGCTTTGGCGATGACGAGGAGGGTGTAGCGCTCATCAGCCAGGACGTTGGCGAGACCGAGCACGAGGAGTTCGAGTTCTCTGAGGAGATGATTCACCAAGTCATCCACACGATCGAGTTTTGCCTGAACTGCGTCTCGCACACGGCCTCGTACCTGCGTCTGTGGGCGCTGTCACTTGCCCACCAGCGTCTCTCGATCGTCCTGTGGCAGATGACTATCGGCATCGCCTTCAGCATGTCGGGCGCCGTCGGCATCATCGCCATCGTCTGCCTCTTCTACCTCTGGTTCGTGCTTACTGTCTTCGTGCTCTGCATCATGGAGGGCACGTCGGCTATGCTGCACTCGCTGCGTCTGCACTGGGTCGAGGCCATGAGCAAGCACTTCATCGGCGATGGCGTGCCGTTCGAGCCTTTCTCGTTCAAGACGCTGCTCGAGGAGGAGCCGGTCGAGTAAACGAAGAAAAAAAAATACTTTTCTTTGTTTACTGTCTTTTGCTCGACCGAGAGCTCTTGGCCTGTATGATGAAGCATGAGTGAGCGGTTTCCTTCGACTCAAATTTGCTTTCTACTCTAAAGTCAGGCGTGTGGGAAGCGTGGTGCGATGTTGTAGATATTTTTAGTGGGATGTGTATGGGCATGCAAGAGGTTGGGAGTGGTGGTTGACTGGGGATGCCTTGTATAGTCGTGCTTTTGCTGGCTTTTTGTTGTAGTAGATAGGCAAATTCATACGGCACTGAGTGCCTCTCAAACCTTTCCTGTGTTGTTGGTCTACCATGTGCCTCGTGGAAACAATGATTCGATTGAGGATTCTTCCATTTCGATGGGTGGTTGTGCTAGTATCACCCATCTACTTGTCATACACACACGAGGGAAACGTGGATCATGGCTAACAGGCCGAAAGTCCCTTTTTGCATATTTCCAACTTTCCATTCCCTTTTTGAATGCTATGGAATTTTGTTTTTGTTCGCTCGCTCTAACTGCCCGACATTTACAACCCTTTCTGTCTTGCCCTGCCCTGCTCTGCATCACCTCGCTGCGGTCATCAACAACCTTTTCGAAATTTCCAAGAAAGTCGAAACAAGGCGAAGGAGAGCTGTCGTGATGCGAAAAAAAGAGTAAATCGCCGAGAGGAGAAAGAGAATGAGAAAAGAAGAAAGCAACGCAAATCTCGCCAAAGCCAAGAGAACAAGCAAAAGAAGAGAAGTCGAATAAAAAAAACTATCCACCAGCCCGCTCGTTGATTAGAACCCTGAATCCTCCCACGCTATCTTTTCGTGCCTCAAGAAATGGTTCCTCCCACCTTCCCTCCGCCTTATCAACCGTCGTCGCCCCCGTTTTGTTTCCTTTTTCCACACATTCACATTCCCCCTCCCCTTCGAGAAAACCACCTTTTCTCGTCATCAATCAATCAATCAATCAATCACCTTCCACCACCAACGACAGCCCTCCAATACTCAACTCCCACACCCCTGCCGAGCCACAAGCTCGCCTCTTCCGTAACGCTCATGCGCAGCACGTTCCTCCTCTCCTTCTCCGCGGTCCTGTCAGCACTACCGCCCTCCAAGCCATCCATCTCGGACGAAGGATCTCTACTCTGCGTTTGCTGCTGCTGCTGCTGCTTCTTGACGCCCTCGAGCACGGTGCGGGCGACTTCCTTGAGTGCGGCGCGCTCCAGCACCTCGCGTGCGTTCAGTTGCGGCGCGATGCTGGCGAGGGCGGCGGAGAGGCGGTGCAGGACGGCCTTGGTCTCTTCGGCCTTCGACGTGGTGGCGGAGGAAGTGCCGTCGTGGAGGCCGCCGATGACGTTGGAGCTAGCGGAGCTGGGACGGGCGTTGGTGCTGTTGCCCAGGGAGGTGATGGAGGAGGCGAAGGGGTTGGTAGTAGAGTGGTGGTGGTGGTGGCGGCCGTGCAGGCGCAGCAGGGCGAGGTAGTCGACGTAGACGGCGCCGCCCGTGTGCCACTCGATGACGTCCTTCTCGGGGGCGCCGGCGAAGCCGTTGAGCAGCGTGGCCAGGGCGTCGAGGTCGTGCTGCGTGTTTGCGATGACGGCGGCGGGCGCGACGGCGCGGCACAGGACCTCGTGCGCCTGGGCGAAGCTGCCGGCGGCGAGCAGGTACTGGACCTCCTTGACGGCGTCGCCTAGAACCGCGCGTGCGTGCTGCGCCTTGGCCGCGTAGATCCAACTGGGCGCGATGCGCAGCGCCGTCGTGAGGTGCGCGAAGGTCGCGTCCGACGCTGCGTCCTCGCCAATCAAGCCGGCGTTGAAGGAGAGCTGGTCCTTGACGGCCGCCGCGCGCTCGTCATCATCGGTGAGGTGGATCAGCACCCATGTCGCGTGGGTCCAGTGTTCGGACGTGAGCAACGGGATGGAGAACGTCTGCGTCAGCGCGTCGCTGATTTCAGTGATTTGGCGGGCGTTGAAGTGCTCTCCCTCGCGCGGGCCGTCGTAGTCCATGTCGCTTGTCACTACTTCGCGAGGGAGAATGTTTCGCGCGCGCAGCAGCGTCAGGAGCTGCCATGATAGGCGAGCGTTGACCGGGTTGCCTGTTGTATTCTCAGGAGCCAGGATTTCGGCCACGGAGAAGGTCATGTCGTTCTGGCGGTAGGCCTTGTAGAGTTTGAGAAGGCCCCAGAGGATGTCCTGACGTTCTTGAGGAGTGGGATCATCCCAACCCGTCTTGAGGCCAGCACGAACAAACCACGGAACGGGCTTGACGCTCTCATCACCCTCATTAAGTTCATCCTCAAAGCGCTGTACAGCGTACTCAATCAGTCCGTCCTCAGCGGTATCGGTCTGGCGGCCGTACCACAGCCGGAAACCGAAAGCCTGACGCCAGTCCAAGCCGAAGCGAGATGAGATGCGAACGTCCTCAGCCCGATTCTCAGCCGCAGGACCAGGAGCACCATCCGAGACAGTAAACTCGCCTGAGAGAATGGTGTAAAGAGCGCGGACTGGGTCGCTTATCTCCGACAGCACGTTCTGAGCGCGCCACTCCTCGAGCTGCACAGCGATGGCTTCACGAGAGGATTGCGGCCCACCAATCTGAGCAATGAGGGTAGCAAGCCGGAAATCCTTGCCTTCAATGAGAGCATCGCAAGCCTCGGTAATGCTGTGGCTGGATAACCGCGCGATTGCTTTTTCCTCGGGAGACTTGGCCAGGCGAGCTTGACGATCAGCTTCAGGCAGCACGATCGACTTCCAGAACTCGCTCAGCTTCATCGTCCGGATCTGGTTCTCAAACGTCTGGATATCATTGGGTACGCCATCAGGAATGTCGTCGGCGCTGAGGCTGTCGAAAAGGATGCTGGCCAGTTTCCACACTTCCTGCTCAAACCTGCCACCCGGCGTATCGATGGAAACGGCGTTGGCAAGATCGGCGAACTTCATCTCCAAGGTCTCAGCGCGAGGAGGCTCGTCGTCCGATCCATCGATGAGGTTCGTATTGTTCGCGCTAGCTTGCTCAACAATGGTCGCAGGCCAGATCTACAGGGCATTAGTAGCATCCTTTGCGCGTGAAAAGGCTGGAAGCTTACATCTTCAGGCGTGGAGAACTTGGCAAACCGAACATCCTTGTGTTGGCTGACGATCGAGTTCTCGAGGTTGGCAATGAAATTCCCCTGCATCTTGGGAGCGCTGCCCGGAGTAGTGTACGTGAGGGTGCCGCCATGAGTCCAAGTCGGCTTGACATTGTCGTGGAAAGCCTTATCGGCCTCGGTCGGGTCGTCAAGTTCTTCACCAGTCTTAGGTCGCTTTTGGTAGGGCCACTGTTAACACCATTTTGTTCAGTATGCTGTTCAATCTGTGCTATGCTACGTACATGAGTCAGGGGCGCGACGTCCAGCAGCCCCCTGCGAAAATCCAATCAAGATGCCAACCGGATCCGAAGGGAGAAGCCAGACGCCATGCCCGTACCCAAATGAGAAAGAACGTGCAGAAAACAAGGATAGGTGGTTCAAACCTCAAGGCCTTTTCCCTTCTTAACCGGCGATCCGTTGGCCGTAGCGGTCCTACGAGCAGTGCTCTGTCCAAACAAAGAGTTCATAAGGTCGATGCTGTTGGAGAAAGGCTTGTTGGTGCTCTTTGCAAAAGTCGGAGCCTTGGGCGTTTCCTCGACGTCGTCATCGAAATGTCTCAGAGCATTGCTCTGGTTCTCGCGAAGAGTCTGACGATCTTGCTTCTTGGGGCTGATAGTCCGCTGCAGCTGTGCAGCCCAGTCGCCCTCAAAGTCAAAGGCACCCTTAGTTGGAGTGCCAAATCCTGCGCGGCTGGCCTTCAGGATTGACTTCGGCATACCCGAAGCGTCGAAGACAGTATTCTTGGCGGGCGTCTGCTCCGTGGTAAGATCCGGAATGGGGAAAGAGCCTGCCATGGTGTGCTCAGGTTCCGAATCTGATCCGCTGCGGTAGGAGGCCGCGTCATCCATGTCGCTGCCATCCCCGTACGGACCCACGGAGCGCTCATCTAAAAAAGACTGAGTGCTGTTGAGAGTGTCATCCTGTCCATATGCCAGGTCATCCTCGTAGTAATCACCCTCATCGTCAAAGCTGCCAGGGACATTGGTCCTCCTGACCAGACCCCTCTTGAACTCAAAAGTATCATCGGGGCTAGACTCTGCCAGACTCATAAGGGTAGAATCGTCCTGAGACGCGCGGGACAAAGCCGACAGAGGAGCGGGCACGCGCCGGGCCGTGGGAGTAGGCGACTGGGGATCGATGGGAGGATCCGTGAGCATACTGTCCTCATCTTCATCGTCGTAGTCCAGACCGTAGGTGGTATAGTGCTGGACACGGAAGGTCCAGGTGCCGGTCTTGGCATCGTAGGACACGAATTCCGTACCCTCGACCTTCTTCAGACGATCAATGTGCTTCTGGAAGCGAGGTCCACCCTTCTCGTGCACCGCGATCCTGCCGGCTTGGGCACGAGGCCACGAGTTCTCAAGCAGGATGAGCGACGGAACATTGAGACCCTTGCCCATGGGAGGAGTAGAAGTCTTGGATGGGTAGACGGTAGCGTTACGAACATTGAGCTGGACCACCTCGCCAAGGAGCTCGTCCAAGTCGATGGCAGTCAAATCAACAGGGTGCTCGAACTGAATCTCACCGATGCCCTCACGGCCAACCCTGAAGTTCTCAAGGGACTTGAGCTGCTGCTTGCTCATATTCTTGAGCTCATCCACGCTAGGCTCGGACCAGTACTTTCCAGGAGTCTGATCCCTCTGAGCCTTACGGGCCTTCTCGTTGGCGATCTTGAGGATCTTGTCGGCTTCGGACGGCTCCTCGGGGACGACGGCGAGTTCAGTGCCCTTGACTTGCTCCATCTCGGGAGTCTTGTCCCCGTTAGCTGCAGTGCCGTTCGTCTGCCTCTCGCCGTTCCTAGACGAGCGAAGGAAGCCCTGCTCCTCAGCGGTAGGGGTCGTCGACTCACGGTCAGCAGGAACCAGAGCACCATTAGCACCGTCCAGGCTGCCGTTCAGAGTGGCACTGGCGTCAAAGCTGACCCGCTTCTTCTGAGAAGCGGGGCTGCTGCTGCTCTCCTCGCCAAAGAGGGACGGACGGACGTTGAGAGCACGGTCGATGGTAAGCTTCTTCATGCTACCAGTGTTTGAGTAGGCCGGGCGCTTAGAGGGGTTGAAAGCGCCAGGAGAGAGGATACTATCTTCCGCGTTCCAAGTGTTCTTGAGGCTGCTTGCAGAGAAGCTCTTCGACAAGGACTTCGAGAAGCTACCACCACCACCAATGAGGCTGCCGCTGAAACTGGGGGTTCCGCTGCCCATAGCGCTGCCGGGAGTGCCGTACGTAGAATACGAGAAACCATAGCCGTTGAGGCGCTTCTGAGGAGTAATCAGGCGAGAAGATGCGGCAGGGTTGATGCGGTGCTGGGGGAGGATCGCGTTCTTTTTTTGCTTTTGGCTGCTGGAAAGTGGCGTCGCCAGGGGACCAACACTCTGGCCAGGAGAGTTGAGGCTAGCGAAGAGGTGCTCATTTCCATACGGGTTGACGTTCATCGAAGCAGTCAACTGAGGGGCCTGGTTCGTGCCCTGCGATGTCATGGTCGCGCCGAAAAGGCTACCACCAAATGCCGGCTGCTGCTGCTGCTGGTTCTGCTGCTGAGCACCTCCGAATAGGCCGCCGCCAAGACCAGTAGGCGCCGCAGTGTTGTTCTGACCAAGGCTACCACCGAAAAGTCCGCCACCAGTGTTCGTATTGGTGTTCGTAGCTCCGCCAAACAAACCGCCGGTCTGGCCTGCAGGCTTCGCGCCAAAGAGGCCGCCTCCAGCCTGGTTCTGTTGGTTGTTCTGCTGGCCTAGAGCACCGCCAAAGAGACCACCGCCAGTGTTAGTGTTGGTATTGGCGGCGCCGCCGAAAAGACCGCCAGTCGCGCCAGCCGGCTTTGCACCGAAAAGGCCTCCGCCGCTCTGGTTCTGCTGCTGGTTGTTTCCGCCGAACAAGCCGCCTCCAGGCTGGTTCTGCTGTTGTTGGTTGTTACCGAACAGGCCGCCGCCAGTAGAACCAGGAGTAGCACCGCCAAAGAGAGGCTTGTTTTGCTGTTGGTTGTTCTGGTTCTGTCCAAAGCCGCCGAAGAGACCGCCACCGCTCGACTGGTTCTGGGGTTGGGGTTGGTTGTTCTGCCCGAAGCCGCCGAAGGGGTTCGAAGCGTTCTGTTGCTGGTTGTTGTTTGCGCCAAATGCGGAAGTAGTATTGGTGTTGCCACCGAACATACCACCACCAGCAGTAGTGTTGGTATTGGCGTTCGAACCAAATCCGGTGCCGGTCGTCGAGCTGCCGAAGCCAGTGCCGGTACCAGAGCCAAATCCACCAAAGGCAGGCTTATTTTGCTGTTGCTGGTTGTTGCCTCCAAATAGACCGCCACCACCGCCAGCAGGAGCTGCAGTGTTGCTTCCGAAGCCTCCAGTGTTGCCGCCGCCGAACGCCGAGGCTCCAGTGTTACCTGCCGTGCCAAATAGGCCACCAGCAGATTGACCAGAAGAGGCAGTATTGCTGCCGAAAAGACCACCGCCAGCTGCGGCAGGCTTAGCGCCGAAAAGACCGCCGCTGCCAGTGTTGGAGCCGAAACCGCCAGTGGTGTTGTTCTGGGCGCCGCCGAACGGACTGGACGTGTTGTTCTGCTGGGCGCCAAAGAGGCCTCCTCCTGACGAAGTGTTGGAGCCGAATCCACCCGTAGTGGCGGGAGCGCTGGTATTGGTATTCGAGCCAAAACCACCGAATCCTGTGTTGGTGCCAAAAGCACCAGCTTGGCCATTCGGATTTCCGAAGCGTCTGCCCTGCGCATAGTCCTGCAATCTCAGTTCCTCAAGAGAAAACCCCTGGTAAGGCTGCTGGAAGGTTATGGTCTGGTAATAGGCGTTCTGGCTGGTTGCGCCATCCTTCTCTATGTGGGCGTTGAAAGGAGGATTAGCCGTACCGTTGTTTGCGGTCTGGTTCAGGCCGCCGCCGAAAGCAGTTGCGCCGCCAGCTCCGAAAGCTGAGGGTGTCGTGGTTGAAGTGTTGGCACCGCCGAACATGCCGCCACCCGTGCCCGTAGTGGCGCCAAACCCTGAGGCAGGCTTGTTCTGACCAAAGAGCCCACCGCCAGTGTTACCGCTTCCGAAGCCAGTGCTCGTAGTGTTGTTACTGCCGAAGCCGCCCCCAAAGCCTGTACCTCCCGAGGTGGCGGTGCCAGTGCCGGCACCGCCGCCAAACAAGCTGCCGCTACTTGATGTAGTTTGTGCACCGAATCCTCCGGGCTTTGCGCCAAATGGCGAGCTCGTAGTATTGCTCCCGAAACCTGTAGTACTTAATGTCAGCAACTGTCCAGTCGTGGCATCTGCATTAGTAGAGCTTCCAAGCGAGCTCTTAGGAGCTGCGCTCCCAGTTCGCTTGTTCTGAGCTGGGTTCCGTATGGCCGCGATGAGTGGCAAGGCGTTGCGCGCATTTTGGAGACCAGGATACCAGAAGGCGCGTTCACTCAAAAGAGTAGTCTTTGCTCGAAACGCCGAAGCAGTTGGAATAGCGCTGCAAGTTCAGAAGCCAAGACGTACCTCCACCAGAGCCGAAGCCGCCGCCGCCGCCGCTTGCGTTGCCTCCTCCGAAGAGGCTGCCGCCGGTGTTGGAGCCAAAGCCAGTGGAGCCAAAGCCTGGAAAGACGCGAGAAAGGCAATGTCAATGTCGTGGTTGTCTGTGGCGCTGGGCTACGGAAGGTCGAGAGCTCCAGGGTCGATTCGCGCAAGGATCGGCCAAGGACAAAGCAAATAAAACGAGACTTATTGCTTACCTCCGCCCGTGTTAGTGTTGGCGTTGTTGTTCGAGCCGAAACCGCCAAAGCCGGTGCTCTGGTTGTTGTTGGAGCCGAAGCCGCTCCCAAAGCCACTGCCGAAAGCCGACATGGTGAGGGGGTGTCAATCGCGTTCGTCGCGCAGAGCTGTATGAATGCGAGCTGTGTGTTGTCGGGATTGCGAAAGTGAGCACAGATGCGCGTCACGACTTCCGCGGGTTGGACGGGGCTGGAGCGTCGCGACGACGCGCCAGGAAAAGGGAAAAGGAACTGGCAAACGCGCTGAAATCGACAATGGGTCGCGTCGAACGGAGCGGCCGAAAGGAGAGCGAGGCTCGACTCGTCGCGACGGATGGACGAGGCCGAACGGGTGGGGGTGGAACTGCGCGCAACGGAGTGGGCAGAGGGCGATGGCGGACAGCTGTGGTGGTGAGGTTGGCTAGGCGGCGGATATTTCGCGGTACCCGGTGCACGGACGTCACTGCAGCCACACGTGATGGATGGGCGGCTGGGGGACCAGCACCTCACATTGACGGAGCAACCGTTTCCGCTCACGGTAATGCACGCTATCCACGTCTATCTGCCTGTTATCCCCGTTGATGCAAGAAGAATGGATGGGTTGATGCTCGGCGGGCGCTGGATGCATGCGCTTTATGGGGACAGACTTAGGCAGCGGTCAGGCAGTCACCGCCGTGGGAGCCTGCGCCTGTTGTAGATGCCTGCAACTAGCCAGGCCAGCCCGCGCTACATCCAAAACCCCATCCGTGGTTACTAAGAGCAGCCGTGGCGAAGTCACCATTCATCTGCAAATGTTGTTGGCGTAGTTTTTAGTGCAAACAAGCCAGTGTTTACATCTGCCTTAAGCCGTACAAAGAATCCACCCCAAGTGCAACAAGACAGGATATCTCAAGATCTGATTTACCGACAATGATGTGACCCTCACCGTGCTGCTGGAACGCGACAGTAGCCATTTATCTGCTGTCACCTACCTTTGCCCCGCTGGAGCTATAGCAGCTCCCCGGCACCTGCTGGCCACATCCTTGCATCACCACGCCCATCCCCGCCGCCGTGCCTAAGCGAGCGAGGCGCCGGGGTGCTGTCCAACGCGCGCCTCAGACGCGTCTTCCCCAAGCTTTCGCCAGCGCTTATAGCTTAACAGACTGGAAGCAGCAACCACCCGCTCAATCCCCCCACGCCGAACCCAACGCATCCCTTCGCTTGAGCGAAAAAAAAAAAAAAACCA
>RHKH01000006.1:73655-133176 GCA_009829795.1 Lasiodiplodia gonubiensis
AGAAATTCGTTGAAGCCGCCGACACTGCAGGAATAAGCGTCGCCAACAAGACGCACGCTGAGGTCGGGATTGCCGGTGCCATCTTGGACAGACAGATCCCCTGCCTGGAAAATCAATGGCTGATGTGCGAGGGAAGAGCGAATGGAGGAAGCTCAAGACTTTGGCAGCGGCATGGTAGCCCAAGCTCTGGAAGTGTGATGGGGCTTTAATAGTTCATGGAAATTCGCTCCGCGGTCATTCCGCATTGCGTTGACAGGGGTTCGGTGAAGGAGCGGGCCATAGCCGATGGTAGATGTACGAGTTGTGGGGAAGGAATGCGGGGAAGGGTGCGTGCTCGTGTTCGTTTTTGCTACATACGCTCGCATCTCTGAGGCTGCGACTACGCATGTACTATCCATTTGGAGCAGCTGAGAGTTGATGGTGTGCTACTTGGACAGCGGAGCTCGGGCAGGGTTATACCGTTCCTCGAAAGCTGATTAGCTCTGCAGCGCCACTCTTTCACCGTTTACGGGTAGCGTGCCCGTTGTGCTAATCGATCTCGGTGAGACATCAGCCGAGTTGCTGACTCGTCTTAGTAGCTCCAGACGCGTCATGACCGTCTTTCTCCAACATGCCGATGCCGGTAGAGCACGCGGACCGTGCTGAAGAGATCTTGTCGTCGATTTTGTGTATAAACTAGGACAAAATGAGTGGCTTAGAGCTTAGAAATTGGATTTGACCTGTGGCGTTGGACGTTGACCACACGCGTGGTCATGAGTTCTGTTGAAAATGCTGCGAATGCATTCCACAATTAGCGGGTTTGCGCAGTGCATAAGCGACAGTTCATCACCCGATTAGTGATGAAATCGCCTACGAAACGGACTGCTGCACTTACCCTTACCTCAGCTTTACCTGCAACATTATGCCGAGGGCCCGAAAGGTAGCGGGATGTGGGCATGCAACCGTGTGGGCATCCGCGCATTTGTGGACCTGCTCTTCGCATTTACCACTAGAGTTGGAATTCGTCAGTTGCTAGAAAACTGGTCGATGTCATGTGTCGTTTCTCATTCACTGGTTGCTTCCATAAGAGATCGGCGGGATGAACATGAGGGCTATAAGGAATTTCAAAGGCATCAGAAAACTATGCCTTCACTTCAATGGATATTCCCTCCAGTTTCTCTTGTCCTCCATCTGGTTTTGTCGCTCATATATAGCAAGTCGCTTCAAAGCTAAGCTGCTCAGTCATTTTACGAAACATTATTTGTGATGACTTTGAAAAAAAAAAGGAAGACTTAGAATTTTTGGTACCGGTGAAGCAGGAGCATTTCCATAGCGAGTCCTCAACGGCATACCAATGTTGAATGCTCGTGTATATAGTGAGCGATACTCATCTTCATCTGGCTTATGTCGATGATAAGCTCGCACTGATTGCAGCGGTGCAAGTGCAGGCAATGGGAATATGGCAAGGTGCAGGCCGTAGCTGGAGGGCTCCTCCAGGTCAAGGATATTAGCGGCATTGACAAAACCCATGCCAGTGAACGGCAAATGCGGCGACTGCAAAGTAAGGTCATTGAAGCACCCTTTCGTTGAACCAAAAGCGCGGCGTATATCCATCAGCAGGCTCCGATTTCGAGACAAGTTGACGAGGCGCGATTAGCAGGTCACTAGCTCATGTTGGAGACTGAGTGGCTTTAGTATGTCTGGCCGATGCAAGCTAGCGAGGTCTGAAAGCCATTGTAGTACCATTGGGAGCGTTGGTGGAAGAGAAAGGTCGACGCATAAGAGTGAGGCCGGACGGAGGGACCGCGGCAAAGTTGCCCAGCGTTGGCGCCGACTTTCCCCGCATGCGTCATCGGATGCATCCGCGACACCTAAGCTCGAGTCCCTGACCGGAGCTGCCCCTCCAACTCCGCAACCCCTTCGTCCAACGCCTTCTTGCTGCCATGTTCGCTACGTTGCGACGCCTCAATCCTTTCACCATGTCGTCTGCTCAGCTTGATCTGCTTGCGAAATACACTGCCTGCGACGTATGTTAGCTGCTGCCTTTTCGCATCCTGAATTGGCCATAGCATGTCTGGAAATCGCGCGAGCCAAGACATAGCTGCTAATCAACGTAATATAGATCTCGGACGCGCTTCTCAAGCTCAATGTTCCCGGTGCTGGTTTTATTCCAGACATAGGTAGATCAGCCTTTTCGTTGGCCTCCTCCTTCCTAGAGCTTCTCAGCGTCCACTATCATTCTTTGGACGTGCTGATATCACTTGCTGTAGCTTTCAATGAAGTGACAAAAGCCAAGTTGCTGACGTTGACCCCGGACAGGTCCGCTCAAGACCGGAACCACCCGCGTAGTCGCTCCGGCCAGCACAGTCCATTTCTCCCCCAAAACGACCAGCTCGTTCCCCAACCCTATTGGCGATAAGCCTGAACTGAAAGAACCTGCCGATAAGAACGCAAGCAAGATCGCTCCGGGTACGCCCTACGCCGACCTGGTCAATCCTGAAACAATTGTTGTCTTGTCCCAGCCAGAAGGGCAAGCTTGCGCAGTGGTGGGAGGCATAAACGGCGTGCGCATGGAACAGCTGGGCGCGAAAGGCATACTGGTCTCGGGGCGAGTACGGGATTTGGATACGCTGAAAGGCCTCAAGATTCCTGTGTGGAGCAAGGGTACAAGCAGCGTGGGCGCCGGAGCTCAGACCAAGGCCTACGCAGTTGGATATCCGGTCGAGATCGGTGAGGTGACGGTCGTGTCGGTAAGTCCCTGCATTTCGAGTGCTCCACCGACGTCTACAGTTGGTTGCCCAAAATATCATTCGTCGGTGGAAAGGATGATCACACCAGTGGCCCTGAATCCTTCCAAACAACCCTGACTCGCGCTCGCAACGTCAGTCCAGCTCGCGGATGCTGATACCAAATAGGGAGACGTCGTTATGCTGGACCCGGCAGAGAATAGTGCCGTGGTGATCCCCAAGGACAAGATAGATGCAGTGCTGGAACTCGTTCCGAAGCTGGTGGATGCGGATGAGAGGTGCATGGCCGACGTGCTGGCCGGCGGCACTGTCCAGGAGGCGTTCGCAAAGCATAGAGGCCAATAGGCGTACAAGCGAGATCAAGCACAAGCTGAGGCGGTAAGCAGATCGGCACAGACAGAAAGGTGTGAGGAAAGCCGATTGGCGTCGGGCTGTGATGCTATGACGAGGTAGTAGCATTAAAGGAGAGGAATCCAAGCGATGTGATAGTGGATCGGGCGCGAGGTGGAGCGGTCACCGACAGAGGCTCGTGACTTTCAATTACTTGCAGGCGTCTGGCTGGCTGGGCGTGCGGATTAAGCTCGTCGAGGCGTGCAAGGCCGGTGAAGCGGCCGGGCGATGCCAGGGCGCAGGGCGTTGATTGGGCCGAGGCTCGAGTGCGGGCGCTTAGCAGACGGCAATCACGCTGCCTGTTGGGGGCTAGTCAACGGGCCTCGACAGCGGCCTCGCGTACAAAGCAGCTCGAAGCTCATCGCACGCTGCGCAACGACGCACGCTCTGCCGTGCTGACAGCGGGGAAAGCGGCCACGGCACACCTCTTCACAGCGGGCGCTGCATGCGCATGCAGTGCAGGAACACATCACAGCCGGCGTGGGCAGCGTGGCGCGATAAGATGTGAAAAACATGGGCGGGCGCTTACAGCCCGCAGGCTGCGGCCAATCAGCGCGCCGGACGGGCGTTCGCAGGCCTGACTGGTCGAGCTTTCACCACCACCGCCACGCCGGCCCAGCCCAATATATACGCTCATCGCTGTCGTGCAGCCCACCATGTGGATCGCTGCATTACCCCGAATGTCCCGAGTGACCTTCATATTGTCGCATCTGCGTCGCGACCGTTTTCCTAGCTTCTGATCACCCTAGGTGCCTGGTAGCTACAAGACCATGCGAGCTCCAACAGCCCTAGCCGCCGTCGGAGCAGCCTTTTTCGCCCAGCACGTCTTTGCCACTCCCGGACTCTTCGACGTCGACTTCGACGCCAATCCCGCCCCTGTCGCTGAACACGCTCTCCGCAACAAAGCCTACCTGCCTGCCCAGATCTGCGGCATCATCGGCGCCTACATCTTCTGTGTTCTTGTCGTCGGCATTGCCCTGCTTACCTACGGACGCAAGATGCGTCGCGCTGTTACCGACCAGCGCGTCGACGTCGTCAAGGCGAACGGCACCAATGGCTTCGAGATGACTCCCGTCTCGCCCTCTTCGCGCTGGCGCTCGCCCCTCAGCCCCAGCAAGCTCAAGCATGCCTTCAAGAAGAGCCAGACGAGCATTGCCGAGCGCCAGCAGCAGAGTGTGCCTACGAGCCCCATCAGCCCCAGCTGCCAGAGCATGTCGTCCTTCGACCAGAACTTCCTAAAGAACCAGCAGGAGGAGAGACAGAAAGAGATGGAGAGATTATACGCTGCCGTCATGGAACACGACGAGGAGCGGAAAAAGAAGGTAGCTAACTCGTCCGCCGAGGAGATCCAAGAATCGCCTGAGGAGGAAGAAGAGGAGCGCCACTATCCCGTGCAACCGAAGGGCCGCCCGCCCATGATCAACACTGCTGCTTCTCTCCGAGTGCCCAGCAGTCAAAATCCCGCGAGTCCCATCTCGCCCGCCAGCCCTCGCAGCCCCGTCCGTGCCATCTACCCTCCGGAGAGCCCAATGGCCGCTGCTCGCCGCCAGAATTACACCAGCCCTCCGCCATCGTCGCCCCGTGGAATCCTCTCGAAGAAGGACCGCACTGCATCAATTGGCTCCACTGGTAGCAAATCTCGCCGTAGCATCCGCAACCTTCGCATCAGCGGTCCGATCACGAAGTATCCAGGACAGCGCGACGACGAAGAAGCCCGCACCCCGCTGTCTCCGCGTTTCTACAACCCCGGTCCGCCGCCATCCCCACCTTCGGCCACCACCGCACCCACCCCAACCACCCCCGGCACCGCCGAGTCCTTCGGTCCCTTCCACTACGAGGACCTGGGCCGCCCGCACCCGCTCCCGCGCGCCCACCCCCAGCGCAGCGAGAGCGGACGCACGCTGGATGCCTACTCGATGCACAGCACGCACACGCCGCGCCCCAGCAACGGCAGCAACACCATCGACATCGCCATGCGCGCCGGCGACGCGCCCTCCGGCCCGCCCCCGGCCATCCGCACGCAAGACCTGCCACCTCCTCCACGCGGGTTCCACGGCGCGTCCGCGCGCTCCGCCACGTCGTCGACGTCGGAGCTGCCGCTGCGCAGCATGGCACCCGACTCGGCGCAGCTGCCGTCGACCAAGACGACCGTCGTTGAGGCGCGCAATCGCGGCCGCGACCTCATGTCGCCGGGCAACCGCGGCCTGCGCACGCCCGCCACCGGCGTACCCATGACGCCCTACAGCCCGTACATGCCCTACACGCCAATCACGCCCGTCACGCCGCACCTGGTCACGCGCAAGGAGCGCAAGCAACGCCAGCGCGACGAGCGCAAGATGGGCCTCCGCAGCCCGCTGCAGGAGGGCGACGAGGTCGGCAATGTCGACTGGGGCGATGCGTACTAAAGAAGACGGCTGCTCACCCCATCCGGCTCTCTTTTCTTTTCATTGTTGATGATATGATGAATCTGCTTCCTCTACGCTCTTCTCTTTTCAACGAAAAATGCGTGTGTGAGAACCGAGATTGTGTATAGAATCTTTCCGATTGGCCTTAGGCCTCTTGATCTTTTTCTTGGTCTATATATCCCCCCCCTTTTTTTTTCCTGAGCATTTTGGTTAAGGGTCTCAGCGGCACCCAACCAACTGTTCTTGTTTCTTTACGGCCTCCTATTGGTTATTGCTTGATTCCCGCCCTGGCGCGTGGTACATCAGCTTGCTTGTTTTGTTCCCTGTTTGGCGGTCTCCGCTACACGAAGTATATCCTTGTTTTTAGTTCTAATCGTCTCGAACAGCTGGTCGTGAAGAGACGCGATCCGAAATCCAAATCAAGTTCAAAGCAAAGATTTTCAAGATCCTTTTAGTCGTTCATGAAAAAGGTGCAGAATGTTTGAATACCGTTCTATCCAAAGATGCACTAAATTAGGCCGCTGC
Source organism: Lasiodiplodia gonubiensis (assembly GCA_009829795.1). NCBI lineage: Eukaryota > Fungi > Ascomycota > Dothideomycetes > Botryosphaeriales > Botryosphaeriaceae > Lasiodiplodia > Lasiodiplodia gonubiensis. Next base: position 79,702 of record RHKH01000006.1, read on the forward strand.
CTGCTTCATGATCACGTAACATCAAACCCAAACGCATCCAAATGCAAAATTTATACACCCTATGAGCTCTTACCCAATAGGAAACAAGAAAAGCCCAACCGGTACGCCATCCACGCCCTCGGGTATCTCCGTGCAGTCCAACAAGAAACAAAATAAAATAAAAATCCGTGGAATAAATGAGTGCTCAGCCTCTCCTCGCCGCCGCAGCCGCCGCCGCACCCCTCCTGCGGCCAGCGCTTAGCCCCTGAGTACCACCACCACCACCACTACCCCCGTCGCCTGTAGATGCGGCAGGCTTCGTGATGCCCGCCATCTTCCGCGGCGTGGAGCCGATGAGTCTGCCAGGAGCGGGGTTGCTCTGCGCCTGTGCGGGCGCCGTCTTGATGGCGGGAGAAGAAACAGCGGGGATGCCCGTCGATGAAGAAACGGAAGAAGACACCGGTACGGGTAGCTTGACCTTTCGCGGCGTCTGGAGGCGGCTGCGGTGGGAGGCGGCTGGCGTGGGAAGCTGGGAAGAAGGCGGCGGTGGCGGCGGTGGTGGGGCAGTGGTGGGCGCAGGCGGCGCCGAGTCGCTCTTGTTGCTTTCCTGTGACGAACCGATGGTCTCGGAAGCAGCGTCAACAGGCTGTGCTTCTTTGACCGCTGCCGTGTTCGATTTCTTCGTTGCCTTCGGATTACCGGTGCTGTTTTTGCTTGACGAAGCAGAAGGCAGCAAGGCGGACGCTTTCTTCCCACCACCACTTTTCTTCTTTTTGATATCCTCCTCGATAGACTCGTTCTTCTCCAACTCTGCTTGTACGTCTGTAGGCAGCAGGCTCGCGGGCACCAACAAACCCTTCGCGGGGGTGCCGTTACCAGCGCCTAAGCCCCTGGCCCGCTTCGTCCGCGCAGGAGTAGAAGATGCATCCTCACTCTTGCCCTTCCTCTTCTTGCTACCCTCGTCTTTCGTTACCTGAGAAGAGGATCCCGTCTCTGCCGGCTCGGTCAACTCATCATCGGACAAGCTCGTCAATCCCGCAAGGTTTCCCTGCTCCTGGAAGTACACGAGCTGGTTGTCCCAACGCAGCTTGCTGGCCTGCCAAACGTCGATTTGTGGGTCCGCAAACACCGGAAGAGAGCCGTCGGGCGCCGGTGCGTCAGGAGCGGTACTGGCTTTGAGGAATTCCGCCTTGAGCTTGGTGAGACGGATCGGCGCGGCCACAGCGCTGCCCTTGTTCTTCCGCGTGTTGGTGCGCGTGGCCGCAGCTAGTTCCTGCGCATCCGACTTCCTGAGGACAACCGGGTCCGCTCCGTTGGCGCCGCGGAACTGGATGCGGTTGGGACCTCTGGCGTTGGAGGCGGTGGATGTGGTCGGAAGGCGCGTCTGCCGTGCGCGAGAGCTACGCCGACTTTGCAGCTTGGGCGTTGTTGCGGCTGGCGCTGGTGCTGGTGGCTCCTCTGCGAGCTTTTCAAGAGTGAGGTCGGAAGTTATGTCGCCAAGGTCTAATTTCTTGTCATCGAGGGCGATGATGCTTGACGGGTCTTCGGAGTCCTTTGTTTTGGGCTTCCGTGAGGGTGAGCCAGCGTTGGCGGCTTTCGGTGAATTTGGATCCTTAGTTTCAAGTGCTACACGAGGTGAGCCGAGTACCTGGCGGACTATATCCGAGTTCCGACGTTCGGTCATGGTTTCAAGCTGAGTGGCAGCGGCCTCACGGCTTGCCTTTGATGCGTCGGCACGCGACAGAAAATCCCTCAAGAAAGCGGTATCCTCATCGATTGGTGAAGCAGGTTCTTCTGCAATCTCTTCGGTGGTTCTGCTCTTTGGAGGTGTCCTGTCTGGTAGGTTGAGAGTTAAGGTATCGGCAATTGATGAAAACCTCGGAGATTCCGCCGCTGAAAGAGAAGGTGATGGAATGTTGACCGCATCGTCTTCCTCGCTCTCAGGTATTTCTGTAAGCGTTAAATCATCCTCTTCGAGATGTTCTGACTCATCAGTCTCCTCCTCAGTCAAAAGTACTTCATCGTCCTCCAGGGTCTCTGCTGCATCTGCTTGAAGTCGTTGTTCCAGACTCAGGCTATCTTCTTCTTGAGTGGCTGCAAGCTTCTTCGACAAAGATCCACTGGTAGACGGTATCTCAGGGCCTACTTGCTCTGAGTTGCATGTCATCGTACCAACACCCGCTCCCATAACCGTGGGAATGATGTCAGAAGATTCTGGTTGTGCAGCTGCGTCCTCAACCTGCTCATCATCCGCATTATCCTGGACGGATGATTCAGATGGTCGAGGCTCCAGGAGACTTGATGGTGTCTGGTCTCTCATGACGGCATGCGCATCGACCTCTTCCTCCTCGCCGCCCTCTTGCACACCTTCATTCTCCCTTTCTAGATCTACTTCTCTTTCAGTAGGAACAGAGGATTCGAGATTCGCAGTGGTATCCGTCTCGGGTTGCACTTGGCATGTTTGTTTTTTCTCCTGTACGTTCGTTGATCCGACAGCATCCAGGTCCACCTTTCCAGAGACAGATCCCCCAGCAATAACAACATCATCAATTTCATGTTTAGCTCCGAGCCCTGTATTCTCGTCGTAACCAGATGACAATCCAGGCGGTTCGACATCCAGGTCGGCAGAATTAGGTTCTCCAGTTGCCTCGGGGTTTCGCACGTTGGCTTCTCCCTCCACACCAAGACTTTGGGGTGCGTCTTTCGACTGGATTATACTCCAGTGATGGTCCTCGAATCTGTTCCCTTCAGCTGCTGCTTCATCCCTTGGCTTCGTGTCCGTGGTAAACTCTGTAGCTGCTTCCGTGTCTTCTCTGCCTGCGACCATTGGCTGATCTTGCATGTTTTCCGGTTGTTGGTCTGCTTGAATATTTTGCTTTGGATCTTCCTCAGTGCTGCTTCCATCTTCATTATCAACCATTTCCGGGGCTTTCAAGTCGTCGGCGTGGACTAGCTCTGGGCTTGGCTCTCTCGCAAAGATCGGCTGGGCAATTTTACCTGCTAGGGGATCAGTATTGTCTTCGTAGCAGAATGGAGTTTTGGCGACCTACGAGAAGCAACCCTGCCACTATTCTTTCTTGGCGTCTCCCACCGCGTCGGAGCGAAAGCCTTGTTCTTCGGCGCCTTCCTCCCAGGCGTCGCGGTGGGATCGGCAGGGACTTCCAAGGCGCGCTTCTTGACTACCTTCCTCGGCGACTTCGCTGGGCTATCCTTCTCCGTATTTGCGGGGTTGGTCTCCGTGTCGGGCTGGGAGCGCAGCTCGTAGCGCTTCCATACTTTGCGAAACTTTCCATTGCGAGTAAACGGCGAGTGCGGTTGGCGCTCCCATGCGCGGTGGGCCTTAGGGAGCGGAATTTTGCTGGGGTGGAGGAAGGACGCGTCGGACTCCTTCCATGTTGCCTCGAAGGAAGCTGGTCGCGTGGGTTGCTCCTGCTGTGGCGGCGGTGTAGATGAAGGTGCGTCGGCCATTTTAAATGGTGACGGCCGCAAAGGGAGCGCGGCGCAATCGTGATACCCCCCGATTGGAGATTATGTGTCGCGCCGTCCGGAGTCGGCCGTCGTCGTGCGTTTGCGCGTGCTTATCTCGGTGGATGTTTTGGTGTAAACAGTGATGATGGGGGTGTGATGCGTCGACACGTGATTCGTCCGTTCCCGCCGCGCCGAGCATTTCGCCGCCCGCCTGAGATTTTGGATGTCCAGTCGCAATCCATCGCCATCCCGCACCACCTCCGAAGGTCCGCTCGCTGCTTGTTCACACGTCGTGTCCCGTCGCAATGCCGCCGCCAAAGCCCTCTGGTGCCACTAAGGTCGCCGCCCGCCCGCTGCCGCCTCTTCCCAAGCTGCGTGTCAGGAACCCTAACAAGACTGAGGGCAACCCGTGCGTTGGTATAATGACGTCCGTTCTGGGTACGTGTGGCTCGACATGGTTGTTTAGGGGGAACACTGGAGACTCGCTGGTTCATTGAGGAATGAAGAGGAGGATTGCAGAAGACGGCAAAACATGACATTGCGCACGAGCTCTCCGAGGAGGCGGCGCACGATGAAGACGGATTGAAGATGAATATCGTTGCTGACTGGTGGGTTTCAGGTTGCTGGGCATCTCAGGGATACAATGTTGGGGGCTGTTCGGCCGTTGAGCAGCAACTGAGAGCCTGTATGGACGCGCCGGTTAGTCGCAACATGGCAGTATTCCGCATGCGGCATGCTAATGTGTCGGAATCCAGAGACCCAAGACCCAGAAAAAGAGCGCCATCAACTACCATCTGTCGCGTATGTACCCCAAGATCGTCGGTCCGCACAAGCGGAAGTAAAGAAATCGATCCACCAGCTCTCTAGTGGGCTTTCTTTGTACAACATTGTGTATAACGCGTCTTGCGGGGGGGAAACGAAACGACTACGAAGAAGCACAGGGGGCGGGGCTTTCGATGATCAACAATTGGACCTGGCGTTCGGATGGATATACCAAAGAATCATATTGTCGACTGCAACAAGAAGCTATTACTGGTGTGAAGAGACGAGAACCTCGACCTCCTGGTGCCAAGACTATGAATAACATGAGATCGAAAAGGCCAATACCTCTCCAAAAGGAATGGACTTTGTGCTTCGACATCAAGTTTTGAGATAAACATTCTCGGCAACTTGGACGGAGAGGAATCGGCTATTGGTAGCGTGTCCGGAAAGTTCCTTTCAAATGCCGCTGCGCCTATCTCCACCGCCAACGAAACGTAAAAGCTCGCTACAGGCTCGGGTAGGCGGATCGCTCGTCGGCTTTTTCAAAGGAATTGCCGGAGAACGGTAGCCTGGAGGGCTGTTGAGGCTCTGGTTTGAGTGGTGGACAGAACTGCCCGTTAAGGAATGATCTACTGGCCCCCAAAGATCGTCTTGCCCGGAGAAGGTGCTGACTCGGCGGTAGATCATAAGCAAACGGCTCGCCTGCTATGCGCTCACTCAGATTATATGTTGCGAAGCACAACGAGCTAGAGACAGTTGCGACTCAATAGCAATGAGTTGCGGTCACGATACAAACATCACTCTGTGGGTTGCGCCGGATCAACGGTCAAGACTGTCTCCGAAGTGGCAAAGCGGCGGCTGGCGGTTACAGGACGCTAGCACCGTGGCTGCGCTGGCAAGGCAGAACTCGCCGAAGCGCCCGCGCCCTGTCTGTCCAGGAACCGGTGAGCAATACGTCGAGCCGAAAGCGAGCCTTGAGGCTGGAGCAGTCTCGCATGGTTGAGTACAGATGGAGATGATTAAACAAAAGGCAAGCCATGGCCCTCTGTGGATTTTCAGACCATGACCTGACCAGAATTGAGGCACTCGGCAGCTGCCGCTTGTAGCACGCGACTACAATTCAAGCATCATAAGCACCCAAACCATCGGACAGACGACGCAAATGGATTGAAACTTTTCCAAATTTAAATTCTTTCGTTTGTGACTCCTCTATCGGGTTCGCTCATGCATTTCAGCCGCTCCTTGGCACTATACCAACATGCCCTAGCGGGCCGCCAGCGCAGGCGCCACAGCTTGGCTTCTCAACCCCATACCACTCGGGACCCTGACATGCTGCACGCAAAACATCGCGTAAAACAAGTGCGGAGATGGTCCTGACTCGCCCACGCCATCTCAACACGGTCATCCGGTGTGCAGGGCCGATCGACACCCGACGTTTATTCCGCATTAATCTGGCGCAGCCACTGGCGGCATGAGCTTACCGTTGTACCACCATACTGTATATGGCCTGGTCGTATGAGATTATTACGAGCTGCGGGAGAGCTGGCCGCGAGACGGGCTTGGATGACTGGTCTCCAGTGGAGCGGGAGAGGGTAGGATAACGCCTTCGGCGCCTTCAGCCCGACACCAGCCAGCCTGGACAAGCGAAGGATCGTGGATGCCGAGCGTGGGGATTCAGCCTCGCGCCAGGCAGCCCAAGTTACTTTAACGTGGGCAAGGGCATTCCCCGGTGCTCTCAGGTCTTCTCTCTCCCTCGAACCAGCAAGCCTCCTGCTGGTTGGAAATCACTTCACTTTTGCCGCGGATATATCGACTTCCTACATAAAACCATGCCGGCTTCGCGATATATTGGCGCATTTCTGGCTCCAGTAGCGGTGCTGGCCAGTCGCCATGTTATCCCCTCTCCCACTGCAGCAGTGTCTCCTGACCCAATCGAAGGCTTCAGTCCGAAAATCACCGGGGCATCCCGAATTGAGGACGCAACTATTGAGCTGCTCAAGCGCTATGTCGACTACGACCAAACCTGTGGTTTTGTGAATGGAGACTTGGGTAAGCTTCTCTTGTAAACGGAAACGACATCTTCTTACTGAGCTGCCTCATAGAGAGTGCCTTGACCTGCGCCGGAACGTATATTTGCGCTACGAACACCCTATTGGACGTTGCCGGATGTTGCGATCCACTCAGTCTTGATTCTTGCTACCTCTACACGTCCTGTGTTCCGAGCGCACAGCTTGCCAGCTGTACAGCAGCGGACTGCTTGCTGGATGATGCAGTGGCTAAATGGTATAGACCCCCCAATGCTTTGCTTGGTTGTGTCTTCTAACTCATCGATTGGTTACAGTACCGATGCAACAGCCCCTTACTGTGTGGACTGGAAGTACGATTTTATCACAACCACTCTCGCTGGCTACGGCTGCGATGTCTCGGCCTTCACTGGCACCGTCGAGCGCACATACAGCGGCCAAGCTACTTTCGACATCAGCTCCTACCTCACCTCCATCCCCGAATTCAGCTTCCCCACCGTTTTCGTCACCCAAACTCAAATCCTCTCCGCCGGCCTTGCCAGCGGCACCTCCTCTTCTTCCTCATCCTCGTCTTCATCCAACAGCGATGATGACGACTCGAAAAAGACACCTATCGGCGCCATCGTCGGCGGCGTCGTCGGCGGCCTCGCCGTCCTCGCCGTGGTTGGTGGTGTCCTCCTCTTCTGTCTCTTCAAACGGCGCCGCGACAGGCGCAACGCCGCCGCAACCCAGGCCTTCCACCCCGCGCAATCCGGTCCTCCGCCGCCACCTCCTCCGCAGCAGCAACAGCATCAACCCCAGCCTCCGATGCCGTACGGCGGTGCTCCGGCTCCCGTCCCTGGTCCCAACGACTACAAGCCTCCGCCGCCCATGGCCGGTGTGCCGCAGATGCACCAGCCCGGCAACACGGCGAGTTTCTACGCGCCGCCCCCGCAGCAGCAGCAGGCACCCGTGGAGTCGGATGTGAAGTATGAGTACTCGCAGCATACCGTGTCGAGCATGCCCGGCTCGCCCGGTCCGTACTCGCCGCCCATCAGCCCCAGCCCACAATATACTCCGTCACCGGTGCAGCAGGGACCGCCGCAGCAGCCGCCGCCGCAGCAGCAGTGGAATCAGAACGTTCCGCAGATTGATGGGACGCCGGTATATAGGAACAATGAAGGGCAGCAGGTGCACGAGGCGCCGTAGAACGTTGGAAAGGAGAGATCGTGCTGGATTTGGTTGATGATGATGGTATGGATAATGTTTCAACCAACTTGGAGTTGTGGTTTCATGAATATGTGTGTCTATTTTTTCACGAAGATATCCAATCACTCTTTGTTGCTGTCTCCGGCTCCGCCTGTTAAGTGTTAAATCGCCGGTTCATTAAATTTGAATGAAGAATTACGAAAAATCACTAGTATGCTGTCAAATACACTATCGTCATGCTTTACACTCTTCATGTATTTCTATATCCGGTTGCTGCAACTTGACTTGTTAATTAACTCCCAGTTGAAGCCCTCAATGGCTACGGAACACTTCCAGGTTCTGCTCTAGCAATACGATCACTCCAGTGTAGAAAGCTCTCCTGAAGCGCTCGTCATCGAGACTGTTCCGCCGGCAGCCAAACTCGCACCGGATGCACCTCAGCACCGCATCGCCGTACGTATCGCCGAACCTATCGTACACGTCATCTATGAGGCAATCCGCCACCTCATAGTCTGAGCATGTCTCCGACAGACCAAGCACTTCCAGCTGTTGTGGCTCACGAAGTTTGTCGAAAGGCGCGCCTAGGCATAGTTCGATGAGAAGCACGCCTAGGGCAAACAACGCCCAGTTGCGTGGTCTCGCTGATGGGGACTGGTGTAGTAGTTGGCTGTGATGCGCCTCGTTTTCCTCAGAGACTGTTCGACTGATGAATGGCTGGTCGAGTAGCGAGTAGTGAGGAAGGTCAAGAAGGCTGATGTCGGAGTTGGTCCAGATCTTGCAGAACCATGGAGTCTGGTGTAACTGAAGGAGACTCCAAGCCAAAGAGACAGACAAGCGGAGCTTGACGAGGTTGCTGAAACGGCGTCGGTATTGGCCGGTGTTGTCCGAGAGGAGGACTTCCCGTAGAGAGAGAAGATCCGGACTGGACGATGTCTGAAGGGAGGTTGCAGACTGCGAAGTCTCTGGTTCTGGGTTCAAAAGCTTCTCTGTGAGGAGAACAGCGCGTGTACCCTGGAACAATTGCTGTAGGCAAATATTTGACGGACTGATGCAGAGGCTGTTCAATAGGTTCGAAGCGAAGTCTACGTTCCTCGTGTTTGTGACGCCCACAATAGTCTCACCGAGAAATTGCACTTTCTTTGTGGCTGAAGTAGGCATTTCAGGAGCATTCTCTCCAGGAAAAGCCAAGTTGTTTGGTTCGTCTTCATCAGGGAAGATTTCGATAGCTTCCATTTTCCATGGTTGCGCGTCCGCGGGAGATCCCTTGATGCCATATGAAAACAACACTCGGAATGAAGGCTGAACTCCTCTACCAGTACCACGACTGACACGCGCGGCAAGCTTCTTGTGCGGTTCTAGTTGAAGGTTGATAACATGGGATGACCTGCAACTGCATTTAAGTTGACCTCGGATGATGTCGTAAACACGAGAAGCACCACTCTGTATGGTGCTGAAGTCCAAGTTCGTCCCGCTTAGTGAATTGTGCGATATTCGTGGTACATTGGTACGGGCTTCTATCTTTGCGCCAAGCCAGGTAGCCTCTTTCAGCCTTTTCGTGCTCCGACAGATCTGGGCGACCGAGTTCTCATAGTGTTTTGGTTTGATGCTAAACTTCAATTTCTTTTTCTCTATGTCAAAACGGTCATTTGCGTTTATTTGAACCTGGTGATGCTCAGCGAATCCGTTGGATATCTGGGAGAATAATGGCCGTACCTTGTTATCTTCCCCAAGTTTCAACAGTTCTTGAATCTCCGCAACAGCTTGCTTCATATCTCTCATGGCCTTCGAATAAACTTCGTACAACGAGCCATGGAGACGGGCCTTCAGCTTTTCTTCAAGCACTTTCTCCTTCCAAGCTTCTCCACCCGGGTCTTTGAGCAAAGTAGCCTTCCATTCGTGATCCTCGATCAGGCCATCCAACAGCTCTCCGCAGACGTTCTGAAACAGGGTCTTTTCGACGGTGAGCTCATCACAAAGGTTGGTCAGAGGGTGTTGGTATTTCATATAGCGCCTGACGGTTGAAGCGCCATCCGAGTACACTGTGATCGCTTCGATAATTAGAGGAAGTGCGCCAAGGACGAGACCTGTCGCTTCAACACCTGACATGTTGGTTGCAAGCCTGGAACATAGACAAGTGAAGAGGACGTAAGGCCGAAATTGCGCTGCCGTGTCATGATCCAGAAGGTGGGGTCTAGGTTACACAATGTGTTGGACGAGCGGGGGTGAGCTATTAATAACTTCACCAATGAGATGTACTTTTGCTGACGGGGCATCTAGCGGGGAACTGTAACCTACCCCGTTCCAAATAAATGACGTGTTCAGCTGCGTTTCCACAAAGTGCCTAACCTCCCTTCCGAGCCACGGCGGGGTATGGCGAAATACCTCAAAGTTGTGTTGTGCAACCTTCGAATCCTTATCTGCCTGTCAGTCAGACACCAGAATTCAGCATGAGCCCGGGCCCTGGAACAGCTATCGCCAGCAGTGGTGGCGCCCAAAAGGAAGGACGCATAGTCAACAACCCCCCGGGAGGCGTGGTGCAAGTTGTCACCATTCCAAGTCTCGTCTCCACGTGCTTAAGCTCTTTCGAAAGGATGCTAGCTTCCATCATTGAGAAAGAGCCAGAACTGTCACACGAGATCACTTCTTCCGAAGTTTCTGATACTATCGGACGCTTTCGCATCTGGAGCAACAACATTGGGGCTCATAAAACCGGCCGAAGCTCTCTAGAATATCGGCTCAGAGACGCCTCACACATCCGAGAGAGGGCTCAAGCGCTGCTTCAAAGTTTGGTTAACTTCATAGAAGACGGTAAGCTTGCGCTACCATTCTGAACATCAGCATACTGACAAAATATAAGGGACTGCTATCGTCAAAGGCGAAAAGACGGCATGGGACAAATTGCCGCCAGAAACCCACTCTGACGCCACTTCAACAGACGGCGAATCGAGTGATAGCAGCAGCGACGGATCTCTGGATGATGAAACCGAACTACACCAAGTGATGAACAGTATCAATTCTCGGATTACCCTACTTATGCGGCTTTCCATGGCCATTCGAATGCCTGCCTCCCATGATCGATTACTCAACTCCGCCAACATCGACATTTCCCACTTCGAGGAATGGGATATCCGCCACGTTCGCGAAAGGTTTCCAGATGCCGAAGAAGACATCGTGAGGAGGCTTGGGACAGCAATATCCCGACGCCGGCAGTACTTCAAGTACAGAAGCAACCATGCAAGAAATCTTGCCCATGGGTCTATCCCGGACGACGACGGGAGAACCGAATATCAGCCGCAGAGTACGATTGCTCCATCTCTTCCAGAGGCTGTTAAGAACAGTACTCATCTCTTGGATCTTGAGGCAGAAGAGGATTCCGACACTGCGGTATCTCAGACTTCATTCGCAACTTCCACGGGCGACGCCGCTGAGAGCTCAAGAGTCCCACCGCTTCCCAAGCGGGCCAAACTAGAAGAACCTTTCGAATGCCCTTTCTGTTTTATGCTAGTATCCATACGGACAAGGAAGTCATGGAAGTATGGCGGCTGCCCCTCGAATTATATGTGATGATGGCTCTAATCGTGAATGCAGGAGGCACGTATATAAGGACCTCCATCCATACGTGTGCACTTTCCCGGGATGCCCTATGGCTCACAAGTCCTTTGAAGGCCGTCGTGAATGGTTCCAACATGAACGAGAAATGCACAGGCGCTACTGGATTTGTCAACAAAGTTGTTCTCGGCGGTTCAACACTCAACATGCTTTCAGAGATCACATCACAAATGAACACAACATTCGTGAGTCCGTGGAAGCTTTCGTTGCAAGATCGGAACGCACGCCTGGTATTGAGACGAGGGCAGATTGCTGTCTCTGTGGAGAAGACTGCTCATCTTTACTTCAGCTGAGAAACCACCTTGGGGATCATCAAAGGCAATTAGCATTATTCGCGCCTCCCCCGTTGGATTCCGAAGACCACAACAGCGATGACGATGCCGACGTGGGAACGAGTGGAAGTAGTACTGACCACAATTCAGTGACGAACGAGGACGAAGATTTCGTTGATCCCAGGGCTGACCAGGATCAGCTCCAGGAGGTGGGCATCTTCCCTAGTATATATCAACAGCAAGCTGCTCTGACGCTGACGCAGGCGCAGACCGCAGACCCCCCAAGGGGACCACCAGGACCGCCACGTCCTCCGACGCCTCCGACTCATGCTGACCCGCCTTCCCCTGAGGGCGCTCCCCAAATTGCGAGCGACCGCGAGTTTGCTGAAAGACTATCTGCGTCTCTTCATAATCTTCGCGCTAGTGGAGAGACAGAAGATGAACGCCAAGCTCGCTGTTACCGTGAGCGAGCTGAGGGACGTGAGCAGTTACGCCGCGAGCGAGAAGCAGACGAGTTCTGGGCGCAGTACCACCGAGACCGACAGGAACGCCGTGAGGAGGGCCGCGCAATGAATGAGCAAGGTCGCCAGACCGACGACTGGGAGGCCCGCCTTGAGGAAGGACGTCGCCGCATCGAGCAGGAACATCGTAACCGCCAGCAAGAAACGCGTCACGACCCTTCAGTCGATGCTGCTGACAGCTCCGGCGACGAAGATTGGGGAGCACAATTGGAAGAGGGCCGGCGCCGGCTAGCTAAGCTGCAACGCACTGAAGAGGCGGCTGCCAACCGTAAAAGCCAACCTTCTCAATCCGCCGTTAACGACCCTCTTCGCCGCCGCAATACAACAGTTAGTAGCTACGAGCAGCGTTACAGTCCTCCTTACGCTCCCTTAGACTCCTCAGATCGCGAAGCGATAGAGCGCGATCGTCTTCATGCCTACGAAAGAGAAATGCTGATGCACGAACGCCGGGGAGTCGATGCTATGATTGCCGCTCAGATTGCTGACGCGCAGGCCGACGTCCAACGTTCCGAGGCGCGATTAGCCGCGCGTCGCGACCGAGAGCAGAGGGAGCGTATAGTCGAAGGCAATTCACAAGCCCCGCAGGCCAATGACTTCTATAATCCCCGTCTTGGACGACGACGGAATTCCCATCACCAGTCCCAACAAAAAGCTGGCATTGATGGATATGACAGATCCTGATCAATCCAAAACTCGCAGCTCATGCCACGGATCAACGGGATAATTGCACACTGCCTTCGTTACTGTGAAGTCTGACTTATGAATGACCTGCTATCAGCCTTGTTAAAGCTACGGGGCTCCATTCAACTGGTTGAGTCAGATCTACGATTTCAAGGAATGTGAGATACGGTCACCAAAGTATACTGAAGAGTTTGGGCTGTATTGTTAAAATAATTACGTTTTTTACTGTATTACCAGATCAGCTGGCGAATGAACTAAGCTACCTTCATTTGAATCCATGAGATAATTACCGATCCCTCCTTTCTACCATTGAGTTTCTCACGCCCCCTTCTTCTTCGCGAACAAATCCCTCCACATCTCCTTCAACCCGTACCTCTCGCCCGTCTCGTCCCAAATATCAACCTCCTGATTCGTCCCAAACCTCTCCATCACACCCGCCGCTCCGTGTCCCGGCGAACGGCCGGTCGGCTTAGCCTTCGGCTCCAGCGCCCTGTCGCGGATCTCGCCGGGCAGCTGGGGCCCGACGTCGGCGAAGGCGGCGGCGAGCTCGCGGTCGAGCGAAAAGTACGGCTTCTTGGCCAGCTCGGGCGCCATGAGGTTGTACGAGCGCGTGAGGGCGTTGAGCGAGTTGATGGACAGCTCGAGGAAGGAACGCTCGGCATTCACCCACGCCGGGTCGCGGAAGGGGTAGGGGGCCGGGGTAACGGCGGCGGCGGAGGGGGAGGACGAGGCGGTATCTTCAGCCGTCGTGGAAGGCTGAGCGTCCCCTACCATGAATTCTTGAAGCACTTCCTCCGCATCTGGTAGAGTGGAGGCGGCGGTGCTGCCATCGGTAGAGCTCATAGGAGTGGCCTTGACGGTGATCTTTTCTGACGGTTGGCTACGCTTCTCCGGTGTAGCCGGGCCCACCTTCAATTCACCAGACAGCGTGATCTGGCTGAAATGCCCCTCCTCATTTACCGTGGTGATCTTCTCCTGCTTCTTCTTCCTCGGATTGACCAGCTTCTCCGCCTCCGCATACGCCTGCGCCCTCCGAAACTGCATCTCCAGACTACCACCCGTGCTGGCAATCATCCTCGCGGCATGTCTCTTCCAATCCGCCCGCAATCTGCTCCTGAACCGCGCCGCTGCCGTAACAAGCTCCTGTTGCTTCTCAATCCACGGCGGCACGATCTCCTGCTTCTGAATGATCTTATTCATGAAGTACTCGGTTGTGTCCAAGAACGGATTGCTTGCGTTATAATCGCGTTCCACTATTTGGCCCCTCGGGATATTTTTGAACTGGCCCCTCGAAATCGCATCCTCGATCCGCTCGTTCGCCAAACTCTCCAATGCCCTCACACTCATCGGTCCGCCGCGGCCCGCCGGCTGGAACCGCTCGCGCATCTCCCTCCGCAGCTTCTCTCTCTCCTCCTCGCTGATCCCCACCCCGTCCTTCTGCAAATGATACAGCCCCGTCCGCTCCCTCGCTTCAGCCAGCCTGACCCCCCTATTCTCCCCCTTCCCGCTCGCCGCGCTCGACCCTGTATCGATCCGGCTAGGCAGCCTCACCGCATTCGGCAATCGCACCTTCCCGCCACCGCGCAGCGGCTTGACCGCATCGTCCAGCATCCGCAGGCTCGCATCCTCGACGCTCTCGGTCCCGTCCCAGGGCCGCGCGCCGGCCAGGTCCCGCGTCCCTTTGCCCGCGGCGGCCGGCAAGCCCGCCTGCGCGAGCGACTGGGCGAATTCGTTTTTGAAATTTGCGCCTGCGATGCGCTCTTCCAGTTGTTTCTTCAGCTCTTCGGAGAAGCCGGCGTCCTCGACCGCGGCCTTCTGCGCGGCGCGCCCGCCCGAGACGAGGCCTTCTTCCGTCAGCGACTCGAGGCGGCGCGACATGGCACCCGGTTCCTTCTCCTCGCTTGCCTCCGCCTCTTTCTTTGTGGTTGGATGGTCATTGTCGGGGCTGTTTCGCTTCTCGCTGATTGCGGACGCATTGTAGCCGTCGCGGTGTTGTTCCTGGGCGAATGCGGAAGACGATCGCAGGAGCTGTGGCGACGCAGAGAGCCAGCGTCTCGATGCCGCGGCAGGCGAGATAGTGTTGGGCGTGCGTGTGAAAGCGCGCTGCGAAGCTCGCAAGCAGCGAGGGCAGATATAGGACGATGCGATGGTTGGTCCAGGCATTCGGGGACAACTGAATCGATGGCGTCGCGATAAAGATGGACAGAAAAAAGGTAAGCACGGGCGGGGATGATTGATGTGCAGTGGAAGCTCGGGACGGCAAATGACGTCTCGATTCCGACCGGCCCGCCACCCGCATGGCTTGGCGCTAACTGACAGGCCCGCCATCACGGACGCACACCCTAGCCTTACCCCGGATTCGACTGCGCCACTCGAAATTGTATAGCAGATTGAATTATGCGTCTTCAGACCGACTAACACCTAACCCTACAAATGCAATTGATCCAATTCGGGAGCTCCTGATCCCCGCATGTGTCTACGCTCCTGGGGGGTCCCTCCCCGTCAAGACAAAGGAAATTAAGCTCGTCCGTGATGCTGATGTACAGAGAAAATGCACTAATCCACCCCCTCATCTACAGCCCTAGTCTCCTCCAATTCAGAATTCCGCCTCTACCCAAGACCGAAAAGAACTTTTTTACTCGCCCTTGAGCTTATCCTGCGTAACCGAGAAAGCCGCTTCCAGGAGGTCCTTCTCCTCCTTCTTGTGCACCGCCTTCAGACCAGTCGCCACACTGGCGCTCGGGTTGCGGCCCGCGTACATGACGTGCCTACGGTTGTGGTGCTCAGTCTGGTTGAGCAAAGTTTCAATGCGAGGCTGGGTGAACGACCAAGCACCCGCGTTGAGGGGCTCCTCCTGGCACCAGACAATGTTCTTAGCGTTGGGGTACGAGTCGAGGTTGTCCTTGAGCTGCGCCCACGGGAACGGGTGGAGCTGCTCAATGCGCGTGATGGCAGTGTTCTTCAGGCCGTGCTCCTCGCGGTGAGCCACAAGCGCAGCCCAGACCTGACCAGTGCAGAGAACGACACGCTCAATCTCCTCCTTGGGCGCGATCTCGCCAGTCGCGTGGGCCGGGTCAGGGACAAGCCACTCGAAGTGCGACTCGCCCGTGAACTCCTCAATATCCGAGCGAGCCAGGGGGTGGCGCAGCAGAGACTTCGAGAAGAAGATGATGAGCGGCTTGCGGAACTGGCGGTTCATCTGGCGACGGAGGATGTGGAACATGTTGGAGGGCTTAGTCAGGTAGGCGATCTGCATGTTGCAGTCCTGGTGCTGGCGCTCAAGCTTGTCGGGGCTGGGGAAGATGCGAGGGTCCTCGTTGCAGAGCTGGAGGTAGCGCTCCATGCGGCCCGAAGAGTGCTCAGGACCCTGGCCGTCGTAACCGTGAGGAAGAGACATGACCAGACCGCTACGCTGCAGCCACTTGGTCTCGCCGGAAGCAACGAACTGGTCGATAACACACTGAGCATTGTTGGCGAAGTCACCGAACTGAGCCTCCCACATGACCAGAGCGTTGGGCGATGACAGAGAGTAACCGTATTCGAAGCCGAGACTGCAGGACGTTAGCTGAATAGGGATAAAGGAGTCGGTGATTGCTTACACTCCAAACTCGCTCAGCGAGGAGTTGGAAATAACGAAAGTGCCCTGGTCCTCGCTAAGGCTGGCTAGAGGGGTGTACGTGCCCTCGTTCTCCTGGTCATGAAGAACGGCGTGGCGCTGAGAGAAGGTGCCACGCTCGACATCCTGACCAGAAACGCGGACATGGTGGCCTTCCAGGCAAAGGGTGCCGAACGCGAGCGCCTCAGCCGTGGCCATGTCGATGTTCTTGCCCTCGGTAACGGTCTTGGTGCGGTTCTGCAGGATACGCTTCAGGTTACGGTGAACGGTGAAGCCCTCGGGAGCGCCGCCGATCTTCTGGGCAACCGGTTCCAGAACGTCCTTCTCAACAGCGGTGGGCAGATGGGGCAGGACTTCAGTAGCGAGCTCCTTGGGCGACTTGAATCCGTTCCAGGCGGAGGTCAACCACTCCTTTGCGGTGGGCTGGTAGTCCTTGCTGCGGGAGAAGCTCTCCTCCAGCATACCCCAGACCCAAGCCTTGTGCTCGTTGACGTCGTCCTTGGTGAAGGTGCCCTCCTGGAGAAGCTTGTCGACGTACTTGTCGAGAGCTGGCTTCTGCTGCGAGATGCGCTTGTACATCAGGGGCTGGGTAAAGAAAGGCTGGTCGGTCTCGTTGTGGCCCTGCTTACGGTAGCAGACCATGTCAATGACAACATCCTTCTTGAAAGTGGCACGGTAGTCGGCGGCGAGCTGGCAGACAAAGTTGAAAGCCTCGACATCGTCACCGTTGACGTGGAAGACGGGGGCGTCGATGGCCTTGGCAATATCAGAACAGTAAGGAGTAGAGCGAGCGAAGCGAGGATCGGTGGTGAAACCAATCTGGTTGTTGACGACGATGTGAATGGTGCCGCCGGTGTGGTACTTGGGCAGAGCATGGAAGCCCATGGTCTCGTACACAACACCCTGGCCCGCAAAAGCAGCGTCACCGTGGAGCAGAACACCCATGGCAGACTTGGCCTCGTGCTCATCGTTGTTGTAGTGCAGGATAGCACGAGTCTTACCCAGGACAACGGGGTCCTCGGCCTCCAAGTGAGAGGGGTTGGCAACAAGGGAGAGCTGCACACGCTTGCCGGAAGGAGTAGGACGCTCGAAGTTCATACCCAAGTGGTACTTTACGTCACCGGAACCCTCGTCCGAGGGATCGGCGGTACCGGCGAACTCAGAGAAGATGGACTCGTTGGGCTTACGCACGACGTTGCTGAGCACGTTGAGACGACCACGGTGAGGCATGCCAATCACGATGTCCTTAACGCCATAGTCGACACTGCGGTCGATCAGAGCCTTCATACCAGGAATCAAACTCTCACCACCCTCCAGACCGAAACGCTTGTCGTTGGGGTACTTGGTGGCCAGGAAAGACTCGAAGCTAGTACCCCAGATCAGACGGTCCAAGATCCTGCGCTTCTCGTCGACCGAGTACTTGTATGGCTGGGGGACCTCGATGCGCTGGCGCAGCCAATCGCACTGCTCCCTGTCGGGAATGTGGATGTACTCGACACCGTACGAGCCGCAGTAGAGCCTCTCGCAGGTGGCAATGATCTCACGGAGGGACATCTTCTCGCGGCCCTCGGTCTTGAAGCGGGGCAGAATACCAGGGCCCAGGTTGAACTCCTGGTCCAGATCCTTCTCAGAGAAGTTGTAGTGTTCCAATTCAAGCTCCTTGGGCTTGCTGTATCCGAACTGAGCGGCCTCGCCACGGATGCCAAGCGGGTCGATCTTGGCCTTGTGGTGGCCACGAGCCTGGTAGGCGCGTACGAGGAGCTGGACCTTCAAGTGGTTCATGACGTCGGAGCCCTGGCCCATGGACATGCCGAGGCCGGGGGTGGCGAAAGCAGGCACGCCGCCAACGGGGGAGGGGACAATGGTCGGCGGGGGCTGGAAGGCCTGGGAGACAGGCATCTCGCCGCTCTCCATGTTCTTGAAGTAGACCTGCCACGAAACGTGGACGCTGGCGGGGTCGCTCTTCCACTGCACGTACATCTCGTCGACATAGTTGGCGGTGTTGCCCTGGAGGAAGGAGTCGCTGGGGTCCTGGGAGAGCTCCGTGTTAGGGTTCACTTCGGCGGTTGCGGATGGGGAAACTCACGACGCCCTTGCTGGTGTCCTCGGCGGAGACGGCATAGTGCCTCTTCTGCACGCGCTGGGCGGCGATGGCGAGAGCCCTGCGTTTTGATGCGAGCGCGCCGCTCTGGGTGGAAAGGCTCGTCCGCGCAGCGAAGCTGCCGGCAGGCAGGCGCGAGCTGCATTGGCGGATGGTAGTGCGCAGCATGGTGGAGGTGCCGACGCGAGGATTAACAATTCATCCAAACAGGGCGGCGTGAAGCCAGATGTAGGGGAGAGGAGGGGGGAGGAGGCGGAGTTGGTGAGAGCTGGGCGCAGATTCAAGGCCAAGCATTACGTTCACACGCCCGACGCGGAAGGGCACACGGCAGGCTGGGGGATGGATTATCCGGCCCGATCAGGGTTTAGCGCGGCCGCGAAAAAGTCAGCAGCCGCCACCATTGGCCGCGGACGCCTCTAAATGCCGCAGCCGCAGCTGCTGACCGCGCGCCCAAACTGCACCTGAAGCATTCCCGCTGACCTGGCACGCCGCGCCGTCGCAGCTTCTGAGCCATGCGCCCCTCAACCTCTCCCCGTGCACCGCATGCGCGCAAAAGGAGGTGAAGCTTTGTCCGAGTCAAATCCGTCACGACCAGGTCCAGGCCTGGGCTGGGCCTCGGCTATGTTCCCCAGACTCAACCAGCTACATCATACCGTAGCTCCATTGTTCCGCATGCCACCCTGCTGTCACTCCCCACCGATCCTTCCATGACAACACCCCGATTTGGTCCCTGTGACTAAACGCCCAGATGCCGGTCAAGCAATTCTGCCGGTGTGCTGTCGCCGCGGCGTCGGCTATTGCCACGCCGACGCTGCTTCCGGCCACTCCCTATCCCAACAACAAACACTCGGCCGAACAGTGTCGAGTGCAAGCTGAAGTCCTGCGAGCAAGCCACGCCAAGACCGCCGCGGCACCCCGCAAAAACGTGCATGAATTTTCGAAAGGATGACGTCGCTTGTGCAGGAGAACACCTGATCGACTTTCGATCCGTTTCTAAGTCCTAAGACACTGCAAACCTACAAAGACGGCCTGCTGCTGTACCACGTCTGATTTGCCTCTCATCTACTTCTGCCAACGTAACCCGTCGCTGGACTTTTCCCAGCATCGTCTTAGCCCGGTTCACCCATGTGGCAGCTGTCTTCCCGCGAAGGTGTCAACCTTTTGCCTAACAACCATGCTATGGTCAAAAATGCTCTTAGTCGCAGTCCTCTCTGGATGGAAAGGCTGCTGTCGCTGCCGCCAAGTGTATCAATGCCAAGTAACCGCAGGGATAGTAGGCGCAAATTTACATCATCTACGAAAAGACACACTGTAGTCTATCCATAGGCGGGCTTTCTATATCTGGGTGACGTTTTTGCATCAAGCAGGTTGATACACCTGTCTGGCCATTTTCACGTTATATAAGATTCTCTCATGCTCGCTTAATCCTAATTATGTCGCTATCGCTTCTGTACTATATTACTAAGTATTCATGTGATGTATTGTAGCTTTTTAGTTCACCTTAATGGCTCAAAACTGCAGCCTTTAGCAATACTACAGCTCTCGACTTGACTCAAGACTACATGGCAGGCCCTGAACTACCTTTCATAAAACCAATTCCGACAGTAATTATCCTCCGAAGTCGCCTACTCGCATTTGCAGCCATCCCGACGCTACCCGCCGCCCAGCATTCTTCGGCGTTATGCTCCTCGGCGCCGTGAACAGGAGGCCGAGCAGCTTCCCAAAACACACAAGCTGCCTCCAAACAACGGCACTTCACTTATCCAGACAACAAACTCACACACGCTATCCATCCAACCGGGTAATCTTTATATTCTTTGACTCATCAAAATCGCCCTGCTGGGTGTTTCCTTGAGTGCTGCGGGAACTTCGGCTTAGTTGCTGGCGGGATGATTCCGCGGCTACGGATACGTCCGGACACGAGGGAGACGTCCCTTTCGACGGAAGCATCCAAAGTTGCGTGCTAAGGAGCCGGGAAGGATGACCATAGATCATCGAGCGATGAACTGCAACCTTTCGCACTTTGGAATCCCACGCTTTCTTGCTTTCGCTGTCTTCCTCAGCTATTACTTTCGTGGAGCCCTCAGGGAAAACTGCGTACACGTCGGACAGTCGGATTCGATTTAAGAGCTACATCAAAAGACAAGGCCGCAGCTCGATATCGTCTTCATCGAATCCTCAGCGTGGATTCGAGCTCGCTGATGAACGGATTTGAGGAGGATTCCTGGCAAGTTTCGTCGAATAGTTAGCACGGGCGACCACGTCCCGAGTCAAAACTTACTTCGTTCACCATAGAAACATCTCCGATGCTAAGCCATTAGATCAACTAGGACGTCCAGCAATCTTCCCCGCACAGTACGACACGCATGCCCAGCTTCTTCCATGGAAGCCAACAGCGAACCCCCCCACCTGTGGAATGGCAGACTCCAATCCTTTCCCCATCTCACCCATCGTCCAGCCAGCCTCTGTCCTCATAGCGCTCATCCGCCCCGCGGCTCAGCCTCAGAGTTCAGCTCCGTCGCCCCACACACCAGGGACAATCATCGCCGCCCTCCGACGCAAAAGGAAGATCGACGACCACCGACCCGCATCCGCGCGGATCCGGAGGGAGCACAACGTTACACAAACCGCTGCGCAACAAGTTTTTTTCTCCACCAAGCCATGAGAGAGCGCGGGGGAGAAATTTCACCCGGATCATCGGCGTTTCCTGTCTCTGTTTCTTATTCCTTTTTCTCCTCCTATCCCTAAAAAAAGAAACACCCCTTCGCTTTCTTTCCGTATCGGAATCATCGATCCGCCCCAACTGTCTTGTCCCAATAGGGATGATGGTCGTTTGTCCACGATTCCTGATAACCTTCGTTTCTTTTTCCTCCCCTCTGGCCACCGGGAGAAGCGAACCGAGGAGGCGACGTGCATGCATGCGCGCAAGTACTGACGCGAAAACAGGAGCCAAGACACAAAATGTGATAGTGGAATGGGAAAACAGCTGATTATTTTCCTCACCTCGCACATTCGTACCCCAGCCTTTCATTGCTTTTGCCGCCTTTTTTCTCTCTTGCTTTCTTTTTCTGTTACCCGGTACGGCGAAGAGAGAGCGAGGAGAAAAGCCCTACCTATTTAGCCCCCATCTTTTCCTAAAAGAGGCAATGCGATGGTGCCATCTCGCATACTGTGTCCTCAGCAACACGGCTCCAGCAAACCACAAGGTGATAGTGACTCGCTGTAACGTAAGGATGCGCCCTGCATGAGACCAGGCAGCAACATCCGGCATGCCACTTTCTGCCAGAAAGAGCCCTGCAGCGCGAGCGTATAGAAAAAAGTAAAAAAGAGAGCTTTCCGACTACGACGCAGTAGCAGGGCTATAACTAAGGCGTTAGAGCCCCGGGAAGGAAATGATAAGTTAGGCAGATAAAGAGCAAGGAATGGAAGCAACAAATTCTATTGGAATGAAAATTTCCTCATGCTCAGTAACGGAGATAAGAAGGTTAGAAAAGCAAAGAAGCAATCTGCTAATAGGATGGAAATCCCGGCATTACAAGTCACGCTTATTGATCTATCCTGTAGGTGTACGCGACTACATAAACCTACCTTGGCAATATGTGAAAAAGGAGAGGGGTAGAAAGATAGCGCAAGTATGTACGTACAGGTGCAGACGAATAACTACAAACGCTTTACAATTCCCGGCCATCCGCAAGCCGCCAACTGTTCCTTCGAGGGGAGAACAAAACGGAACTGATATACGTGTAACCTCTCGGCATTGATGCGCGCCAGGTAGTCAATGAGTGCTACACGACGACGGGAGTCCGCGCGTCGGCCCGGTTGATCTCCCGTCTTGTTGCCTGGGTCGAACCAAAGAATGAACCGCGACACAGAGAGTCGCGTTTGACAAGACCCCCGCTTCCCGCAATCAGGCATAAGCACAAGAAATGAATCGGTTCATCGTGACAAATCGCCAACGAACATGCTGTCCTTCAGCTACTGCTCACTGGTCGCGTGACCGTTCTTGCATGCGTATACCAACAGGCTTTCCAGAAAAGAAACCCATTCTAATTCTAAGAAAAAGAGAACTTCGCTTACAGAAGTGATATTGCTATCGGCTGATCCTTGGAGAAATATTGGCGTTGACAAATCTTATACAAGCCTTGCCACGGAAATAAGCCGCAATGACAAGGTTCCTCGCTACTGGTCTTCTCCTATACCTACTTATCTGGGTTTCTTGCGCATGTACACACATGCAGTGCGGATCCTCATCTTCACGGCCCGGCCTGGTCAGGAATGCGACTCAGAAAGTGGGGGCCGCAATATTGGGGAATACCCGATTAGGAAAGTAGACGAGTACATGCATTCGATCGCATTCGGGCATGCAGGCAAAAAAGCCTGGAACATGCATGGAAATTACGCAGGTAAGACCGACAGCTGATGTGGGGCGCGGCGCAGCAGTGGGGAAGAAGAGCTAATGGCACGCGGCAGAGGCGGAGCACTCTCCGTGCAAGGAAAAGGAGAAGGAGGGAGGGAGTTCAATGCCCAAGTGCCCGGGCACTCACCCCAGGAACGTGTTGGAGAATACTTACACTGTTTATTAGGGCAGAAAGAAGACGAAGGGCAAAGGAAAAAAGTACCCACCGCAAGGAATATTGGGTCCACAGGGAAGCCAGAGCCATACAGACGCAGGCTCAAACATCCGTCCCGGCCCAGAAAGTGAATATGCACTTTTGCAGATGAGAAACAGAAACATGAACGGTATGGAGGGTCACCAGTGAGGCGCTATGTTCCCTAAGCCGCCCGGTGCTGCCGTCGCCTCACCTCTGAGCCTTGCCTCACTCGACGTTGCACGCAACGATGACGACGCGCATTGTCCCCACCACTCTCCCAGTCCTCGACTCCACCAACAGGTTGGCAGAAACACACCCGCAGCAGCCACCCAAGCTGCTCACCGATGCCCTTCTCCTCATTGGTGCTGCCGCTGCTTCCGCTGCCCCGCTCTTTGCGTGTACTCTCCATGTTTGTCCCGCACGACACGGGTGCACGCGGCGCAGCATTTGCTGCAAGAACCTGGTCTAAGCTAAGGGGAGTTAGGGCAACGGAACCAAGCGCTGACGAACTGCATGCTGGGCTTGTTTGGGGCGTCTGCGTGGCCGTGTGAAAGCTTTCGCCGCTGCTGCCGCTGTATCTAGAGCGAGCCTCCACGCTGCTACCTCGTAATGCACGGGTAGAGGCGTCGGCTGAGGCGCTAGAAGAGCGACGAGTAGCTCTGTGCGTGCAAAGGGTGGACCTCATTCCAGCGTCCGTGGGAGGAGTCACAGGGCGAGCAATGAGACGAGGGCGAACGATTCCTTCTGCGGCTGCGAGAGGTAGAAGGATCGGGAGCGCCGCAGAATGGATTACCGTAAGACCCATCGAGGGAGGCGAGGAGTCCAGAGCAGAGTCGGAGGAGGATCGCTTCGTTTGGGGTTGAGACTTTGGTTTGAGAATGAGAGGCGAAGCGGGCGATGTGGAGACGATGGTGGAAGCAGATGACCCGCCGAAACTGCTGCACTGCGTAGCAGGAGTACTCGTTTGGGTCACGGACGAAGCTGCAGCAGCAGTAGGACATGTGGAAGCAGCAGTGCTTGACGCGACTGAAACTATGCGATGGGCATCGGCGTGCTTGTTCTCCAGGGTTCTCAGGCGCACGCCGCCTGGGGAGTGAATAGGAACGTCATCGGCAGTGTAACGCACGCCGATGTCATCTCTGCTGCGTGCTTTGTGGCTGCGAGATGGCGTATCTCGTGATGTTGGCTGGCGTGTACTCAACACATCGGCAAGTCGGTCATACGGGGAAACGGGAATGCGCGGGTCGAGACGACGGCGAGAATGAGGCGGGCTCGTGAACAGGGGCGCAGGTATCAACGGATGACTAGAGTGCCTGCTGGTCTGTGTGGGCGTTGAGTAAACCGAATCTGGAGATTCGGTTCGACCGGGGTCATCAGCGGGGAGACGCTCCTGCCGACGCCCAGTCGGGGTCAAGGGGCGCCTGGAGGCCTGACCGCGCACAGGTTGTGCAACGTTTGGCGGCGCGGATCCTGGCATGGATGCCTGCATCGGTCCTTGTCGATCCTGTAGCTGCCGCGGTCCGGGCTGTGTAGAGTCCTGGCCTCGTGTCCCATTCCTTGCGTGGAGTCGCGACTGTGTTTCCGGTGCCGGACTGTCGGGAGCGTCTATCTCAGTCGTCGGCTCATGCACATCGGGCTCGAAGATATGCCAGCCCGGAGGATTGCTCGACCCGTGTCCGCTGCTTGGGGGCGTCCAGAATGCGAGCCCGGCACGGTGGTCGGCCTGGCCGGCGTGGGGCCATTGCCGCCACGGCTGCACTTCATGCACCCCGCGCATTGCAGTCTGATTGCCGGGGTCTCGTCCTCCAAGCTCTGATAAATGAGAGGATTAGCCCATGCTTCAAGTGTCAAACATGTGCACGCCACGTTGGTACGACATCGGTCGGACCATACGTACATCCCCCACGCATGCGCGAACTCACCTCCCCGAGGGCCGCGGAAAAAATGGCGAAGAGCATATCCAAAACTCCTCACGCGTGAGACCCTGCGGTGCGGAGCTGCAAACGGAGTTGGCAAATCTCCCGGCCAGCGAGGCAGGCCGCACGGCGTCTGAGCCCGAACGGGCGGCGACTGCGGCGGCGAAATTGGACATGCGGGATGTTCGGCGTCATTGACGTAGCCTGTGCCTGATTCTGAGGAGACCCTTTGGTCCGGTGGCCTTTGGCTATCGATGATCTCGTGCAGTTCTCGAAGCGTTGCTTCATCAATGGTGAGAGCCGCCTGACGCCTGCCCGCGTGGCCTCCCCTTGATTGCTTTTGTTCCGTGGGTTCCGCCCAGCGATTGACGCGTGTCGCGTTTACAGCAGCTGTACGGGACTCTGCAGAGCGGAGCGTTGCAATGGACTTTTGCTCGATGATGGTGGTCAACGGTGTTGCGTCCGGTCTGTTGATGAATCGGACTGCTACGCCGGGCCCGTCTGAAACAAGCCTTCGGTCAGTGCTGTCCATTCCTCATCCAAGGTCTAGACAAAGCTTGACTCACTCGCAATGCCAGAGGGCGGCCATTCCTGTCCAGACAGGGAGCGAGAACGCGACCGCCTCCTGCTTCGGGGTCTCTTCTCTGGGGGCTCATCCGCCTCATCCTCCGAGCAGACATGTTTTGCATCGTAGACAGACCCATTTTCGCTGGGCGTGGCTTCGGACGAGTCTAGCTGCGGGAATAATTGCCGCCGCTTGGAAGCTGGCTGGCGAGAATCGCGATTGCTAGGGACAAATGAGTCTAGGAAAGTGTTGCTGCGATCGAATAGCGGAGGTGTGTTCGAGATGGTGGATACTGCCATGATGATGCGCGATTTGAAATCTTCTGAATCAGGCTTGCCGGACGCGGGGAGCGAAGAAAAAAAAAAGAGGCGGTGAATTAAGTTACTGGCTGGCTGGGGCGTTGAAGAGGTCTGGCAGCGCCCAAAGCGACTGCTGCCGGCGGTAGGGCTGCCTGGCTTACTGCATTGCTGCTGCCACAACATGATTGTTCCGCTGCGAGACACGCGCATATGACGGCGTCAGCCAGGGACGGAAGGCGTCAGCGGCCAAGCGCAGCAGCAGCCCTCTGTCCTGCCCGAACGACTTGGGACGCACGCCTGCGCGGGCGCTCCGGCCTTGTTGGAGATGCACAGCGTTAATGGCTTCAGCTCCAAGCAGGTGCGCCCTCCCAGACCGCCTGGAATCGAGGGCTACGACGCGAATGCGACTGGGGAAAAAGCACTGCCCGATGGCATTCAGGAACGCCACATGCTCGCCTAACGGCCGGAGGGCTCTTCGGGGAGTGGTGGCCGCGTCGCGTCACTTCAGGACGGCAGGCGCAGCGCGTGACAGAATCCGGTTCCTGCCTTATCACACGTGGAGCGGGCGCAGC
The DNA here is from genome assembly GCA_009829795.1 of Lasiodiplodia gonubiensis. Taxonomy (NCBI): domain Eukaryota; kingdom Fungi; phylum Ascomycota; class Dothideomycetes; order Botryosphaeriales; family Botryosphaeriaceae; genus Lasiodiplodia; species Lasiodiplodia gonubiensis. The sequence continues at coordinate 105,867 of RHKH01000006.1, forward strand.
CATTGTGTGCCGGAGGGACGCCGTCGTAAGAGCATCGAACGACCAGGCTGGAGGCATTCCACGTAGAGCAGCGCCGGCCGTGGTTGAGGTGGTGAGCTGAAGCAATAGTGGAGGGGCTATCGTCCCGCGGGCCGTACCCGCAAAGCCCGCAGCCTGAAGCCGGGGCCGCGCATCATTTGCCGTCTGCCGCGATCTTAGATCTCCCCCATGCATGGCGGTCCGAGCGGTGAGCCTTGCAGCTGGCCCGTTGCTTCTGCGCGAATCATGGCCCGACGTCCGTAGCCGAAGATGTGATCGCCCACAAGCGACCTGTCTGCACTTGCGGACCTCCAGAAACTTGCAACTGCAGACAAGCCTCTACGCATGGATGCCTTGCGGGCGCGAGCGATCAGGCCACTGCCCGCCACCAAGACGCGTGCCTGCAGCCATCCTAGCTCGTCCACGAGCTCCCCACGAGGGCCAATTGCGGGCCCAGTAGCCACTTCCGCCCGCCGTGCTTTGAAGAAGCGGTTTTCTGAAACCTGTGGAGGCGACGTCCGTGTTGCACCGCATTGTCAGGCCGGGACTCTGGCGCCGGGCTCCTGGAGCAGTGCCGCTCTCCGAAGTGCGATCTGGAGCCCGTTGGGGCGATACTCCATGTATCGGGCTCTGTGCCTTCCACGTGCGCTGGCGCCGCACCCGGAGCTCTGACGGCCGAGTGGCGCGGCTACTTGGAGGCTGTGCCACAGAAGTCTGGTTCCGAGCTGCATTGAGGCAACAACACAGCCGGTGGTAGATCTCTGGGTTGTTGGCAGCGGCGAAGCCGCGCCTAAGACGGGGTACGACCGTCGATCTTTACTCGCAACTGACGGCTGCACATGGATCCGAGCGATGACTTGCGCATAACGGCCCACCGTCAGCGCTGGTGAGAAGACCAGCTCAGCCGCGGATGGCAGGAGACAGCCGCAGGGATCACAACAACCTCCCGTAGTAGTCGCATGTTGTGGAGCAACTGCGTGGTCTGGCCGCCGCGGGTGCCTTCTTTACCACCTGCGTGATATAGACGTCATTGATCCCCTGCGAATATGCGGAGACGTACGGCCGCAATCTCCACGTGGAAGCCACACTGCAGTCGAAGCTACGGCGGATGCGAGTATGTTGGGCGCATCGCTTTGGGCGGGTCCGGGGCTGTGGATTCGGGCCCAGATCTCTATCGACCCCCGGCCGTAGCGAGATGAGATACGGCTGGGGGAAGCCGTCAGCTTTATGCACGAGAGGTGAAACACAGTGCGTTGGCCGTTGACGAGTGAAAAGGAACAGGCCCACGTTCTTGGCTGCGCTTGTATCAGTTCCCTTTCAGGCAGGCTTCCTGGCACGCAATTTGGCGCCCGAATGCGCGGATGATCCCGAGATTACCAGGTGCGTTTGTGAGCTGCGCCTGTTTCCGTGCTCGTCGACTGTGGCGCGACAAGCCACTTTCTACGCAGGGTTCCAGAAGAGCCGTGGTCCAGGGTGGCGTCGTAGCGCCGGTGATTCGTCGCCCGTTGCTGCTGTCTCTTCCTCTGCCCGTCGGCCTGCCCGCTTGGAGCCGAGATGGCCCTGAGAAGCCTCGTCCATCGACGATTCTGACATGGAGGCCTCCTCCAATCCCCGCAGCTCCATGTGAAGAAAGCAGCGCAGCCAAGGAAACCTGCATTGCGGATTACAGCGCACACCGCGCTATCGGGGAAACGAAGACGATCGGCGAATTTTGCCCCCCCATTTCCAAGATTGGTTTCTGGGCTGATCCAGCCCCTGGAAAGGTGAGCACACTTTGTTTTGTATGCGCAGTTAACATATTTGATACCCCCCAATAGTCTCGTGTGCGTGGCAACACAGCCGTTCGGCGTGTCTCCACTTGGTCTGTGCCCGGAAGCCATGCTCAGGACCAAAGCACACCTCTCTGATTGCGGTGTCAGAGGTGGAACTGAGGGGAACACCGATCCTGGAGCAGCCACCCGCTTTCCGGGACGATCTGATCTGCAGGAGGGCCTTCCGCCAGCGCACCGGTGGGCGCGAGCTGGCTCAGCGCGGCTGTAGGGGAGATGGCCGCCGCTCATTCGCTCCCCGGCGAACCTTGAAGATCCTGAAAAGCATGATGACAAGGGCAGCTGCGGGCAAGGGGCATGGCTTTACGTGGACACACCAGTGAAAGCCACAGGGTCCCGGGGCACCGGTAGCTTGTTTCCTGGGTGGGGTACTGAATCTCGCGTGCCCGCAATAGTCCATCAATGGAGACGTAACCCAGGGGCGATGTATCTTGGGCAAGCCACCAATGCTTCGTCTAGTGAGCGTCACACCTGGAGCTCTCTTGGTCATGGAACCCTATCAGGCCACCTTGGAGGGGCGGCACGGACCGCGCGGTTGGTAGCCTGCTCGATGTGTAGCTTGGGCGCCGATGCATCCATGTCTTTGGATCAGCTGGATGTCATCCTAGTGGCCATGATGGTCGTTGGCCATCGGGAGTGGTAGATACTGCATGGTCACGATCTGCGGATCTGCATATGCGTGCTCGACCAATATGGCTGCGGCTGCCCCGTTGCTGCCCGGCGGATGTTTTTAAGCGCAGGGTGGCACGCCCAAGTTGAAGCGTGAGACGAGCGAGTGCCTTCGCATCTGCACGCTTCGGCTGTTCACCAGGAGGTACAGCAGACCACCATTCAAACCACACACCCTCGGCACACCGGGGCCTGGCAGCAGCAGCGCTCCGCCCAGCAGATCGTACGGCAACATGGCCTTGGCCAGGCTCGCACCCAGCAGGACGAAAGCAGACTTCTTCCAGAGGTTGGGCCTGTCGGAGGACAATCCGGCCCACAAGGAGCTCTACGAGCTGATGAAGGTGCGCAACGCACGGACGGGTTCCTGGCGAGGCGGGAGCCTTACTCATCAGACGTGCAGGAAGAGGCGGCCGAGGGACGGAGGCGTACGAGCCAGGACCCATCGAATCTGGTGCCGCAATGCCGCTCCGACCCCACAGTGCAGCCGCCATACTCGTCGAACCAGATAACGGAGACAGCGATGCACCGCGAGGTGCTGAACGTGTACCACGCGGCGAGCGCGCGGACGCGGCCGTATTACCAGCAAGGCCACTACATGGACGGGCGCAACGAAGACAACTGGATCATCCGTTGGCTGCTGTGGCACGTCTTCCGATACCGTGACAACAGAAATCGGCACCGAGGTAGTGGCGCATCGTCCAGCGTGACTGCCAGCGAGACTGACGGCCCAGGTGCTGCAGTTCCATCCCAGGGCGGATCTCCGGACGGCAACAACGGGGGTGGCTCAACGGGTGGGTACATGATCGCGCCCAGCGGCGTTTCACCAGGCGTCAGGAACAAGCAACGCAGCTAACGCATGAAGCAGAGATGTATGACCCCGTCCGAGATCTGTGAGGCCTGCGGGCTGGGATGCGACGTGCCTGGGGCAGGGCGGGGGCAGGGTAGGTGGCTTGGCGGGGGTTGCTGTGGCGGCGGGCGATGAACGTGCAGCGCACGGGTTCCAGGACTTTCCTTTTCTTGTTTCTATTTCTCTTTTGTCTCCTTGCGGTCGTTCTCTTGACTCTCCCCTGGCACAATCTCTACGGAAAGGCGAATTTTCATAGCGCGTAGGAGCTCATACGAATGCATGGCCATCTTCGTCTCGCTCGAATCCCGTGCTCCTGCATGCATCACTGGGCCACGGCCACCGGGTCGGGCGCGGTTGCCGGCTGCCTCTGGTGGGGGGGACGGCGCCACGGGCGAGGGAATGCTCCGGCGGGCGCTGGGGCGGGCGGCGGGCGCTGGTCTAACAGGGAACGAAGCAGCGCCTGGGGCGGATGTTTGGGATTGAAGCAAAGCAGCAGAATGGCGAGAGCTGCATCGCTCGGAGGCGGACTCGGGCCGGCGGGCTCAAGCGGACGGGTCTGGCGGCGATCCACCGTGGCTGAACTCAAAGTAGGGGACCGCTGCTGCTGAGGGCCCGGCACCGAGCTTAAATCAACTTCGGCGCGCCTGGGGCCGCAGTGCCATGACGACGCAAGGGCGCTCGCGGTTCTCTGATCCATGGCGGCAGGGCCTGGCGCGCCTGGCGGGAGTGGGTGAAGGGTTCGGTTGAGCGTGGGAGAGGAGAGGTCGAGAGGTTGGCGGGCAGCCTGGCTGTGCCACGGACGCTCAACACTCAGACTGGAGGCGATGGCGGGCTTCTGACGTCGGTGCCCGGTGGCTTGTGAGATGTGAGGCCGGGATAGTGGTCAGTGACGGGCGACAACCCAGCCGTGCCCGCGGCGAGGCAGGCACGCGTGCCCAAACGCTGCACCGGCCGGGCAGCCTGCAGGTCCGCTGTGCTCCTCGCGACCACGGCGGCTCTCGTGACGTGCACACTGCTGGAGCCGGCGCTCTTCGGGGCCCATCAGCTGCCAAACCCGCCGCGCCTGCCTCACTTGGGCGCCGCGCCTGCCCTCGCCGCCTCTCCCCGCGCACACTCGGCCATCCCAACGCACCATGCGCTCGTCCAGCCATGCGTCTCCCGTTCACTTCACCTCTGCAGCCTCGACAGCGCTGCCGCCGGCGTCACCAGACATGCCAAGCTTAGCACCCCAGCCAGGCGTCGTACAGAAGCAATGCAGGTCAGAACGCGGCAGGGGTGCCACGCGCAGCCTGGCATTTGGCTCGCCCATGTCCGCCTTCGCTGCGCCTGCCTGCATTCTGCCCGCAGCCACCGGCGGCCCAACCATGCCTCCTAAGTCCGATCGGACCCTTTCACCACTCTCCGTTGGCTGCCGCCAGGGCCCGACGACAAGGACGCGACGCAGCCGACCCTTTTCTATGGCATCTCTCACGCATGAGGTAGGATGGAATCAAGGCTGAAGCAGACCGCTGCCTCTGCGTCATGATAATCGCCTGAGAAACGACCCGAAGCTGCGGCCCCCGGGCCGCCTCCAGCAATTCCGACGCCAGCTCCTAGCACATGGCGGCCAATCCGAGATCCGCAGGGTTTATTGCACGTTCAGGGCCCGGTTGATGACCTCAGACGTGCAGCCGCCGTTGGGCGAGGCGTCCAGCTGGCCCGGCTCGTCGTCCAGAGCGCACGTCATGGCTGCTGCGCACCCCGTCGTTGGCGTCAGTATGAACAGTGACGGCAAACGGCCGCACTCACGGCGTCTGTCACAAAGTTGGCACAGGCTACCCACGCAGGGGGTGTGGGGTATCTGCTTGATATTTCTTTTTCCTACTCAACGCCGAACTTACCGAAACCGTTGTCTCCACCGCCGTCTTCTGGACCCTGACAGCCGCTGCTTGATCACCATCGCGTGCCACCTCCAAACTGGTGGTCACTTGGACTGCGTGAGGGCAGATCCTCACATGTCGAACCTGGCAAGTCTTGCGACGGGCCGACGTGGCGGCACATCGCCGATTGCTGACTTGACAACAACAAAACAACAACATCGCGAACGCCTAAGCGAGACGACGCACCAAGAAGCCTGTGTCCCTGCTCTCGATGACGCAGCACTGCCCTTTCCGCGCTTCCGAGCCCTCGTGCCGACCTAAAAGGGCATTATATCGAGCCACTTGTGCAGGCCTGAGCCCACTTATCGACCCCGTCATGTAATATACAGCGCACATGTCGTCTGGCGTCCATGACCGACTGCGCACATCCATCGTGGATCTTCTCCAACACGCGCCGGACAATGTTTACCCTTGTGGGACGGATGTCAACCATGGCTCAGGTTTCCAAAAATGGAATGTATCCAAGTACGACTGAAAGCAGTTAGATCGCACTACTTTGTGAGATCCGTGGTTGGTGGTGTCCTCTGGGGCTGCATACCGTACGACATGATGGGCAGGGAATGGGTTGCACCGTGCATCTGGCGATTCAGTACCTCGCAGGCTCGGTGGGGTCATCATCGTTTACTGTGCCTCGTGGGACACGCATCATACTTTATCCACCATTGGGGACCAAAATCAATTCTGTGCCACCTGGCTCACGGACCTATCTTACCGGCCCCTGTGACCGTTGTTGTTGTTTCGCCTGGGATTCGTTCTCTTCCGTTCGCGCAAGGATAAGCCTTGTGCTTTTCGCAGCTTTCAAAACATCCGTCTCATGCCTGTCAACTTTTACTTATGCTGATCGCAATGTAGATCACATATCATGCCCCCCAATGGATGAGGGAAATCTGCTGTAACTACTACCGACCGTAACGAAGACAGCAATCGAGGCTTAGCGAGCGACGCCAGATCTCGTAAGCGAAGCAGCACAGGACACTTGCTACGCCACTTGTATCTATTACCTAGGGAGCCTACAGGCCAAGATCTCAAGAAAGGCTTTCAACTCGCCGCCAAGCGATCCTACGCACACCCTCCACAGCACGGCGTCCAATACCTCTATGATCGTAATCTCTGGTCAGGCGTCCAGAGAAAACAACTTTAGTTAAGGAAAGCGCAAGAACAGCGGAACGTGAGTCAGATTCACGTCCAAAGCCCCCGCTCTTGCCATGGCCTTCCGTCGGCATTCCTAAGATCCATACCAGTAGCAATTTTCATCTTTTTCCGGCCGCACATGCTCTATTCTATTACCCGCTATGACTCAGGATAGAATTTATGGCCGCGTGACCCATCGCTCGCTGTTTGTATGGTCCCACCTTGCTATGACTTGATTGCATTGTGTGGGTCGCTGGAATCCTTCCTACCAGTAACGAGCACTCTTTCCAGTTCAACGTCATCACCACTCTCTTGTCGGTTACCTTGTTGCCAGGATCTCTGCAGGTAGGTACTTCAAGTGTGTTCGAACCGTGCTGTCGTTCAAGCATCAGCTAAAGCGGTGCAACCAAACCCTCTAGCCAACGCCGCCCACCAATGAATTCATACAATGCTACTGCTTCACTTATTTGCCAAATTTTGTCTTGGTTTTTGTTATTTAACAGCCTAGCACACTTCCTAGTCGATTTTTGCTCTGCTTTCAAAGCTGAATCATATTTCGTGTTGACTGCTTAATGCCCTCCTGACAAGAAAGATTTCTTCTCCCAGATCCTTCTTACACCAATCAGATTTCGCATCCTGCCAGCAGTATCGGTTTTTGCTCCGAACTGCGGCCCGATCCCGGTGCCCCTAGAAGAGCAAAGAAGTCACCTGATCAGATAGAAAGTACTATAGCGAATTATCTTTATCCAGATCCAGTATTGATAATACAATTAACAACTTTCCCAAATTGAGTCAAGAAAAAGCCGAACACTGGAACATCAGCTGCAAATAGATGCCCCATCAAGACACGTGCCTTGCTTCTCCTTCATACTTTCTCTCCCAATACTTTTCATGGCTGCACAGTTCAGATACGAGATGCGTTTTTGGTGGCGAGTGTCGATCAGTTACTCTCAGGAAATCAACGGGGCACGAGGTAGCCAATGAATGGTGACAAGCTGAGACCTGTATTGTAATTACCAAGTAAATCAGAACAAGCATCCGACCCCAACCGACCAAATATTCTGGACTTTTTACATAGTCTCAACTATCCATTCTGATATGGTAAGCTGGGCTTACTTACGGGGTGTTCTCGCAAGTGCTGGTGGTATTTGTCCTAATCTGTACTAGCCCGTGCACAAGCGGGCAACCTGTTAAGCCACCTTGATGTTCGTAGCCACCGTGACAGCAGCAGTGGCTCCTCCCATACCCCTTCAGTTACACCCTTCTTCTCTTTCTACAGAGCGAAATCTTGTCCATGGATATGCGCTGCTGGTCTTGTAACTTAACATCACTATTAAGCACACAATTACCACTTTAGGAAGTCCAGATTCTGCATGGTTCGCAAATCTTTACTAGATAAGGCAGATGATAGTTCAACCGTAAGCCAATTGAATGAAGACTCAGTGTCCAGTACGGAGGTTCGTACCAAAAGTCTCTTCCACTCTGGCACGCAATTTGGCAGCGATCGACGGAAGGGACTTTTGGTATGAACCTCCGTATGTAGTGGGCCATTCTAGTCTCTCGCCATTATCGTGAAGTTATTACCTCAAGCCGTCACGCAGGGTCAGATGCTTTTCAAGAGCAACTGCGCCCGCTCGTCGCTCATATATGGTCCAGAACTGTTTGGCGCCTAAACAAAAGCAAACAAGTTCAAGTATCCGGCCTATATTGACGGCTCAAGGAAGCGTTAAGGACTTCAAGTTTCTGTGATAGTATGAGGGCAGGTATCTTTCGTTCCGTCAGACGTTGCACAGCTGGCAGCCATCCTACCTGTACCCTGCTGTGGCGGGAAGCGCCGCCAAATAATAATAGAGAAGAACAAAGGCTTGATTGTGAGCCTCATAGTGATTCTAGATTTGAACTAATCAATCTTTTTCTGATTATATTAAGCGGTTCCGCGCCGGCTACCACACTTACAACGAGAAAAGGAAAACAGTTCTCCTCTGTGTCTGTAATTTTCTTTTCGGCATACTGTCTTATGATGAGTTGAACCAAAAAGTATGATGGGAGACCTAACGCCTACGCTATGCAAAGGAGAGGGGGAGGTTGAGGAAAAAGCCCCTCCATGAAAGAAACCCTGTTCATGCATCCATTCGGCCACCCATCAGAAAGTGTTTTTTCTCTCCCCTCAATGGTAGTTAATATGAAAAAAGAGGATCATCATGCAGGTCCTTTTGTCACCTTCCCATTTCGCAAGCGCCACTCCCGCAGGTGCGAGCACGAGGAAAAGAAGAAAGCTTGCAAACAGGTGATCCCCCAGCCATCTCTTGCGCTCGAACCACGGGTACTCCCGTCGAGGCAGCTGACTGCAGCAGCACATTCCCAAACCCGTCGATTCTCACGCAATGTCTACGACGCCGCCGTCACACCTCCCGCAGCAGCCGCCTGGGCTTGCTGCGCCAGAGCCATCTGCTTCTTCAGCTCCTCTCTGTATGTGTTGACGGCCTTCCTGACGGCCTCGACCGTGGGGCGCATGACGCTCTCGACGGCCGCCCGGCCGCCCTTGAAGGCGCGCTCGTCGAACCGCGCGCGGCGACCTGTGCGCGCCGCCTGCTGCTCGATGCGCTTCTTCGCCTCTGCCATCATCTGCTGGCGCTCCTTCTCCGCCTCCTCCGCCACCGCTTTGACCCGCTCGATCGATCTCTCCAGCGTCTCCACCAAAGTCCCCAGCTCGCCCGCACGGTCCGCGTCACCGCTGCCGTACACAGCCCAGAAGTAGTGCAGGAACTCGACCGTCGTGTTGTGCGTGAGCGTGAGCGCATTGATGGAGCTTTCGCTGAGCCCGTACCCCGTCTTGCCGAACTCGACGACCGCGAACGTGCCCAGCGGCGTTGAGTAGTCGTTGTTCTGTGCGCGGCGCTGCTTGACGGCCGAAAGTATTTGCGTCGTCGCCGCGCCGCGTGCAGCCTTTGTCCCGACGCGCTCGGGAGCTGGCTTCTTGGCGTCCTCGTCGCTGTCACTGTTGTCATCTACGTTGATGACGCCTTGCAGGTTGATGCCATTGCCGCCGACTTGTAGGCTTCCGCCGTCGAGTTCACGGCGAAGCGTCTTGAGGACGTCCGACGGCGCTTGCTTTGCGTAGAACTGCGCTTCCGCAGATGACTTGTTGTCACGGGCGAAGAACTGCCTTTGATCCTTGATCTTGAGCATGACGCGGTTGTCCTCGTCACTCCGCTGCAAGTCTCTCAACCGTAATTGCTCCCAAGTCGCCTCATCTACGCCTGCAGGTGCATGGGGATCCACATCTGCCGGCCTAACGTCTGCCATCATATGCCCACTGACTCGGTTCAAACTCCTCAGAATGGGAACCTTATCGTGCCCACTCGGCCGCATGGTCATGTCTGGTGCGTTACCCTTGCGCTGACTGTGATTCGACTCGTTGCCCTCAATATCCAAGAAATGAGGAAATTGTTCCACACTCAATGCCTTCGCCTTCTCATTCTCCTCGGTATCGTTGAGGTACTTGTCAAACTTGGGATTCGTCGGGTCCATCTCCGTGATCTTCTCTCCCTTCAGCCTCTTGTACAACCTGCTAGCGAAGAACGCCGCGAAGAACTCAACCTCGCCCATGGGCGGCACCAAGTCATTGTAAGCCTTGCGCACTAGCGGATGCTGATTGAAGATGGTCTGGATCTGGCCGCGCGTCAGCGTCGTCTGCGGCGTCCCGTCGTCCCTGATCTTGAGCTTGATGGCCGACAGCGCGTTGACCGGGCCGTGCTGCTGGCTCAGCTGCACCGCGTGCGCCCGCAGCAGGTGCACGCGCGTCGACCAGAACTGCTTCGAGAATTGCGAGTGCGAGATCGACTCGGGCTTGCCCTTGAGCGCCTCGTAGAAGCGCTTCTGCGTCCCCAGGTCCTTGCTCAGCAGTGACCGCTGCAGCTCCACGTCCCCCAGCAGCCGCTCGTCCGCGTACATGCCGTCGTCGTCTTCTCTTTCTGCGCCGCCGCTGGTGGTGGCTGCCGCCGCTGTCGGGCCCGACACGGCCTTCGCTATCGCCATGGCCGACGGCTGGCCGGTGTTGTCGGGCGCAGGAACGGGCGTAGGAGCATTGGAGGCTGCCGCGCTGCGCGCCTTGGCCGCTTCGATGGCAGTGCGAAGGGTGTTGGTAATGGCGACCTGGTCATCACGCGCAGTCGGAGAGGTGAAGGCGAAGACATAGGATTCGGTGGCGACGATCTTGATGGAGACTTTGGCGCTCGTGGCAGGCGTCTGCTGCAGGTCTGCATGCCAAGATCAGTACGCAACCAGAACAGCGAGTCCGCCGCCGCCGCCGGCAGCACTTTGTCAAGGGCAAGACGCACTGGTGATGTCGGACACGGCGATGGTCAGCGACGGCGGGGCGCCCGGGGGTGCGGCAGGCGTCCAGAGGACGGTCCGGTTGTCCTTGGACACGGAGAGAACGCCATCCTGCTTCTTGTACGAGGCGGACACGCGGGACATGCTGTTTGGGTGGAGAGGGTGCAAGTCCGCGCGGCGGGCCTGCGGTTGCTTTGTCTCCGATGCTGCGACCTCGATTCAGACGGACGCGTTGCCGATGATCTGCGGTCTAAGGCTGATATTACCCGCGTCATAAGTGGCTGGTGCGCCTGTCAAAAGTCCTGGCCGCTTTTGGTCATGCGCGTTAGCTCTTATTTGTTGGTTCCCTAGCATGCATTGCAAAGAAATGCTTCTCCATTGCTACAACTTAGTCTCATTAAGCCACTTCGCCAAGCACCCATGTCTGTTTTGCAAACATAGGCACAAAAACAATTTACGTGAATGGAAGCACCAATTGTGCCAGTAAGGAACCGCCAGCAAGAACGATAGCATGTGCAAGAAGCCAGCGAGCATGGAGCCGCCGTTTTTATCCGGGTGGGAGGATGAGTGCTGTGTTACTCAAAAAAACTGACTCTCTGAGTTCCGCAGAGGACAATACTTCTCATACGTGGGTAGTTGAAGCGAATGTCGGGGCGTGAATGTAACATCTGAAAATGTACAAACGCATCCGGACGTTAGCTTCAGCTGATCACGCAAGTAGGCGTATTATCTTCTGCGGAATAAAAGAGAGAAGTCGCGAAGGCCCCTTTGCACGTTGTCGCAAGCCCGCAAAATCTTCCTCCTGTGATATCTAGCGAAATTTGCGGTATTGTGCCAGGTCTGGTTTGCTGTACGCCATGCTTGATACATGCGATGGCAGAAAAAGATGAAGAACACAACCGCCCCACACATGGGTAGGCCAAAGGCGACGGGTGGACCGTCGAAGCATGGCCCCATAAGCCTGTGAGTCCAGCAATCGGCGGAGTTGGGACCAGAGCAATTGACTAAGCTTTCAACGGAACCAAAGCCCGGAAGACGGCTAAGCTTCTCGACCAGCTGCCCCTCTTGTATCAGATAAGTCGTTACCACTGGCCCAAACAAGATGAACCCATACGTGACCCAGAAAATGACGTGAAGAAAGCCCTCGAACAAGATACCAATGGCGAGTTCGATAATGAAAGAGACTGAGCGGTCAAGACGGTACCCGAATCGTGCGGCAACTGGAGGTAGTGTTGCCAGATTTTGACGGAAAAAACCGTAGAATGTATAGCGCTTCTTCCAGGTCTTGCGACAATAGTTCAGAATGAGTTCTGCCCGAATAGTCTCAAGCAATAGTTGGAGGAATGTTGAAAAGAATCTCTTCCGCCACATCTTACAATTGACCAATGTCGTAAGACTCTCACGGTACGGCCAGATCTGGAAGACAACAGTGCTGAATGCCAGTAGTGTGACAACCTCTTCCGGGTGTACCTCAGCCCACTGCAAAGCACGATCGAAGAGGCGCCTACCGATAGCGCGGGTTCTTGTGAAAGATTGACGGGATCCGGTCATGAATGCGGTGCACTGACACCTGACGGACGCGCAACTCTCAGCATCATGAGGCTCTATGTTAAGAGCGGTGCAGATGCTGCATATTTCGCTGGCTCTTAGTGGGCGTGGCACCTCGCCAGTGTGCCATCCCATGATGAATGAGTCGTTTGTCCACCAACAGAAAGTACAGCACTGCTTTCCAGGCTCGTTAGGAGCTACTTCGTTAAGAGTCACGTTCGACAAGTCTGATATGTCTCTCAGAGTAATTCCTCGAGACAGAAGCGCCGTGTAGTCCAGTGGTATGTGCACAACCATCCTCTTCAGGGATGGGAACGGCAAAGAGAGCTCGAAAAGGTTGACCAGGTCCGTGCGGAGGGTTGCCATGTCAATTGACGCGTTTCTGGTATGTCCAGGATCGCTTAGAAAGCGTGGAAAGTACTGGACCTGGAAATCTTGAAGGTGGTTGAAGAAGACAGACGGGTGGTGAATGCTGAGACTGGGGATAGACTCAGTGAAAAGACCACTGATGTACATCTGGACGGGAAACTTGGAACAGAGCTCGTGCACGAATTCATGCTTGATGCGAGGATCCATCGACATGATGACCTTCGGATACTGGACTTGACTCTCTAGAGTAGGTCCCAGCCAGTACTCGATGCCGGTAGCGTGTCTGTCTCCACTTCCACGTCGACCTGCTCGCACAGTCATTTTCCAAGGGCAGTCGACTACAGTCCACGTGCGTTCGTATATCATAACACGTATTTCGGCTGGCAAGCGCATGAATGGAACAGGATCCTGGTATGACGGCGAGATCTTTGGCAGCGAGGATAGCATCTTGTGTAGTGCTGGAGAAGTCGACGCGAGCTCTTCCATCTTGACGGAGGCCGATATCAAAGAAAGCTTGTTTCCGGAGTCGAGCGTAGACGGGGTTGATTGTGATGCCAGGTGTCTCAGAGTAGAGTACGCAGAGAGCGAGTCGAGCTTGGCTAGGATTTCTTTCGAGGTTCCACTCGAAGACCCTTCGCCTCGTCTACCGAACAGCGGGAGCCCCCCGCTCCGAGCTTGAGTACCCATGGGAGGTATCTTCACAAGACCGTGGCGCGTGCGACGTTTAGGAGCGGCAAATTTCTTCGGGCTTGTGACTGTATGGTCGTTCGTGCTGGTATTTCCGGGGGATGATGGGATTGACAACATGAATCCAGATGGAACAGCTTTTTTGAAGCTAACGGAGGTGACAGCGGTAGGCAGCGATGTAGAGTGGTAGGCTAGCGGGTTGGTGATGCTGGAGGTTGGGAAAATGTCCTGTGGCGCATCCTCCGAAGAAAATCGGTCAGCGCCGGACACAGACAAAGAGAGCAAAGGTTGAACATACACGTCCAGGCGATAGCGACCAGTTGTTTGCGCAGCCGGCTGTGGCCCATGCGACCGAGCTGCAAAAAAGTGGAGTTTGAGGTTGGAAGTGCCCGAGCAAACCTGGTTTTGATGAGACCAGTGAGCCGAAGAGGAAAGCGCAGCAGAGGAACCATCCAGCCCGTTCTAGCCACCCGCGTTCCCGGCTCCACCTGCAGCAAGCTCAAGAACTAGCCGTACCACTTCTCTCTTCTGATGTTCTGCTATCACCATGCACATTGCCGTGGCAATAATGCACTGATATAGCCGTGAATCTGCCAACTGTGCCAGGCCCGACAGCTCACCTCCGAGGCCGGTTCCCGCAATGTCATCTGCAAGCTCCTTCCGACTTTCGGCATCTACACGCTGCTTCGAAAAGTATGAATCTAAAAGCCAAAGGATGTCGCGGTCACGAACTTCAAGGATTCCAGACTTTCTAGCTGCTGGTGAAGATGTATATGTGGCTAGGAGAATTTCTCTTGTTTGAGAGAAGGGTTCCTGGTAACCGCCAAACTCACCCGTCCCTTGGACAACTCCCATGGTGTGGCTAACTGCACCAGCGGGAACTTGGACCACAAGCTTTAAGTGGTTGAAGCGAGTAAAGGCCCCACAAAATCCCGGATACTCAACTGTTCCTGTGCCTTTCCAGCAGAAGTCCAGGTTTCCGCAGCGAAAGTTGTATCTCCGGGTATGCGACGAGAAAGGTGAATGCCAAGTAAGGTCGATGGCAGTGGAAACTTCTAGTGGCTTTCCTTGATCTAAAGACGAGTGTTCGCCCTCTCGTCTTCGCCTGTTGGCGTCTCGATGGTACCTCTTCCCCGTGTCGCCCCAAAACCTTCGCTTCTTCACCGGATAGCCCTGAACAAAGCCATTGGGCGCATGGCCACCTTGCTGCACAGCATCTTTCTCGTTTGCATAACCACTCTCAGCGCCGACGATGCCTCTGGGGTCAACGACGCCTGGTTCGTCCAGTCCGTCACAGAACTGAATCCGCCACCTCCGCCAGAACCCCGAGTTGTGGATGAGACAAATCGGAGCGCCGTGTTTCGACTGGCTGTGGCGAAGGGTTCGTGGCGGATGGCCAAACCAAAGACGAGGTTTGTGGACGAAGAAGCCTGGTGCCTCTGTCTCGGGGTCATTAGCATCAGGCGGACGTAGGTTTTCCTGCCTTTTCTTTTCACGCTTCGCTCGCTGGTACGCCTTCGTTTCGGAACAGCTAGGCCACACTTTGTCTTTATACTCGTCGCGCTTCGGCGTAAAGCGATGGTGGAATTCACCCTTGTGGTAGATGTGATAGGTGGAAACTTGCTCCGAGGCCGTGCGAGAGACAGGCGGAGAAGGTGTAACTTTTGAGAGTCCATACCATTCCGCTGCCGTAATTGGCTCTTTCTCCTTCTTCCGCGTCGCACCTCTTCCGAAAAAGGCCATGGTTCATGTCAGGCGAAGATAAAGAGAACAGAATCGACAAACGTAGATGCAAGGCTGAAATGCATCATCTGGAGTCAAGGCCTAATAAGGCGCGGGTATGGTTACTGGTACAGGAGGGTCAGCAGGCAGCAGCGCACAACGGAGGATTCTGGCGATTGGACGTGCGGTCTTCTTGAGCTGCACAGCCGCCGCCCAAGAACTGTAATTAATAGCGCAGCTGAGTTGCGACCCGACGATCTGTAGCGGCGATCGCCTCCACAAGCTTGGCATGATTGGACGCGGGCGAGACACGGCCAATGCGAGAGCTCTCCGCACACTCGCACATCAGCAACAACAAGCCCACAAGCCCACCATGTCTCGACGCATTGCAACCTCGTGGAGCAAGCAGCTGCCTCAATTCCTGCAGGCCCGAGCAGGCACGGCGTCACGCCTCCCGTGCGTGTACCCATTGGCCCATCCCCACCACCACTCGCGGTAGCTGACAGCCCACACCGGCCTGCCCAGAGCTTCCGCGACGTCATCATACCACTTTGCTGCTGCCACCACCCACGCCCTTCCCTCCGCTTCTCAGCAGCAACGCCGCCTTCTGTCCACCTCGCCTCGGCTCTACAAGAAATCCGGCAAGGCGAACCTCTCGCACGCCCGCTCCGACAGCGCGCCGCCGGTCAACAATGCGCACACGGCCACGCCCACCGACGACGCGTACGACCTGTCGACCATGGAGTCGCAGATCCTGCGCGCCATGGAGCGCCTGACGCACGATCTGTCGGAGCTGCGAGCCGGCGGCCGCTTCAACCCGGAGCACCTGGAGAAGCTCAAGGTGACGCTAAAGCCGTCGGGCAGCGCTCTGGACGGCAAGGAGACGCACCCGCTCGGCGACCTGGCTCAGGTCATCCCCAAGGGCCGCATCGTAACCGTCGTGGCCGGAGATGAAGAGGTAAGGGCATCACCGGGAAAAATAGCAGGAGACGTCTTGTACTATGCGTGAATGTAGAGAGAGTTTCGAAACTAACATGTGCATATTTGAATGACAATAGTACATCAAGCCCCTCATGTCGACTATCCAGGCCTCGCCCTACTCGCTCACGCCACAACCTCCCAAACCCGACGCTCCCACCACCATCACGGTGCCCATCCCGCCGCCGACGGGCGAGTCGCGCAAGAAGGCGCTCGATGCGGCCAAGGCGGCCGAGACGACGGCGCTGCAGGCGGTGCAAAATGCGCGGGCGGCGCACCAGAAGAAGCTGCGCTCGCTTGAGGTCGACAAGAAGGTGCGGCCGGACGACGCGAAGAAGGCGAAGAAGCTGATGGACGAGACGGCCAAGAAGGGCCAGGAGGAGGTCAAGCACATCGTCGACGGCGCGAGAAAGGTGCTTGAGAGTCAGTAGAGAGGCCTTTGATATATATGTATCAAAAAGGTATGTAAAAGAGGGATGTTTTGGTTATTGCAAGAAACCCCATAAGCACGAATACAGCATGTCATCAATAAGAAAAAGAATTCATTGGGTATTCTGTATGACCGCCCACGGCATCATCCCGTCACAACTGCATTGCCTCTCCGGTACCAGCGTCTCAAGCGCGCTTCTTCTGTCCGATAGCCCTGCCTCCCTGTCGCTGCTGGAACGTGAGGAAAGCGAAAGCTGCGATGGCGATGATGCCCAGAATGACGATGTTGTCTGGAAGCCGCAAGCGAACGACGTCAGCAAAAGCACATTTTACATCAGTAAAGGGAGAGTCAAGTGGTCTTACGCAGCAGGAATGAGATCGCATCCTGAAGCAGGCCGGCCAGCTGCTGGAAGAAGGTGTAGATGAGCGCAAGGACGGACTGGAAAGCCGACAGGATGCCGTTCAGCGCATTGCCGATCAGCGCGAAGAAGGACGACACGAGGTTCTCGAGCGACTGGACGATGCCCGTCATGGTGGATGTTGTCGTCGTTTTAGTGGGGTTATCTTTGTTTAGGATCTGAAATTTGTGATATACTCGGTTTTAGGGCGTGAGGGTTGCTTGTGGGTGACTGAGAAAGGTAGAAGTGCGAGGAGGAGTTGAAGAATGCGGAATGAAATATAAAGAAAACGCTTGTGCTATTGGTCGCCCCTGCCCGTAGGCAGAAAGCGCGAGCGCGCATGCTACGGCAGAATTATGTCATATGTCGCACATCTTGGCAGCAGCGACCTGACGCGTTTTCACGTTTACGCGCAGCGGGTAGGGGAAGGAACAATGTGTGCGTGTAATACCTGTTTTTGCGGGAGTGGCGCCGTTTGTTGTCGCAATCTGGTTGGTATGCCGTGTGGACGACAAAGGCGAGCTGTGACGTATGTAGGGCTGAAGTTGAAAGCTCCCGAGTGGATGGATGAATTGACAGGGGCAGCGGGTGGAATGCGGGATGCCTGCGCTAATTTCAGGAACGAAGGGTCTGATCAGTGAGCGATGGCCTCGTGGGTCCACTTGCGTTTTACTAGCAAATGTTCCACTTTCCGAAGACTTTAGCGGAGCGTCTGCAACGACTGATGCCACTTTGCCCCCCAATATAGTGGAGTAAACCACTATGAGGAGAGAAGAGATGTAACTTCATTATAGATGAGAGAAAATTGTGAACCTAGATACAGGCCGTGTTCATGCGATTCAACAGGGACAAAAGAGAAAGGAGAGAGAGAGAGAGAGAGAGAGAGAAAATTTGCCTCCAGTCACATCCCCTCAGACTAGAAACTCCTTTATATTCTTCACTACATCCTCCGGCGCCTCCTCCGGGACATAATGCCCGCTCTCCACCGGTCCACCGCTAACCTCCCCCTCGCTCACCTTCTTCCACTCCTCCAGCGCCTTGAAGAACCTCTCAATGACGCCCTTCTTTCCCCACAGCACTCTTAAATCGCACTTGATCTTTCTCCCAGCCTCCCTATCCTTCCTCTGCTCCTCGCAATCCACCGTTGCCGCAGCGCGATAATCCTCGCAGTAGGCCGCGACGCTACCCTCTTTCTGGGCTGCTTGCACGTACTCCTCGAAAGCTTCGGGCTTGAAAAACGCCATGCCCTTGCCCTCTGGGTTCTTCGCACCCATGGTGAACATGGCCAGCCACTCGCGGGCCCTCGACGCGCTCATGAACGTCTCGGGTGCCGGGTGGGGCTGGATGAGGAAGAACCAGTGCCAGTACGCCGTCGCGAACCCTGCTTCCGTCTGCTCGTACATGGCCAGCGTGGGGCAGATGTCCAGCAGGATCATCTTTCTAACGGCGTTAGGGTGGTTCACGGCGAGTTTGTGTGCGACACGTGCGCCGCGGTCGTGGGCGCAGATGAAGAAGCTCGAGAAACCGAAGTGCTGCATGACGGCAATGCAGTCGTGCGCCATGTGCGTCTTGCTGTAGGGCGCGTGGTCGACTGTCGGCGGTGGCTTCGATGACGCCCCATAGCCGCGGATGTCGATGGCAACGACCGTGTACAAAGACGTCAGCTGCGGCGTAACCGCGTGCCAGATGGCGTGCGTTTGCGGAAAGCCATGGATGAGGAGTAACGGCGGGCCTTCGCCGCCTTTAATCCCGTGGATCGAGATGCTGTTGGTGGCATCTGTTGTTATGTCAAAGGGCGTGAAACCTGGGAACAACGTGTCTATCGTCATGATGTGGAGGGATCGTTGGCGGATCAATGGGGAAGGTTGATCTGAGTCGATTGGACTTGGCAGCGTCGTTTAGGTAATGTTCGGGATTGTGCGATCAGCGCAGTACATTGGGGTTATATAGACTGGACGTGTTGTGACGAGTCAGGCGGGAGTCAAGCTTCAGGGTTCGGCATGACGTGCGCGAGGGCCCCTGCCATTGGACAGCGGGGTCAAGCATTGCCCCGCCTGATCGTTGAGCCGACGACCCTCACGTTGCACGGAAGAAAGTGTCACCGATGCTGACAAGCATTAGAAATGCTCGATGCAGCGGTCCTTCCTTGGCCGAAAGCACAAAAAGATATCGTCAAATCCGTGAAGACCCTGGCCTCGAGCGTCAACTATTAGCCGGTACTGTGTATAAAGTATCTCCCCACCGCATATATGCTAATGGTCTCTTCTTGGCAGGCGCCGGCTTTGCCAATTGCGCTCATCTGTTTTGCTTGATGAGTATTTTGATTTTTCTTTTGAATTCCGATGGAATTTGAGACTTGTTCCTTGCAAGGCTTACTCCGTTGGCATAAGTCACAACGACCTCTTTGGTAATATCCTTATTGGAAATCCGGACAGCGACCTGACATGGACTACAACAACATCAGTGCGTTTTGATGTCTCTTGTAAAGCTGACCGTGTCCAAAGATGACTTATCCAGTGAATCCGTTGTATGAGTAGTCGCCTGCGAAGAGATAGGTCAGTACTCATGACATACGCAAACGATGGAACAGTACCACCTCCAGATCTTGTGCGATCTGCATGGAGACAGAAAGAGGTGAAAACGACTTGATAAAGTCATTCCTGACTTACCATTCAACGTTCCCCAGGCCACCGAGCCGAATAGGTCCATTTCGTTAACGGAAGGATCATCTAGAAGTGGGTCTTCGAGCTGGGCATCCGAGAACCCAGTGTACTCCGGATCACTGAACATGCTATCGGCCGGGAAATTCTGTGGCTCGACGCCAGGAGGCGTGAAGATGAAGTGGCTGGCCGAAAATGGCTGGGCAAATTGCTGCTGAGGGGTTGATCCTTGCGAACTCGAACGCTGAGAGCCGTCAGGAGAGCGATGAGGGCGGTTCTGGTGCATTGTTGCTCCAATATCTGGCATGTTGTGAAGGTTGCGGCTGCTTGTCATGCTATGGAATGGCTGGTGATGCGGTTGGTTGTGAGGGTGCGGGTATCCTCTGTGTGGTATTGTCAGCCCTCATCAAACTGCGACGTTTAGCTCTGCGACGTACTCGCTGAACATAGACTGCCTCGAGAACCGGGCGCGCTTGCTGTTGTCCGAGTCGTCTGATCCGGACCTCTTTGCCGGGTTTGGATGAATTTTGGCATTGTGTCCGTGCTTGAGCTCGGAAAACAGCCTTGTCAATGTCTGATAGTACGTCATGGCGCTCTTCCAGTGATCTTTCATCAAGCGAAGGAGACGGAGGCATTGCGAAATTTCCCTAGAAAAGAGGTTACTACAAGAAAAAAAAAAAGCCGACGGAGCATAGTGCATACTTGAAGCCTTTTTCTACAGGGTAGAAATTGAGTTGACAAGCGAACACCAAAATGAGGCCTGCCATCCAGCCTGCCGAGAGTAATTCAGGGAGGAAAAACGGCTGTCTCAGCTGCAGCTGCATTTCCAACGCGCCGATGATTGTCCGACTCGCCCCGATACACGTCTGCATACTTGCAAGGAACTCGGGTGACCTAGTTGGCAATGATAGACAAGGCCTATTCACAAGAAGCAATAGCTGCTGGTAGAGCACTGTGAACAGAGGGACAAAGCTGGGGATGGTCTCGTCGGAGGGCTCTCCACGTGGAAAGACAACGGTATCTACGGAAGTGAGTTTCATAGGCAGCGAGTTGTACCAGCTATGAATATCGGCAGTGATGTAGAGAATTTTGGAATGATCGACTGAGCGAACATGGATGGATTTGTGAAAGAGCTCGATCGCACGGCCGGTGAGCTGGCTGTAGCCCACCAAGCCTACGAGAACAACATCCTTGTGAGCAGGCTCTTGGGGATTGGCTGGGGTGTCGCTTCGCGTTGCAGTGGTGGCGTAGTTGGAACGATCATTCCCATAGTTGTCATGGTTGGGAGGCGTTTGTCCATGAGTAGCGCTTGAAGACCTGCCTGACGAGGACGAATGTTCTCGCGAAAGGCCATCTGAGGCGTTAGATGATTGGGACCTTAGCGAAGGAGGCTTATGGTTCTCCCTTCCCGGCATGCAAACATCAATATCTGAGTCCTGGAAGCCGAGAGGAATGCCGAGACCTTGACTCAGATAACGATCCAGGATGTATGCGCTCCAAAAGATACGTTTTCGTATGTCTCTGTCATGCTCTGAAACCTGGGAATAACGATTGGGGCACCGGTGGAGGCCGGCGTGGAACAGAGATTTATTGAGCATACCACCGACGGCAGAAGCCGACCTGAATGATCCAGCGCAGACAAAGTACAGCTGTGCAGCAAACAGAGCTTGCAGACTGTGGAGATCCTGCTTTGTAGCTAGTGAGCTCAAGGAGAAGATCAGGCTTTGGGACGATTCAATGCGCGAGTGGCGCGGGAGGTAGTCTTTGGCCATTCCTGCCTGGGCGACATTGAAGATGCACTGAGCAATAATGGCGCGACAGCACCTGTGGCGATCGGGCTCATTGCCCGGGGGAGAAGGAGAGGACCTGGACGAGTCGTAAAGACATTCGACTTCTCTTATGAACGAAGGGCCGTGGACGAAGGGGAACAGCGGATGCCATAGCTTGAAGTACAAGACAAGCAATTTCTTGGAGATTTGCGGGTCCGGGGGGCGGCCAATGCCAGGAGGGGCGGCATCGTACGAAGGGCCGCGGGGAATGGAGGAGGTGGACATAGGGAAGTTGGCGAGGGCTGAGGGGGTTTCCGGGCTGTCATCGGAGCCCTCGTCGAGCAGAAAGTCCTCGAGCGGGTTGGGCCCTTCCTGCTCGGGATCGAGCAAGGTGGGCGAGTCGGTCGACTGGGCGCCGGGGTCCTTGGAAGCCTTGAAGGCATGGCGGACGGTGTTGACGAAGTAGACTCCGGTAGAGCTGCCCAAGAAGTTGCTTTCCTCGTTTTCACGCGTGCGCAAGGTGCCGACCTCGACGATCTGCATGGGCGACCCCATGGCTCTGGTCGGTGGTGCGGAGAGGGGGAGTCAGGGCGTCGGAGAAGATGCGACGGGGAGCGGCGGGGGACATGCAGGCCGGTGGCATTGAGCGTTACGATGGCGACGTTAGTCCAGAGGTGCTTGAGGAGCTGAGCGGGCTGGCCCGTGAGGAGGCCCGTCATGGAAAGCCGCCGCCGCAGCAGGCGGGCCCAAAGGCGGCGCGCGGTTGGGCGGCGCGACAGATTCTGGACCAATGGTTCCCAATAGCGACCTCGCCTAAATGCGCCTCCTCCGCGGAGGATGCAGAATGCACGACGCAGAACGCGCAGCGCTTCAACTTTCACCCGCCGACCAGGGCCAGGTGGTGAGGTGGAGAGCCACCGCCGGGTCCACCCTGCGCAGCAGCAGCAGCCGGGAAAACCTGTCAACCGTGAACGACCTCCGTGATGTTTGGCGCGGACTCTGCTCCTAGCTCGCACTGCCACCGCGCCCGGCTAGTCCAGCCGGCAGAACCAAGGCTCCGCGCCACCTCGCCGATCTGTCACACAAAGATGCTCCTCATCTCTTTCAGCTCGCAGTCCTTTTGCTGGTGCTACGCATCTGCACACGACGTCGCCAGAACTATCTGCCGCTCCGCCACTCTGCCGCTCCAGCCGCACGCTCGCTGCTGCTGGCGGCACGCGACAAGTATTCCTTGCAGCGCTTCTGGGCACACCAGATCTCGTCGCTAGCGTCTGGTGGTAGCGGTAGGGCTGAGGCCAGACCCAGGACCCAGGACCGAGGACCCAGGACCCCGTGGCTGAGTAATGCTTCCTGCCTGAGGCACCCACCCATGGGGCTCTTACACGCCGCCTTCACATGCGTGGTGTGACGTCTTCGTCGCGCTCCCCTGCGTCGCGGCGGTCGGCAAACCTGAGGCCGATAGGGAGCTGCAGCGAGCCGAGGCTCACGATAACCATCGCCGCCTCGGGATCCAATGCCCGAGCCAGTCAAATGGACCACTTCTTATACGCACTACCGCTTGTGATTCTCCTTTCCCGTCGACTGCCTCTTGTTCTTCTGCCCACTGCCCCCCCGATTGTGTCTCCTTCATCTTCATAGATTCCTGCCTCCACGCTTCTCCTTTCGCTCTCGTCCAATAGAAAGCCAAGAGATTAGATTAGACATCGCCAGCCCATCGCCGAACACCATGGCCACCAAGTCTGGTGATTATGACGCCGTCCGTGAGGACATCAAGAAACTGCTCAAGCAGCCCGAGTACGACGATGGCTCCGCCGGTCCTGTCCTCGTGCGCCTCGCATGGTATGCACTCCCTCCGCCTGAACCTCCGCATTCTGGTTTCCTGGCCACCCTCTCACCTTGCGGCTCAAGACCCTGCAGGAGCCTAGTTCCAGGGGCAGCAGGTTTTCCGAGAGTCCTTGATTTTTTTTTTCTCCCGCACGTGTCCGTCAGCAGAAGACTAACGAACCCGCCACAGGCACTCCGCAGGCACATACGACCTCGAGACGGACACGGGCGGTAGCAATGGCGCCGGCATGCGCTACGAAGCCGAAGGTGGCGACCCGGCCAACGCAGGCCTGCAGCACGCGCGCGTCTTCCTCGAGCCTATCAAGGAGGCACACCCGTGGATAACGTACTCGGACCTATGGACGCTTGCAGGCGCCGTGGCGGTCGAGGCGATGGGCGGACCGGCGATACCCTGGCAGCCCGGACGGACGGACTTCGTCGATGACAGCAAGCTGCCGCCACGCGGCCGTCTCCCCGACGGCGCGCTGGGCGCCGACCACGTGCGCCACATCTTCTACCGTATGGGCTTTGACGACCGCGAAATCGTCGCCCTGTGCGGCGCCCACAACCTCGGCCGCTGCCACGCCGACCGCTCCGGCTTCGACGGCGCCTGGGTCAACAACCCGACCCGCTTCTCTAACCAGTACTTCAAGCTGCTGACCTCGGTCGAGTGGAAGGAGAAGACGCTGCCCAGCGGCATCAAGCAGTTCGCCTACTACGACGAGGACTCGGAGGAGGAGCTGATGATGCTGCCCACCGACATCGCCCTGCTGCACGACTCCGGCTTCCGCCCCTGGGTCGACAAGTACTCCAAGGACCGCGACGCCTTCTTCGCCGACTTCGCCAACGTCTTCCACAAGCTCCTCGAGCTCGGCATTGTCCGCGACGAGTCCGGCGCTATCCTCAACACCGACAACGTCAAGGGCGGCTACATCTCCGCCCCGAGGAAGAGCCACCTGCCCGGCGCCCCTGCCAAGTCCAACGACGAGGCCGAGCCGCTGAGAAAGGAGAACGAGCGGTACAGGGCCAGGCTGTAAGACCAAAGTAGTTTTAGATTTCATTTCCTGTCCAGACGAACTTTAGACGGCCTGCCCTGGGAAGGGCGAGTAGATGGAAGATAAGAGCATAGAATACTAGAAGGAGACGACGACAATGATAATGTAGAACTAGATTCCTACTATAGACAAATCCATGCGCATCTTTTACCATATGTATGATCTGTGTTCAAGCATGATAAATATGTTGATGGGGAAGATAGTGGCCATAACCAGCAAAGCGAGGTGTCATAGTGGAGCCGTTGGAGTCAGTTGCTAGGAGAAAGTCACCGAAAGCTTTATATCACACAGATACAGGCACGTACAATAGTCAACTGAGCAGCCAGCTTTGCCCTCAACGTCGATATTATCGGATGGTTGGCTGGTGGTGGTCATGTCTGGGAGCAAGACTGAAAGTAAAGGGTCCGCTATTGTCTCGTACAGCCGAGAACAACTACACTCTGTGCTGAAGGAAGCGACATGAGGGAATCACTCTTCTCTTTATGAAAAGGAAAGTAGTTCTCATTTTCACCCGGAAATCGGACGACGACTAGCCCAATGATGAAAATCGATTAGACGCTAAGCGAAACCGCGCCAGTCGCTGGTTATCGACCTAGGTAAAGCGAGATAACTTGTTTCTTTTATACCAGACGGCTGTGCTTCAGTTGTGCCGTTGTTAATTTTAAACCACGGGTCGAACTCATCCACGAATTTGAAAGGGTCCAGTGAAATTTTTGGTAAAGCCCACTTGAATAAAAACACAGTATGCCTCCACCCCGAATCCCTCGCCATCCTCCATCATTCGACATCTCTCCACTCCGTCTTCTCTAATGGACGAGCTCTTTACTAAGGAAAGACACTCTCTCTGCCTCAAGTCCGCATCGACTGACTAGTCAGCCCCCCTCCAGATACAACGACTTCCACAATCTCAACAACGAACATGGCGGAGCCGGTATTGTTCATGCGCCTTCCTGCAAAGGTTCGCAACATGGTGTACCAGCTCCTCGTGGAGATTGTCGATTGTCCGAACATGGCTAAGCTGTGTGAAGGACGCTCGCGCTGGGACCTCAGCTGCTCGAAGGATCCTAATACTTCTTTGACAAGGTCATGGAGATGGTCTATAGGGACCGGTCCTGAGAATCCCGTCTACTTCCCTCTCGTCATCCTGAAAATGGACGCTCGGATCCAGCAGGAATTCGCCAGCGGTTTACTCTGCCATCTGGCCATACATGTGCGCGACTCTCAGGCTGCCTTACTCGGAAACTCGTTCAACTCCGTTATGACGCCACAGCCTCTCTTCTTAAGGAATCTCCATATCCTGGAGCTGGATATTGACCTTTGCGATCATCTATGCGGCGGTCATATTTCCGTGTGCACAACTCTCCAGAACAGAGGTCTTCGCAAACTTGATGTGTCCCTGCAGCGCTTCAGAGCCACCCTGAGCACGTGCGATAACCTTAGGGATATCAGAGTCCGGTTGCGTGTGTGCCGATCAGCTCTGAGCCATTTCGGTTCGGGTTCCTATCAGACTCCCTGCCTCAGGACAACGCTCGATGAATCCTTCGCCAGAGCTTTGGTCGGGGGTCCTCCTGATTTAGACCTGCCCCGGACAGTGACGGTTATCACGGAGAATACGCCAGGTTTGACGGAGATGGAGATCGAAAATATGTCGGGTACGCCTGTCTACCTGAGCGCAGTAACCTACACATGGAGTATTCTATGGCAAGGTTTCTTAAAACCGCACATTGGGCGTGGACCTACACTTTTGCACAAGGATCCCTCCCACCCAAGCCCATGCGAGAGGCCAGACTGCCAAGGTTGCTATTGGGAAATGATATAAAAAGTGTCGCGGCTTGGACTTCCGGCTCTCGGTGACAGTCATTCATCGTGGCGTCACATGGCTCGTTGCTTAGATAGTCACTCGTACGGTTTGATAGCAATCCGACTTCTCGCTTTGGACCGTATCAAAAGTCAGGACGGTCAACAAGTGACCAAAGCAAATATACGAGTTCTACTTTCCTTCATGCGTAGTAGAGTAGAAAGAGGACCCCTATCCGGGTCGTTGGCTCGTATGGGCACTGCGATAGATTTCGAACTGCCTGCTTGGTTTCTCAGAGATATAAGACGGAGGGTAACCTTTTCGGTGTGCGACACAGATCATACGTGCACTGTAGCTTACTCATATCTGCTGTGCTCATACGTGGGCTTCGGTACTCTACTCCTGAAACGCAGCTTCGTTATCCAGTTCTTTAATTTAACTATCCACTTACTTGGCCGAGGAAGCAGTGGTGATTGATCCGGACGAACCGGACATTAAGGTACCATATGAGCCCTCAAAGCTTGACTTGTTTCCGGCTAGCGCGCCTAGGCGCATTAATGAAAGCGTACCGTACTTGTGTCAATAGAAAGATGCAAAGGACTCCGGGGAGTAATAAATCCCTCCATTCCTCCAACCTGGTACTGTCGTATCTCCATGTCCCATCAGAGCCCTTTGGGATGTTCCCTCAACTTCCCCACAGAGGGACTCCATTGTGGCTGTGTGGTCTAGGGCGGGGATGTATGACGAGAAGTATGCGCGATATTTCTCGAATTCTTGGGGGCGATAAGGTGAATAAAACGCACGCCATTGGCGCCCTAGCCCCCCGGAAAGGCCCGCGGCAGCGCGAGCATCCGTTTTCCGGCTGAGCAGCAGAGAGGGGTTTGTTGGCCAACACGTCAGCTTCTTTGGTACGGGCTATCTTGTCCGGCCATCCTGGCCTCCAAGACCCCGCCGCGGAACGGAAAGGCGGTTCGTCTCTCCCGCAGCAACAGTTCACGGCTTCCGCAGCTTTCCGAAGCCGGTCATGGTTTATGGGGCATGTCGATGCATATGAACGGGCAGTCTGGGAGAATAGGAAACGGTATGTTGAACAAAACTATTAAGCCTCTACGTGAGTTCAAATGAACAGATACATTGCATTTGTGAAATCTCCTCACCTTGAGGCCAAAAGAAATCAGAAATCCCGGTAAGTGAAATAGAAGAACAAACTGGCCAAGTACCAAAATCACCGAACACCACAAATCCTCAGCCATTCTGAATAGAAGACCACCCAGGGGTGATGACGTAGAACGGGTCTAACGGCGAAAAAAAAAAAAAAAAAAAAA